>LR991019.1:3192941-3792941 GCA_905163495.3 Cosmia trapezina
CGGAAGTCGGGGGCAAAAACCTAAAATACAGATCCAATGACACCGACTTCCGAAATTAAAGTTATTTTTCACTTTGTAGTGTTTTTTTTGGAAGTCGGTTTTGTTTTTTGTAAAAAAGTTTTAACTTCTTTATATACAGGGTGGAAGGGACATCGACGCACAAATGGTTACCAAGTATTGAGTACATCATTCTGAGCCCCCTACATAGATTTTTTTCATTGGTTAAAACAAAAACAGTAGTTTCCTACACGGTCAAAAAACTTTTTTACAAAAAACAAAACCGACTTCTAAAAAAACACTACAAAGTGAAAAATAACTTTAATTTCGGAAGTCGGTGTCTTTGGATCTGTATTTTAGGTTTTTGCCCCCGACTTCCGAAATTAAAGTTATTTTTCACTTTGTAGTGTTTTTTTGGAAGTCGGTTTTGTTTTTTGTAAAAAAGTTTTTATTTTTCACTTTTTAGTGGGTCAGTTTGTAATTTATCTAAGTTACAATAACCCAATGTCAACTGCTCATCACGTTTTACAAAATATTGCTTTTCCTGATGCAGGGACGTTAATTGTTGAGGAGTTTTCCTAGTAAGAAGCAGGTGAACTGGAGCTCATTGTGAAGTCACCATCACCATTATGCATTTTGACGAGCAGTAATCGAATCGCAACCTGTGATATACTTAGATATAATTGAGTATTTCCGATGGCCATCTGTGGTCTTCATCATCAGTTCCAGTTCATCAAATCGTACTTTCCGAGAGCAAATGCACGAGTTACTATAAAAAATACCGCAATCGATATAAGTGTGCCCATAAAATTTGAGGGTTTCCCTCGATTTCCATGGGATCCCATCATCAGATCCTGACTTGATGATCATGGGACCATTTGGGAAGTATACCCTTTCGAACAAAAAAAGAAAAATCCAAATCGGTCCAGCCATTTTCGAGTAATCGGGGAACATACATAAAAAAAAAAGGTTCCGACGAATTGAGAACCTCCTCCTTTTTGAAGTCGGTTAAAAATGTATGAAACAGTAGATTTTTTTTTCAGTAACCGATGAAAAATTTATCTATAGGGGGGCTCAAAATGATGTACTGAATACGTGGTACCCGTTTGCGCGTCGGTGTCCGTTC
Organism: Cosmia trapezina; assembly: GCA_905163495.3. NCBI lineage: Eukaryota > Metazoa > Arthropoda > Insecta > Lepidoptera > Noctuidae > Cosmia > Cosmia trapezina. Next base: position 3,194,065 of record LR991019.1, read on the forward strand.
CACCCCGTATACTACTACCGTGAATTTTTGGGTGCGGACTCGTAGTCACACCAAGTTGTAACACCAGTGTGACTAACAGTAATTTTTTACTGTTAGTCACACTGCTAATAATTCTACACCATGTACCACTTGTCATTATCAACTAGTGCGGTGAAATAAATGTTTGTTTCAACAGAAAACGATTCACCCATCCAAAAATAAACGTTTGGTTGGCATGGGGCACTTGAGTCTAACAAAAATTAGCACTAACCCTTAACATTAAGAGTCTCTGAGCTTAGCTGCGGACGGACAGACGGACAGACGGACGGACATAACGAAACTTTAGCGGTTCCTTGTTGACTACGGAACCCTAAAAAGACTAATATATTTAAAAGTAGTGTACAATGGGCGGTCTTACCACACAAGGCGATGTCTTGCAGACAATCTTTGGATGGACTGAAAGAAGGGAGAGACATTTTGAGCTGCCAGTGTACACACGGCTACACATCAAGCTATACATTTCCAGTTTACACTGACCTCTCATTATAAGGAAATCCTATACAATGCGAGATCAGCTTATACTGGAAAAATGTAAAGCTTGATCTGTAGCAATGCGTACAAAAATAGCTCGATGGAGCTCGTGGCTAAAATAATAGCCGCACAGGTCGATAGAACGTTAAGCTACGCTAGCCGCGGTAGGTTCGTGGGTGGGTTACCATCCATTAAGCCATTGGTCCCGGCTGCGGCTGTCATTCGTAGATCTTTGACAGTTATTACACCACTTTTTGTTCCTCCTCGACGGCATAAAACATACACTCGTAATTCATTTATATACCGTTCCACTAACAATTATAATAGAGAATTTACAGACATAGATCTTTTTAACATTTCTCTTAATAGCCTTAAACAGAAACTTAAAAGTAGTAAGGTCACATAATTTTAACTCATTCTATTTTTTTTACTTTGTCTACCTTCAGTTTACTTCGTAAATTAAGTTGCATTGAACATTAGTTCTGACACAAAAATTAATATATGTATTTCTTGCACGTCTTTCCTTGTTAAGAGTTTATTGCACATATTTTTAGAACTACACCACATTGTCGGCACTTTAGGTCTTTTGTAAGGAACCAATTCTTTCATAAATAATATTGTTTGTAAGTACATGACTGTTTGTTGCCAAAATAAAATAAAATAAAAATAAAAATTACGGGCAGACAGAAACCCAAAAGTCTGACAAGCAGTCTTACTTAGGGCCTATTTCACGATGTCCGAATAGCCACTATACTTACCGAATAAATTCAAAAATGGAACAGAATTTGTATGAAATTATTTGCCAAGTAAGTTAATAGGAACTTAATCGTAGGAGGTGAAATAGACCCTAAGTTTCACCACCTAGTTTAGGATTTTTTCAGTAATTTTCTAATAAAATTACTGAAAAATCCTATATCTTTCATCCGTGAAATAAAAGACAGCGACAGTTTTTGTATGGAGCACCTGTCAACAATTTAAAATTTATTCGATCCGAAGGTTATACTGGTTATATAAGTTTCGTCGAATTCACCCTTAGGGCTATCGTGTTGTCGCTGGGGTCGCGGGTTGTTTGAAAAAGATACCGTGGCCCTGGCATAGGCAACTGAAGGAACACGGGTGGGTTTTAGTCAGTAAAAGTCTGACACGCCCTTCCGCTCCATCAAGAGCGGGAGAAGTTATTTGATGATTTCCCATCCAAAAAAAAAAAAGGGTATCGTGGTTGTGGAGGTCAGATAGGCAGTCGCTTCATGTAAAATACTGATATTCAGCTGCTTTCAGTTAGACTGGAAGCCGACCCCAACATTGCAGATTGATTTAGTGTACAAAAATAGCTGCCTAATAAAAAAACACATAAAAATCAGGGTTGTCACACACTATATCCATCGCATCTATACGATCGACCCTCCACAAGTCAAAATGTTAACTGTCTAACTGCCACAAGGGCAACTACTGGCAACACTTAGATTTATGTAAATCGCACGTTATTATGGCAATATCGAAGGGAAATTATTTATGTAGGGTAACTTTATACTGTTAGTTATCAATGTTAAGTAGAATTAAATTGTCAGGGGTAAGGGTGGACTTTTCTCATGGTTTTAGGTTTTGAGGTAGTTTTATTCATTTATTATGATATTTAGATTAGATTATTCACACAATACATGCGTTGGAGGTGTCGACCGCCTCGAACACCATGTCCTATCCTGCAGTAAGAGCGCAGGTCGGATAGCAAGACACGTCAGCATCAATGACATCATCCGTCGTGCTTTTGTCACCTTACCACCCATTGGCTTGGCACGTGACGATGGGAAGAGTAATACCTTGGAAGGTAGTTAGGCCTTTGGTGTGGGATGCAACGTGTGTCGACACCCTTGCACCGTCCCATCTTCCTAGCACGGTGGGCTGTGCTGGGGCGGCTGCTGCAGGTGCGGAAAACCTCAAACGGCGCAAATACTCCAATCTTATTAGGACTTACATGTTCGAGCCGTTTGGGGTTGAAACACTAGGGCCATGGGTCCAAGTGCCATCTTATAGTTTTTTGAGACATCGCCAAGGGGTTGGTCGACTCTACACATGGCCTATTTTGGGCTAAAGAATTAGGATTGAGGACATATAACGTGGCAATGCTGCCAGACTTTTGGGCACTTTTCTTGTTGACAGTGATGCGGACGAATTTTTTGATGACCTATGATTATTTCCCCTCCCTTTTATATACTTATACATATTATTTTAAGACTGTTAAATTTTGTACTTACTTAAATAAAATAATTGTGGGTTAAAAAAAAAATACAAAACTGAGGATAAAGCTAGGGACAAACTGATCCCACGTACGTAACGTATGCAACGCATTATGATATCTGGACTCTTGATTTTATAGGAAAAACTATGTAATAGAAACACACTTATCGTATGCAACGCAATCACACGCGTCCCACGAACGTCAACCTGCGATGTCCAGATCGGCATGGGAAGGTAGAGGGGATGTTCCTACGCTACCCACGCGTGTGACCAGTGTGTTTCTAGAACTGACGCGTAGCACGTCTTAAAGAAATAGATCTTTGGTGCGAGCACGCGTTTTGTTGTCAAAGTAGTCAAAATGGGAGATGAACAGGTAATCGATCTTTTAAGTAAATACGATGTAATTTATAATATTAAATGCATTGAATACGGTAATGCCATTACGCAATTCAGCATGGGAAGAATAGCAAAACAGCATGGCCATGTTCTTTTGCTAGATATTTCTTCCTACCTATCTTTTACCTCTACTCTATGTATTTTTCTTACAACATATTTGTATGATAATATTCTGTATCAAGAACCCAATATCTTCTCTTCTTACTTTTGTTTTTGGTTTTGTGGCGCGGAAATATTCATTTAGAAATAGTAAACTCAATAAATCATCCTCAAACTCGCTATCAGAATCAGAAAACATGGCTTACAGACGCACTAGTGCACCTTCTGAGAACTTATAACAGCGTCTGATGCCAATTTACGTTGCATACATGGGACAAGTGTGCACACCCATTCTCCCACGTTGCATCGCATACGTTGCGTACGTGGGACCAGTTTGTCTCTAGCTTAATACTTGTTGTGTTATTATTACAGTAATTAGTAGATAACTGCTACAATTGGAACCATACATCTAGTTTCTGATGTTTCAGAGGTGTTCATGCCCATGTAGGTTATGTGAAAGAAAATTCTTTGAACAAAATTCAAAGAATTTTAATTTATCACGAGACATCAAAATGCAAAATCCTACATAGATGCTTATAAACAAAAGATCCATTTAGATTTAGCTAGCAAATTACTGTGAAAACATAAATAATAGGTCGGGGAAAAAGTTTTTTCGTAATATAGTATGTATGAACTTGTAATAAAATCTCTTTGGCTATACTGTTTGTATCTGGCTGGTTTTGGTATCATTGAAAGTTTAAATTTTAAAGAACATAATTCCAAATTCAAATTAGGAAAATGTGTGATTTTCATTTGTTTTTCGTACTGTCAAGATGAGCGAATCTAATGAAGAAATTCGATTCGATTCATTTTAAAATTTTACTACAAAAAAGGTAAAAATGCAACGCAAGCCGCGAAAAAAATTTGCGATGTTTATGGACTTAGTGCAGTGTCTGTGAGATTATCACAAATTTGGTTTAAGCGTTTTCAATCCGGAAATTTTGATGTCAAAGATGCACGTCGCTCTGGTCGCCCTATTACGGATAAAATGGATGCCACTTTTGAAAAAGTGGAGCAAAATCGGAATATCAGTAGTTACGACGTAGCTGAAGAACTGGGAATTGACCACAAAACAGTTTTGACCCATTTGGCAAATGACACATAACTAAATAATAAACTATGGAAAAAAAAATGTCTTGAATTTGTATATAAAATACGAAGGAACTTTTTCCCCGACCTAATAGGTAGATTAATTAAACACCATATCAGGAAAACAAAAATGAGGAGCTCGTGGCTAAGTAATAACAGCCGCACAGTTCGATCCACTAGGTTCAGCTATGCTTGCCGGGGTTGGTCAGTGGATGGGTGACCATCTTTACATATCGAGATTCCTCCGTGCCTCGGAAAGCACGTTAAGCCGTTGGTCCCGGCTGTCATTCGTGGATCGTTGACAGTCGTTACGGGTCATCAGAAGCCCGAAAGTCTGACAACCAGTCTTACCAAGGGGTATCGTATTACCCAGTTACTGGGTTGTGGAGTTTAGATAGGCAGTCGCTCCATGTAAAATACTGGTATTCAGCTGCATCCGGTTAGACTGGAAACCGACCCCAACATAGTTGGGAAAAGACTAGGCAGATAGATCAGAAAAACAAAAATGCTGTAAACAGGTATATAATTGTAATTTGATTTCCTTCAATATTTTACATGGCAAAGAAAACACGTTCACATTAGATCAAGGAAGCGATTACACATGTTCATGGGTCGCTGCACCTTTAAATGAAACCGTATAATTTACTGACAGTAAATCTTAGCCCAGCGCACGCGCCGTCGAACGAAAAACAATTAGAGCCACGTGCCAACCCTGACTCGTAATTATTGCCGCACCTTACCTGTGCACGCGATTGTGGCAACCCTAGATTGGTTACATTCAGTATTGATTGGTCCTTTTGTGTTAAACCTCAAGAAAATGGTTTTAGTTAAATATATGAATGCGTTTTAAAACGGGTTGTTCCTACTATTCCTACCATGAATTCCTACCAGTTTTAATTGTATTATATTAATTTAAATGACTAATTTAAAAAATATAAGTATATAGGGTGACTGGTAATTAGTGACCGATACCTAAACACATTATTGTGCTCATGATAACAAACAACTTTTACTATGGGAGCAAACCTGAAATCGCGAAAAAAAAATCAGCTGCTCCCTACATTTTGACGAGTTATACGAACATGAATGTATGGGGCAGCTGATTTTTTTTTCGCGATTTCAGGTTTGCTCCCATAGTAAAAATTGTTTGTTATCATGAGCACAATCATGTGTTTAGGTATCGGTCACTAATTACCAGTCACCCTATATATAAATATTAATCATTTTTGAATAAGAAAATAAAATAAATAGAATAAACTGTGAAGTAAATTGACAATATACCGACTGGTAGGAGAATTCATGGTAGGAATAGTGTTATAAGGTGAAAGTTATTTTTACAAGGCATACGATTTTTTCATAAATATTTATTTAGGTACCTATTTATTTAACAGTTTATGTACACAGATATAAACAAGGAAGAAGAAAGGAACAGAAAACTACATAAAAAGGTGATGTGGTGTTCTTCCAGCATACCTGCGATAGGTACTAAACTGGGTTCGAACCAACGACCTATACTTAACTTATACCTCTGGGTCACCACTGCTCTCTCGGGTATAATAAAATAAAAAATAGATTACAGTTTTCCGCACAATTACACTTGCAACATAGCAATAAATTCATAGAAGCTTATGTTACCAAACACGGCACTCCTTCCCACATCCATTCTAAGGCAGGGAGCACAATATTTTGCCGATCGACGAATTAATTGCGAGTCATAAAATCGATGAGCCATACACCCAACAATGGCTCAAGCGAGGCGAGATGCGCCGCTACAAACGTTGTGACGTAAGAGTCGATCCGCGTATAAATCACGTGGAGGCACGCTCGTGTGCACCACCCTTAGTGTACGGTCCGTAGAACAAATGGGCGTTAGGGATGGAAAAATATCTGGATGTATAAATTATTCGTTGGATGAGTGATTTGTTTCTGCAGTTTCATGAATGTGGTCAAAAACAAGAACCTAAGGTCGATTTTCACCAATTGAACTGCACTGCGATTCTGTAACCATCTCACCGTGAAAACTTAGGTGAAGTGAGCGTGGAGTGAGCTGTCAATAGTGTCAATTCCTAGCAAAAACAAACTCACTTCACCTAAGTTTTCACGGTGAGATTTTTACAGAATCGACCGGCAGAACGCGTTTAGCACATTTAGACCGCGTTCAAGAGGCTGTCAGTGTCAATGTCGTGGTTTCGAAGTGCAGTTTCATTGGTGAAGTGTGAAGTCCACGCTCAAAAGTTCGTTGAAAAAAAAATCAGCTGTTCAGTACATTTTTTTTTACAAACTCGTGAAAATGTAGGGAGCAGCTGATTTGTTTTTTTTGCGATTTCAGGTTTGGTCCCAAAGTAAAAGTTGTTTATATTCATGGGTAAAACGCCCTGGGAAAATTTGACCATCTATTTTAATGGGGACCTTATATTATTACATTATTATTATTATATTTATTTATATCAGAGGAAAAACTCCATATCATAAAATAATTACAAAAGAACATAAACACATAATCACCCAATCATAAAAACATTAGTGTGTTAGTAACAAACTTGTACCTACTTATTATGCTAGTATTGTTAGTACCTTTATCTACAACCATGCTATAAATCCTCTATAAAAGTTTCTGAAACAGTTAGCTTATTGCCAACATTAAAACAGCCAGTGTCATAGTAACCATGGTAACCATAATAGCATCGAAACGGGTGTTTTAATGTTGTACTGAATTTCATAATGCAACTCGTTTTCAAAAAAAGAACATTGTGATGCACGCGTGTTTCACTAGAACAGCGCCGTAATTTAAAAAAAGGACTTATTCGAATTCACTTCGTATACTATGACGCCGGCCGCCATGTTCGATACGAGTATTAGTATTGCAAAAAAAACTGTTTCAGAACCTTTTATAGAGGATTTATAACATGGATGTAGATAAAGTCTTGTATGCAACTGTACATAATTAGGTATTAAAACACTCATGTGACACTATTATAACACTCGGCTTCGCCTCGTGTGATAAACCCGCATTCGTGTTTTAATACCCCTTATTATACGTCAGTTGCATAAATAACTAATACCTAACTGATGCCTATGGCTGTCCTAATCCACTTATTTTGGAAAGGACAGTCTAAAGCGTGCAGAAATAGATATCAGGATGCCGTTGCTGCTGCTTCATAGACGGTGCAGCAAGGAGCTTGCTTTCTTGCGCATGATGGCTTGAAAGCCATCCGTACGCACTTCAGCAAACATACCAGAAGCGCTGCAGCGCCACGGCAGCCCCAACAGCATCCTGAAAGCGTTGTTATATTGGGTGCGCAGAGCTCTGTAGGTTCGCTGCGTATGTTTCATCCACAGGCCACTCGAGTAAAACGACTGGCAGAATGCCTTAAACAGTGTTATTTTCACCTCTTTAGTGCAACGTGCGAACCTGCGATAGCATATTGCCTCTCACCGGCAAAGCCCTGCGCTCCCTCTGTATGTCCTCGTCGTCCTTAAGGTCACCTGTTACAATGTGACCCAGGTATTTAAACCTGTCCACTACATTTAAGGCTGCACCGTTAAGGACGACGGGAGGACCATACGTGGGATAGATGTACCTGCAACCTGATTATAACAATCCGCCTTTTGTTTTGCGACGTCGGTGATTTTTTTTCTATATCCGTACTCATGCAGCGCTTGCTCAGCCAAAGTATAAGTTTTAGGTTATAGATGAGTTAACCAAGCAACATTTTAAGAGATCCCTCTAAAAGTTTTGGGGCCACGAGACTCCCCTAAGTCGTCTCCCAACAATAACCGTATCTAAATCATTTGCGCTGCCCTTACAAGGCCGGTTCCACACGAGTGCACTCGTCGTCGGTCGTGCGCGGATGTAACACACCACCCAATATCGTCGTTCCGACCCTGCCCATTAGCCCCAACTATCCGCCAGTGTGGGACGCGCGGATTTTATTGTGCGACTCTTTTTGTTATTTCAATGAGCTAACCTTTCGACGTGAGGCTTTCGGTTTTAAAATATACGGTTTTTAGGGTACCAAAATGGTAAAAAGGAACGTCCGATCCGAATTCGAGAAATGTCGGTCCGAAGTAGCCACAGTACTATTTGTATGAAGGGTTGTGCACTAGATCCGAACTCTGTCCGTCCGAACTTAGAACATTCCCAATTCGGATTGAACTCGGATCTTGAGTTGAATTCGGATTTGGATTGGACGTAGTGCGAAACCGCTCTTATGGTGCAACTCAGTCTGTCTGTCTGTCTGTCACAGCTGAATATCTCGAGAACTACTAATGCTATCAACTTGAGATTTGGAACAGTTTAAGATGACGTTTGCCCAACTATTTTGCAAATTAGATTTTTTTTTTTGCAACAGGGACTGAAAAATTCGAGGTGGGGGACTGTAAAAAATATAATAGTGCGTGTGGGGTATCATAATATGAAAGAACGCTGTTTACACATTCTCAATTTATAAAAAAAATTTTTTAGGCCGCATTGTTTTCGACTTTTCATGACAAATGTAAAAAAAATACCGCTCCCTCCCCCCTTATCTCCGAAATTTGAATAGAGAAAATTCTGAAATTATTTTAAGTGATAGAAGTTTATGTAAAGATTACATGAAAAATTAAACGATGTCTCTAAATAGCACACTTTTTCAGAAATCAGAACGGAACCCTCGGTGCGCGAGTCCGACTCGCTCTTGACCGGTTTTTTAGTTAAACTTTTGAGATTATAATGTTCACGGAAACGTACTACCAGGATAAAAAGTAGCCTATGTGCTATTTCAGACTTTATACTATCTCTGTGCCAAACATCCAGATCCTTTCAGCCGTTCTGGCGTAATTGAGTAACAAACATCTTTAGAGGCATGACGAACAGGGTGTAAAGTTCACTCATCCTCCATAAAAAAGGGAGGATCCTCCGACCAGACGGGTGTGTGTCTTGCCCGACGATTGATGTCGGGACGTTGTATATATGCTAGTCGCGCGGTAAACTCTAATTGCGCGATGCAGGATTGCGTGACGTCATGACATTGTGATGCGCAGTTCGTATGTGGCGATATAGATGCCGCCACACATCCATCCGTCCAGCCAAACTTTCACATTTATAATATTATAAGGAAGTAGGACTGTTAACTGACTAGCTAAGTAAGATCCACACTCGCCAAAAACAGCTTTTAGCCGACTTTCGCACGGACGTAAAAATATCGCGGCGGGATTTTATCGCGCACTGGATTTTCAACTCTCGGTGTTCAGCCGAGCATTGAGAATCCAACCTAACAACAACAGAGTGCATGCCAGTGCAAAGTAATAAATGATTTGATTTGATTTGATTTAATTTGATCCCAGCGCGTCGAAAAACACACTGTTGGATTTTCAACTCCCAGCTCTAAGCAGAGAGTTGAAAATGCAGTGCGCGAAAAAAAAATGGCCGCGTTAATTTTACGTCCGTGCGAACGTCTGAGGCGTTTATTGTTATGTTTAGAACCTGAAAAACATATTAATCACACTCCATAGCATAAAACTTCAGCCTGTCTATAACAATATACTTACATTAATGTCTTTAACCTCTGACTCCAGGTTCAGGGCAGATTCAGCTGTGGCAGTTCCTCCTGGAGCTGCTGAGTGACTCGAGCAACGCCGGCTGCATCACCTGGGAGGGTACTAACGGGGAGTTCAAGCTGACAGACCCCGACGAGGTGGCGCGCCGGTGGGGCGAGCGCAAATCCAAGCCCAACATGAACTATGACAAACTCAGCCGTGCCCTGAGGTAACCACGCCGTAACACCGCGAGCCCTGGCGACCGTGAGGGTACCCTTTCTTGGCTCCAATGCGACTTTGTATTGCCATGCGATTTTTTAGTAATAAAAATAATGCGACCGTCAACTTTCGTTGACCTCCCCATTTAACACCTATTTGATAATTGTTTTTCGATTACACAGATATTACTACGACAAAAACATAATGACAAAGGTTCATGGCAAGAGGTACGCCTACAAATTCGATTTCCAAGGCTTGGCTGCGGCCACGCAACCGGCGGCGAGTGATCCAGCATATAAGTACCAGAGCGATCTGTTCATGAGCTCATACCACCACTCGGCTAAGCTCTCGTCTTTCATGGCCCCACATGCGGCTATGCCAACATCCACAGGTAATATATTTTAGTTACAAGCGATGTGCCCTAGCGATTTGTTTTTTTTTTTACTATTATGTAAGTATGTGAATATTTTTTTAGCTCTGCTCCATAGATTTATAAAAAGGAGGACTCCACGTCACGCCTATCGAAAGTGAAGCACAGTAAGTATGCCGGGACCGTTTGTACAATCACGCCTCACGCACACATTTACATCATAGTATGCCGACCGGCCGCCATTACGTGACACGAGCGACGGCGTCTTTGCAGGTACTCAAGTCACGCACACATAGATCGGTACGGTGCTTCACTTTCTATATGCGTGGCGCAGAGTCCTCCTTTTTTTATACGTCTATGCTCTGCTCAAACTATTTTCAATTAAGCTTGGGTTTCATAAAAGAGCGCTATTGTTTTAATGACGGACTTTTACCGGTGTAACGTCTGCTCCTAACCCTTCGAGGAATACAAGCCTGATGTTATTTTACCGGTGTGTCTGACTATACGGTTTCAAAAAATGAATACCTATGGACATCATATGGATGGTCCGCGAGGCGAAAGATGAGCTTTGCAATTTGTGCGAGTGCACATAGATAGTGTAGGTGTGACGTCCGGCATAGACCACGACGGGTTCTTTGTTTGGTTTAAAACCGGTTTATACTGCTTTTTGGCAATCGGCTTCTGTTCTTTTAGTACGACAGGCCGTGACCAAAACCATGTCGCATCGTTGTGAAATGTAAAACGATAAGACAATTGAAGATTTTGTCTTACGTAAAACGATATGACAAAAATTTTGGTCATGGGCTCTCGTACCATTTTGGTGCACACTCACACAAATGCAAAGCTCAGCTTAGGCCTCGCGGACTGTAACATGTTATTGCGGTCCTTAGGCTCCGTTCATGGCGTATAGCAATGCGACTTGCGTCTAAAGACACGCGCGTGCGTCTTTTGTGTCCGTTCGTCGTCTACCGCAAGTCGCGTCGCGGTAACTCGTGGGCCGTGGCATGCTTTTCTCTGCAGCCGCTGTAGCAAGACGCGTGTCGTTTGAATGTGTTGCTCTAGCTCGTGGCCACGGGATCGTGTAAGCGCTGTAGCGCTTTCTTACGAAACCTAAGCTTTATGATCAATTGAATAAAATGTAACTACGCACGGGAATAAATTAGTTTTTATTAAACCCTAATGAAAAAGTTCCCAACCCAACTCATTATTACATTATTATTAAAATTAAATTAGTATGCCCCAAACTGACGAGAGTTTAATATCATATTATGTACCCTTCCAACGTGCGCGCGACAGTGTACACTGTTGTGCTGGTAATCTGCATTTCTCTGCTAATGCTTCGGTACACTTGCATGCACAAATATTTGCACGACGCTCGAAAGGGGTTGTCATTGGCACGGACTGAATACACTTGACTTAATGGAACATACTATTTAAACTCGGCAGTATAAGTATTGGAATGTTAAAAGGAGATTGGGAGTTGAAATTGTAAAACTTTATTTCGTAAACGAACTGTAGGTATATTTTGTTATATTGAGTCCTATTTCAGGACATTTATTACCTGCCTCACAAAATTTTCTACATGAAAATTCTAAACAAACTGTTACCAAATTATTATAAAACATATAAAGTATGGTAACTTTTTAATTTTAACACTACCGAGCACAGATTTTGTCTACTATCTACTTTCAAATGCTACCAAATCATACCAAATTATGATAAATATTCATCCACGATGTTCCTAGTTCTGACGTGGCTACTAAATCCAAAATTCCAAACATTTAGATTTAGGTGCCGCCTTTATGTTCATATAACTTTTGATGATTTTGATACGACTAAATCGAGGATCGAACCTACAATATTTTTAAACTTACTACTAAATAAGGGTGTACTACGCCGAATCGAATGCGAAATAATCGAATATCAATTGATCGACCACTATAAATCGAACGTCTAAATAGTCGAACGTTCATAATATCGAATGGTTAATAAATCGAACATTCAATACATCGTACACTCAATACATCGAGTATTCAAAATATCGAATGTTTGTTTGATCGAGCGTTCAGCACATCACATATTCATTCTATCGAAATATAAATATCTATCTGTACGTATAAATAAAAAGAGAAGTCCTGCCTGACTGATTGACTGACTCATCAACGCCCAGCCCTTTGGACCTAGAAAGCTAAAATTGCACATAGGTTTCCTTTATAATGTAGACAAGGAATAAGGAAGGAATTCCCGGTAGTACGTTCCCACCTTGGCACATAAACCTTTAAAGGTTTTTAGACAAGGTGTTATTTATTATATGAATATGTAACTAAAGAAATTGTTTTTGAAAAAAAAAATAAAAAAAAACAGTCAGTCAGGATTTCTCTTTTTATTTATAGGTATAGAAGATAGATAGATAGATATTTATATTTTGATAGAATGAATATGCGATGCGTTGAACGCTCGATCAAAAAAACATTCGATATTTTGAATACTCGATGTATTGAGTGTACGAAATATTGAATGATCGATTTATTAACCATTCGATATTATGAACGTTCGAGTATTTAGACGTTCGATTTATAGTGGTCGATCAATAGATATGAGATTATTTGGCATTCGATTCGGCGTAGTACACCCACTAAATAAGTATTTAATTTCATTAAGATACGAAATGTGTCACCTCAATCCTTACGGTAATTTTTTTGACACTACTGTGGTAAAAATTATAACAGATTTTCATGAAGGCCGTTATAATATGGCGCAACAGTTGTTCCTTATTTGGTTTTCTTGGAGTACCTACCAAGGAAACCAAAGCTTAAAGACCAATTTCACCAATGAAACTGATCTCTATATCATCTAAACCGCGTTCAAGAACTGTCACTGTCATTATTGTTATGGAATATTGACGCTGACAGCTCTTAAACGAGGTTTAGATGTGCTGATCGCGTTCAGTTTCATTGGTGAAGATCGCCCTTTAGTCTCACAACCTACGGTTTTATAGTTAAGTTGATTGGGTGTGATGAATTGATGACTATTTCAATATTATTACTTATCGTGTTAATGCGCTCTCTGCTAAATGGTGTAATTTACCTTTTTTGTTTATATTTCTTGGAGAAACACAAGAGCGTATACGGATCCAAACTTAAAATTATACCTAATAGTTTTTTTTAATAAACTGACACATGAAAATATTTTTGAGACGTATTCGTATTATTTCTCCCCTACAAGTCTCTGTTCAGCTTCTTGAAAGCCCGATACGCCCTTGTGTGTCACCTCTAGGACTTAATAACTGAGGTAAGAAAACTTTTGTTTCAGCGTCGATATTCCCGTCTGCGTCGTGGGGTAACTGGGGCGGTGGCGGGAGTAATCTGTACTCACCGCACTCTATGGCCCCACCCCATGTGACGTCACACCTTGGCTCCTACCCGCACTACGCATGACCATCATACATTAATACGGCGATTGATTAATTTTGTTATTTTATTTACTATTACCTTTTTTTTGCTCGATCGTTTTCGAACTTTATAATATTTTAATACGTGTAATAATTTGGTTGTCGATTTTAAACAACTCTGTCGTTTTAACAACATATTAATATTTATGTTTTTATTAGTGAATATTTCGATCGCAACGATTTTTAAAATACCCTTTACCTTCAGTTTCATTCCTTCGAAAAAACCACGTTTTAGAAATATATTTTATTGTTATCATTTACCTCAATTAGATGAATGTAATATGTTTTTCATGACACGAGTCAGGTGGACCGCATCCCTAGTCTTTTATCAAAGAATGATGTACATAATAGATACTCATTAAAATTAAGTAGAATTATTTATTTAGGATAACAAACTAATGAAAAATTTTATTGGTCGTATGAAAATTATTGTGAAAATAACGAATACTTCTCGCTTTTAACTGATCAGTGTTTTGCAATAACATTCAACTATTGAGCTGAAGACCAATCGTAGATGCCTACTGGTCTGAAATCCTTTTCATGAATACCTATCTTACAAGACATACTTTCTTTAAATTGGTATTTATCTTAACCAAAGACCACATTTCTGTGCGACACTGAAATTCACAATAACGACGCTCCCTATTTATTTTTTATGAAGTTATTGCAAAATTAGCCAAGAAAAGTATTCGCTACTCAAAAAAATTAAGCACATTCGCCACGTATAGTTAACGATTGGTGATATTATACTCAGTATTAATAAACATGTAAAATAAATTTTACTTATAAGCAAAGATCCCAAATGATTTTTATTAAGAACATCAAAGTAAGCTCGTTTTGAAAAAAACTAAACTCAATTTTTTTGTGCCATCATAAAAATATGCATGAGTAAAATAACCGCCGATTTGATGTTAAGCAGATTGCAGTGTTTGAATAAGTAAAGTGTGACACATTTTATGTACATATTATTATCAACAGTATTATAAAAAAGCAATACTTTGTATTTATATGTATGCAAATTTATTTATACTTATAAAAACTTTTTTTTTTAAAGTTTGATTTGGTATTCCACTTGATATTAATTATTATACCTAATATAATATTTATTTTTCAATATACTTCCTCGAAAACTGGTTCATATTGCACTACGATTAGGTTCACAATGCAGTGTACGTCGCACGCGTGCGATTTTTTATTTCCCCGCACGTGTGCGGGAATGCCACATATAACTTATAACTATACTTAGTCGAAATTGGTTATTTCACAACTCTCTATTCGGAGGTGAATGTTTTTTTTTAATCTCGGCAAAGAGATATATGCGTCTTTAAGGCGTTAATATTTTTTGAATATTTAAA
This sequence comes from Cosmia trapezina, assembly GCA_905163495.3. Taxonomy (NCBI): domain Eukaryota; kingdom Metazoa; phylum Arthropoda; class Insecta; order Lepidoptera; family Noctuidae; genus Cosmia; species Cosmia trapezina. The sequence continues at coordinate 3,209,306 of LR991019.1, forward strand.
TAATGTTTCTATATAGGGTGACTGGTAATTAGTGACCGATACCTAAACACATGATTATGCTCATGATAACAAACAACTTTTACTATGGGACCAAACCTGAAATCGCGAAAAAAAAATCAGCTGCCCCATACATTCATGTTCGCATAACTCGTCAAAATGTAGGGAGCAGCTGATTTTTTTTTCGCGATTTCAGGTTTGGTCCCATTGTAAAAGTTGTTTGTTATCATGAGCATAATCATTTGTTTAGGTATCGGTCACTAATTACCAGTCACCCTATATACGTAGAATATTATCAAAAACCATGATTATTACAATAAAAAAAAACGTTTATGAACAAATTAACATTTATTTGTGTTCTAAACTCAAAAATATTTGAATTTTCTATTTTTCATATTAAGCTGTTTATCGGCTTTATACCTTTGCTTCTCCTTCAACCTGGCGAAAGCAAAGCGCGGAAAAAAAAGAAAATTTAAATCATAGTTCCCTATTAATTCATGACAAAATTATTTTCCGTTATTTTATGTGTTTTTTATTTTATTTCTTCAAAAGTGTATTGAAAAACGTCGTTTGATACTCGTGGACATTTGTTATTGCTGTTCTCGGCTCAAAAACAACCTTGCCTACGGCTCGGTTGTTTTAATTCCGCCTCGTACGCAATAACAAACGTTCTCCACTTGTATCAAAATGTACTATTTTGAAATTCGGATGCTTGCAGTTCAAATGTATCGTTATTGGGATCACAAATTAATAGACTAAAGCTTTTATTTGTTTCACCTGTCCCGGTGTCTGTCTGTCTGTAATCAAATCTTGCAAATTAAATTTGACCCACTTGCCTTTTTCCGATTGAGCTGAAATTTTACATGCATATGTAAATCGGATGACAATGGAATATTATTATGACATGGAGCTGATCTGATGTTGGAGCCGGAAGGTGGCCATGGGAACTCAGAAATACGACGCAACCCTATCGAGTTTAGGTTTGCTTGATTTGTCTTAAGAAAGACTCTGTCCTAGATGATATCCAGATTATTAAATGCTTGTTTTAAATTTAATTTACCATTTTTCCATCATGGAGCATGTGTAGGTTCATAACACAAACTGTTTCCCGACCTATTTAAATACTGAAGCAGTATTAATAATCAATTAAATATTTTTATTACAGTCATCAGGATAATCCTGATACATTATATTTATTACCAGTGTTACCCCCTATTGTACCTAATAATTCCAACTGTGAATTATAAATAGATGTGTATATATTATTAGATTATTTTAAAAAGTGCAATCGTTTTAGTAATAGGTCTAGTTTAGATTTAAATTATTCATGTAATTTATTATTTACATAAAAGTATTACCATTTATTTTATATGTACCTACCTATAGCTAGTGATTTGATTTATATGTTTAGATTTGATCAGTTTGCGGTTTGATCAGATTTGATATTGGGTATCGTCATGCTAGGTTTTTAAAACAGTATTAATGTTTTATTAGTTAATACTGAAATATTTTTTATGTATTCTTTTTTAAAAGATGTTTGTCTAAAACACGTCTTCAAGACTGGTCATTTTTACAACTAAGCTCAATTTGACTCTATCAGGGCTCAGTTTAATAAACTATGCTTACTAGCATGAGATGCCCTATTGAGTGAAGATAAATAAGTATTGCATAAAATTCGTCTATTTAAATATGTCAGCTAAATATTAGTGTTGTAATTTTATTTTAAATTTGTTTTTAGAATAAATTTAGTTATCCTAAGATTTACCTACTTAGGTATAGTGATTTGCAAAGAGATTCCAGTCAATAGATTATTTATTTATTTATTTAGGTATATCGTAGAATTGTTTTTCAGTGTATTTATTTTCAATATAAAATATATATTTATTTGAATGCATGTGTCAATAATAATGAAAAACATTTAGTCGTAGAATACCATTGTATAGATGTTATTGTATTTGAAAATGAATAAAACAAATGAAATGTCTTTTTGCTAGTTTATTTTCCTTTATTTATTACATCCAAATTCAGAACATGGAAACCAGACGAGTAACTATAATACTCGTATTGTGGTCAGCACAGAAAATATACAGGGTGTTTCTTTTAAGGTGTTAAGCCAGTGCGAGCTGATAGCAGAGTACCATACCTATCGATTTAATATTCGTGTCCATTACCACAGGGCATTGTTAGGAGTGGGCAGGAATGGGCAAAGCTAATTACAGATGACGCCATTATCGCTGGTGCTTGTCCGGTTGTCAAGGAAACGCGCTCTCACTATAAAACAGTACGGGAGGTGGCGTTAGTTTGAAACAGTAATTTTATACCGGATGAAAATCATGCCAAAAATAGTTTTTCCTTAGTGCATATGAGGGTCAGCTGCTCCAATAGTGGGGGAGTCTAAAGTTAGAGCATGTCAAAGTTGTAAAAAAAAACCTTATGAAAAAAGTAATTACATACCAAGTCAAAACCTTATGGGATGGTGTTTTGGGATCATCTTCGACCCAAAACAAATAGTCAGCTGGATGGAGGTGGGGGGAATATAATATGTCAGTCGCGTAAATGAAATTGATTGTTGAAATGACAAATCAGGGCTAAATTCGAAACTATACGTTAAAGCGGTAAAAGGAACCATGACCTCAACTTTGAAGGAAAATAAAACCGCATTATTTGTTTTTTGAAAAAACTTCTGTCTGAACCGGAAACCCTGTTCCTCTTATAAAAAAAAACACTGTATAAAACTGAGCGATAATGTTGCTGATAAGGATCAAATACTGCAAAGGAATACTTTGTGTAAAATCAGAGAAAGTGTCAGTTTTTCGCAATTTTTAGGGTACCTTACCAGAAGGGTACTAAACGGAACCCTATTAATAAGCCTCCACTGTCCGTCCATCCGTCTGACTGTCACAAGGCTTTAGCTCATAAACCGTAATAGGCAGACAGTTGAAATTTTCACAGATTCTGTATTTCTATTACGGTTATAACAAAAAATAATAAAAATAAAATAAAGGTAAAATTTGACAATTTTATACCATTTTTTACGAGCTCTATCGCAACAATTAAACAAGTTAGGAATTAAAACTTCAGTATATCATGTACGATATACTATATTTAATCAACAAATACTAAAAACGCCGATTCATAAGGTATTTTGTTATAAGGGTGACTTTGTGCAACTGCAAAAATAATTTTGTAATTCACAGTATCATTATGAAATACAAAGTTATCTCTGTAATTGTTACAATTTAAGATTAAAAACATTCTCCGTTTAGTTTTTTTTTTTTTCAATATTATGTAATGTTAAATATTGTACGATGGTAAGGAACCCTTCGTGTGGGCCAGTTTTTATGTATCATAAATTACAAAAAATAAAAAATATCCATTACCTTTGATTTGTCACATTACATTTGTTTTTAGCATTTGATTCATACTAGCTACTTAAAATTATCACTATCAAAATAATAGTGCAATAAAAAAGGGACTTTAAAAAAAAAAAAAACGGGTTCGATTCCTGGCTGTGACAGAAGCTTTTTCAAAACCAAAAATGCTTTTTTATTTTGCTTTAAAATTGAGATTAAAGTTCCTTTGAACACTTTGCCCTATAGTTTAGAATTTTGCCTGTGGCATTGCACAATTATGTACATTTACCGGTCTGACATAATTATTCCCCCAATTCCATGAAGCTGAGTATTTTTTTGCGTAGAAGATGATCCCAAAAATCGTCACAAAGTTTTGATTCGGTATGAAGTTTTAACAATTTTGACATGCTGGACCACTTTTTTGACACTTTGGATTGCTCCATGAGTGCAGCGGCTGACTCTCACTCATTCATGATTAGTGAATATTATACAACTACTAGAATTGAAATTTTTTAGGTATAAAATAGGTCGTAAAAATCGAGCAGTAACTCCCCTACTAATATTATTATATTGTTTGACAGTACAGCGACGATGTGACTCCTAGCGGAATAAATTGGCAATTGGGAATTGGCAGTGTACCTTCCCATTGACGCGGGTTGATCTATATGAGTAAACGGTGACGTTCACTGACATGCTACAGTCTGATTTTTAATTCTACGGAATTCTGACAGCTGTCATTTTTTACACTTCAAACCTTTTCTGTCTTGTCCTTTTATAAGTTATTTATAGATATAAAAATAAAATAAAATAAAATTCATTTAATTCAGGCAAAAACCCATATTCCTTAGAACAAAAAAAAAAAAAAAAAAAACTGGTATGACTACAATTATTTGGATATAAAATAACAAAAAATATGAAAGAGAATGAGATCAAGTAAACATAGATGACACTGTAAATAGTGTTTGTTCTGTGCATTCAATGCAAACTAACCTAGACTCTAGGTCCTTTCATAAGTAGACTATTTCAGAAGAAAGTTTTCAATCCCAACTGTCAAAATCACACTGAAAATTGACCATTGTCTAGGGTAGTGAAGACAAATTGATTTTGTAATCTCCATGCTATAAAGACAGTAGGAAACTTTATAAGAAAAATTGATTTTGTAATCTCCATGCTAAAGACAGTAGGAAACTTTATAAGAAAAATTGATTTTGTAATCTCCATGCTAAAGACAGTAGGAAACTTCCTAAGACAAATTGATTTTGTAATCTCCATGCTAAAGACAGTAGGAAACTTTCTATGACAAATTGATTTTGTAATCTCCATGCTAAAGACAGTAGGAAACTTTATAAGAAAAATTGATTTTGTAATCTCCATGCTAAAGACAGTAGGAAACTTTCTAAGACAAATTGATTTTGTAATCTCCATGCTAAAGACAGTAGGAAACTTTCTAAGACAAATTGATTTTGTAATCTCCATGCTATAAAGACAGTAGGAAACTTTATAAGAAAAATTGATTTTGTAATCTCCATGCTAAAGACTGTAGGAAACTTTCTAAGACAAATTGATTTTGTAATCTCCATGCTAAAGACAGTAGGAAACTTTCTAAGACAAATTGATTTTGTAATCTCCATGCTAATGACAGTAGGAAACTTTCTAAGACAAATTGATTTTGTAATCTCCATGCTAAAGACAGTAGGAAACTTTCTAAGAAAAATTGATTTTGTAATCTCCATGCTAAAGACAGTAGGAAACTTTCTAAGACAAATTGATTTTGTAATCGCCATGCTAAAGCCAGTAGAAAACTTTCTACTTGACGGCCGCAAAGTATTACGGTTATCTACAAAATTATGATTTCACATGAGAGTGTTGTGAATGCAAAACTGTGATAACAAAGCTATCTTATTCTATTTTACATCATTTAGTTAAAAGGGCATTACCAAAAAATGTTTAAGGCCAATATATTACTGACATATATTTTTTCCAAAATACGGTAAAGTCTTTACTTTTTTGTATGTGTATCTTTATATTAGTAAAAATTGAGAATTGAACAGGAAAAAATCCTATGATCAAACATAGAATTCTGAGTCGAATCATGTAAAAAAGTGCAGTTGACTCTTTCTACTTTGCTAATATCGTACTGTCTATACGGAAACGTCATTAATTGTCTATTCTTCCGTCGACAAAACCTGTTTCTAAGGCGCTCATTCTACTTCAGATTATCAGACAAGGACCTAAAACAAGTGAAGATGGTGATGACCTAAAACAGTGGGACAATCAATCTGCCTAGCCTTTTCCCAACTATGTTGGGGTCGGCTTCCAGTCTAACCGGATGCAGCTGAATACCAGTATTTTACATAGAGTGACTGCCTATCTGACCTCCACAACCCAGTGACTGGGTAATACGATACCCCTTGGTAAGACTGCTTGTCAGACTATCGGACTTCTGACGACCCGTAACGACTGTCAAGAATCTGAACGATCCACGAATGACAGCCGGGACCAACGGCTTAACGAGCTTTCCGAGGCACGGAGTAGTCTCGGTGTGTAAAGATGGTCACCCATACACGGACTAATCCCGGCAAGCGAAGCTTAAAGGCTCTTACAGACAGAGGCGATATCGCGTCGCGAAGTGTCGCGTAGCGGTGTTGCGGCACGATAATATCGCAATATCGCTCGCGATATCGCCTCTGTCTGTAAGAGCCTTAACCTGATGGATCGACCCACGCGGCTGTTGTTAGCCACGAGCTCCTCAGCAGTGGGACAAATAAGCTGGTAATATAAATTGAGATAAAAACTGAAAATCTGTGTCATCCATCAATGTTCAACCGCCCGGTATAGTATAGTGTTTACAAATCAGGTTTTTTTTTTTAACTTCACAGATATCGATATCTCAACACAATAAAACAGATTTTATCAACTCACACTTCCAAGTAGCAACACTAAAGTTAAACTATTTCACGAAGGCTTGATGTCGTTAATTCATAAGGTTTAAATTGCAATACTTAATTATCACGACTTCGTGAAATAGTTTAGTTAATATTAGGTATACCAGAGGTCACTAACACAAAAAAAAACATCAAATCTTTTTTTTATTTTGTCGTGTAACTTAGTTATCGAAATCCATCACGTTTGCAGAGTTTCGCTATTTAATTTAATTTGACCTTTTATTTATAAATATTCAATCCACCCCCCCATCGTTAACCGACGACGGACGGAGCCATCTAACGGAATACAACGGAGCTCTTCATTCTTACCCCAAGCCCCAAAGCCAGTTTGGTCAGGAACAAATGGTGTTGGCTCCTTAAAACTTTTGGCAGATGACGCTAGCATAGCTTTCACGTGTCACATTCGGTTTTGTAAATTTGATCATCAAAATACCAGGATGTATGATAAGATAAACATGTACTCAACATGGAGAATAAGCGAGCTAAAGGCTGAACTGAAAAAAACGAGGTGCTTCTTTACAACGAAGAAAAGCAGACCTTTGAAAGGTATACTTACTCTTAAAATTATACATCAAGCTATTTTATTTATGAAATAGTTTCGTTTGTAGGAAGTATACATTTCATAATACTTTTCGCCAATTATACATTACTACAAAAAGCCGAATTAGACCACTTTTTAGGGTTCCGTACCAAAATGGTAAAAAGGAACACTTATGGTGTGACTCAGTCTATCTGTCTGTCTGTCTGTCTGTCTGTCTGTCTGTCACAGCTGGGTATCTCAAGAACTACTAATGCTATCAACTTGAAATTTAAAACAGTTTTACATGACGTTTACCCAACTATTTTGCAAATAAGAAAGAAGTAAAAATATTTATATTTTTTTTTGTAACAGGGACTGAAAGGGGGTCTTAAAAATTCAAAGTGAGGCTACTAGGGCATGTGAGGTATCATATGAAAGAACGCTGCTTGCAAATTCTGAAACTATTTTTTTTTTAAGCCGCATAGTTTTCGACTTTTGATGAAAAATGTAAAAACAAAAATACCGTTCCCCCCCGAAGTTTGCAAACATAAAAATCTGAAATTATTCTATGTGATAGAAGTTTATGTAAAGATTACAGGAAAAATAAAACAATGTCTCTAAATAGCACACTTTCGCGTGCGCGAGTTCGACTCGCTCTGGACCGGTTTTTTTTAATTACTTGTTTTAACCTTTTTTTTTTAATTCTACAGCTATCGGAAATTGGTGTGCACCTATTTCTTTGCAATAAGGCACTTCACTTCGCATTTTGTAAAATCTTAAACAAACAAATACTTCTTATGAATATAATTTTTGTTAAAGCTATGCTAGCGCCACTTTGATAGTAGCCAACCCCATTGGACAGTCAAACACTGAACAGTCACCCTGTTCAGTGTTCACCCCATTGTGTTCCCGGCCAATTCTTTTTTCGCACTAAGTGGTATCACACAGTGTTGGTAGATGGCGCTATTGTAGGATGCATAATGAATGTTAAGACACAGATCTATCTAAGATAAGATAATATTCTAATAAGACTCTAATCTTAAACTACTTGGTATTTTTTAACAGTCACCCAAGTAATTAATAAAGTAGTTCAGTTGAAGATTCAGAACCTCACACCAGGCTCAATATCGTGCAGCTGGGGTCGCGGTTTGTTTGAAAAAGATACCGTGGCCCTGGCATAGGCAACTGAAGGAACACGGGTGGGTTTTAGTCAGTAAAAGTCTGACACGCCCTTCCGCTCCACCCAGAGTGGGAGAAGTCATTTGATGATTTCCCATCCACAAAAAAAAAAGGCTCACTGTCGTAGACTTTGCACTATTAAGCCCAGTTATCAACATATTTGTTGGCAATCTTGGCAACCTGTTTGTTATTAAAAAAAAACTTCATCTGAAAATAAAGAAAAATAAAAAGCAAAAGGATAAAAGATACCGTGGCCCTGGCATAGGCAACTGAAGGAACACGGGTGGGTTTTAGTCAGTAAAAGTCTGACATGCCCTTCCGCTCCACCCAGAGTGGGAGAAGTCATTTGATGATTTCCCATCCACAAAAAAAAAAGGCTCACTGTCGTAGACTTTGCACTATTAAGCCCAGTTATCAACATATTTGTTGGCAATCTTGGCAACCTGTTTGTTATTAAAAAAAAACTTCATCTGAAAATAAAGAAAAATAAAAAGCAAAACGATATTGTTTCCGCCCGGGATCGAACCGGGGACCTTCTGCGTGTTAGGCAGATGTGATAACCGCTACACCACAGAAACTATAAGTATTACCCGTAAATTGTCCTTCAGTTTCAAGCTGTATAGTTCGTAGTCCGGGAGGTACCGTTGCATTTCAGGCACCCATTTTACGCCGATCGATTGCCTATTTTTTCAGTAGTTCTCGAATCACTAATAAGTAAACCAAGCGTCAGCTGACGCACCCGCGGTGGGTTTGGGTGTGGGAGGTTGCGAAAGTAGTAAGCCGGCTGATGTTGACATGGATAGTTGATCTTGTATGACTAATAAGTAAACCGACCGTCAGCTGCTCAAGTAGCGGTGGGTTTGGGAGTGGGAGGTTGCGAAAGTTGTAAAAAAATAAATAAAAAAAAGTCTTAGTAAGCCGGCTGATATTGACATGGATAGTTGATCTTGTATGACTAATAAGTAAACCGACCGTCAGCTGCTCAAGTAGCGGTGGGTTTGGGAGTGGGAGGTTGCGAAAGTTGTAAATAAAAAAAATAAAAAAAGTAATAGTACGCCGGCTGAAACCTTTTTACATAAATAGTTGACATCATACTGAACTGAAAAAAAATCGTCAGCTGCACTGTGGAGGGGGGCATATGCGTCAGCTGCTCACATGAACTTGTAAAAAAACACGTAAAATAAAGTACGCCGGATGAAATTTAACTAGGCGATTGTTTAAATAATTGAAAGTACGAAAACAACAATCAGCTGCGTGCGTAGCGGTGGAAAGACCGTCAGCTGGCGCAGTAAAGATACAGATTATTCGAACAATGCACAGTACCTTTCAGGGTCCAGCTGACAGAGTTCCCCTGCCCGCACCCAGCTGACTGATAGTTTTTGTAAATGTAACTATTAAACTATCATATTGTCAAATTTCAACCGGCATAGTGGTAATTAAATGCTAATGTCGGGACATGTGAATGCAGTGGAGTGCACGTTATAGGACAAATAATATTTTAGAAGGTTACCACTCCAAATTAAATAAATTGATCAATAAAAATACGGTTTCCGTGATGCGTTTACTAAACGTATTGCAGAATATTCACAATTTGAATGCAGTGCCTAAAAATGGAAACAAGCAGAAATCATGATAATGACAATTGAATAGTGCACATTCAATTGCAAGTTTTGAACAAAGAAATAACATTAGGCCACGCATTGGAGAAATTGCGTTAAATAAATATATTAAAATTAGACTATTGAAATTATTTTGTCACTGTTGTTCATCTGTCCCATCACTATTCGATTGGTGGATTCATGGGAATTAGAAAATAGAACCCGTGATACCACTGGTACACCTTTGTATGGGTTTGAGGACCAGGAGAGCCACGGGTCTGAATTCAAGTTCCCGTGGCACCCCCAGGGGTGTCCTCCAGGGGTGCCTTGGGTCCGGAATGTGTAAAACTATATCGTATGAAAACATTTTGTTTTTTTTTCTTGTTTTATTTTATACTAGCTTTCGCCAGCGGCTTCGCCCGCGTGTATTTCGGAAATTATCCCACGGGAACATACTACCGGGATAAAAAGTGTCCTAGAGTCAGTGCGGAAAGAGAAGCGTTAGCGTCAGAATGGCTGGTTGCCTATGGCAAACATGTCCGTAAGGATTGAGTCGCCACATTTCGTATCTTAATGAAATTTAATACTTATTTAGTAGTAAGTTTAAAAATTTTGTAGGTTCGATCCTCGATTTTGTAGGTATAATACTTCAAAAGATATATGAACATAAATGTGGCACCTCAATCTAAATATTTGGATTGAGTCGCCTCGTCAGAACTAGGTACATGATGGATGAATGTTTATCATTATTTGGTATGATTTAGTAGTAGTTGTGTATAGTACCTACTAAAAATCTGAGTCCTGTACTGTTGATATTGAAGAATATACAATACTTTTAATGTGGCTCCTCAATCCATCAATCAATCAATCATAAGAACGTGAATTTCCATGAAAGTAATTAGTCAATTTATATTCCACTCCAAAGAACATTTAGTAGTAAGTGTGTTCGAATTTGTAGCATATAGAGAAAGTAGTAAAACTGAGTGAATTTAGTAAATAAACGCATTTTATTTGGCTCCTCAGTCCTGACGTTCTGCAAATAAATAATTGATTGTATCTACCTGAGATCACAACGGAATCAATAACCAGAGACACTAACATTTTGTATAAATGTCTACAAAATACTTATGTACAAATCAACATTGTATATATTCGGTATCTGAAAAAAAAAATACTTTTCGATATTCATTAAGAATTCGCTATTGAGGGTGACCATGTTGTTTGTGTACCTGGGACAAACGGTCAAACTAGGTAAGTCCAGGTTCGTTAAGTTAGGGAAGCTACGGAAGATCTTCTTGTCCAAAATATCGCAGTGTCTCGAAACAAAAGTCTTTGACCAGTGTGTTTTGCCAGTTATGATTTACGGCCCTAAGACGTAGCGTTTTACAATGGGCCTCATAAGAAAGCTCAAGGTCACCCAAAAGCCAAAGAAGAGGGTTATGCTCGGTGTTTTTCTGCGAGATCGAGTTAAGAATGAGGTCCCTTTTGGGGGGAGCAGTGGACGTCTTTCGGCTGAAATGATGATGATGATGATGTTAAATGAAACCAGGATGACTAGTTTTTGATATTTATTTTTTTAATAAAATCCCTACTTATTTCTAACAGAATTGTATTATTCACTTCGTAAAGGAGAAAAATAATAAAGTGTTCTTCCTATACGTTCTAAATAATTGCCATTTAAATACTAAGTTACCTAATAAATAAACACATTAATACTAATTGTAAAAAACTATTCAAACTGCCCATTGATACCTCTGATGTTATGGTAAGCGTTTATAACTACGATTTTGTATCGAAGCGCTTTTGTGTTTTAAAACAAATCACAATTGAAATCAAGATGTGCCAACAAAGATAATTATGCAAATTACATATAATAACAATGTTACAAAACCGGTCAAGAGCGAGTCGGACTCGCGCACCGAGGGTTCCGTTCCGATTTCTGAAAAAGTGTGCTATTTAGAGACATCGTTTTATTTTTCCTGTAATCTTTACATAAACTTCTATCATACAGAATATTTGCAGATTTTTCGCTTTGCAAACTTCGGAGATAAGGGGGGAACGGTATTTTTTTTTACATTTTTCATCAAAAGTCGAAAACTATGCGGCCTATAAAAAAGAAAAAAAATGTTTGAGAATGTGCAAATAGCGTTCTTTCATATCATACCCCATATGCCATAGTAAACCCACTTTGAATTTTTAAGACCCCCTTTCAATCAATGTTGCAAAAAAAGTATAAATATTTCTATTTCTTTCTTATTTGCAAAATAGTTGGGTAAACATCATCTAAAACTGTTCCATATTTCAAGTTGATAGCATTAGTAGTTCTTGAGATATCCAGCTGTGACAGACAGACAGACAGACAGACTGAGTCACACCATAAGGGTTCCTTTTTTACCATTTTGGTACGGAACCCTAAAAAGGAACTATCCCTATACTATATGTTTTAAAAAACAGCACATAATAAGTGGCAGGTCCACTAATCGAATCGCAACCCGCGAAATACAATAATTGAGTAGTCCCGATGCCCATCTGTGGTCTCCGAGAGCAAATGCGCGAGTTAGAGTCAGCTCACACCGAGACGCGACGCGACGCGATGTTGCGCGCACATTTTAAAAGAGCGACTCAAAATATAACTTTATTTTCTACACGAAAATATACACATTTCATTGTGAGAATTTAGAATACGTTGCACCATGCAGCGCTGCGCCTCGTGATGCCTCGCAGCGTATAGCGATGCATCGCGACGCAGCGGTGCTTCGCCGGTACGCGCGTTGTGCAAGAGCGGTGCTGCACCTCACGAAGCCGCGCGACTACTCTACTACAGTCTCTACTATTTCCGTCCAGACTTCGTGTAGAATTGATGCAGTTTGGTCGAGTGCTCGAGTGAAATTATAATGATAGACTGGGATCTTGTTATAATCGGACTTCTTGCAGAAGAGGAAGAGGAAGAAGAATACAAAAATAAAATTAAAAACACGCAGTGCGGGGCGGGAGCACGTGGCGAATGTAGACACGTTCCGCTGCGCCGCGCGGCGTCGGCTTGAAATGGCGGCTGCGAAAATTTTTGCAGCCGTCATCTTGGATATCCATTTTGACCTCATGAACGTTTTAGGTGTTTAATCCAAAAAAAATAGGCTTGGTAGTGTCGTTAATTGGAAACGACACTACTGGTAGTGCGGCTGGTAGTGTCGTTGCCAATAAACGAAAATTCTCAAGGATCTCTTCATATTTCAGATTCTGACTTGGTGACAATGGGTGGTCCCATTGTTCCCTCGAGAGCATAACCTTTCAAACAAAAAAATAATTGTGCAAATCCGACTATACAGGCTGACTTTGAAAACATGCGACAAAATAGATTTTGTTTCTATAAGCCACGAAACGTACATTTTCTTTTTAAATCACGTATTCATGGTCACCCCACAAAAAAATTTCATAAGAAATTAAAGAATAGCTAATAACTTTGTAAATATGTACTTTTTTTTGTATTTTTTTATACGTGCATTTAGTAGAAATTTATACAAAATATTGGCGTTTTTTGTTCCAAATTTCGTCACATGATTATGTAGATTAGAGGCAAATCTATTTACCGAAGCATCTGAATTGAGGAGCCACATTAAATATGCTATATCTCCCATTTCTTTCTTTTGTGATTGCCGACTCTTATCCTACAAATCTAATATTTTTACTACTAAATGATGTTGAAATTGCACATTAATTGAACTACTGCTTCTTTGAAAAATGACCAGTCGTATGTGTATTAAATCCACGTTTGCACCCTCAAAGCAAGGACAAGACCTACCCTCGCATTTTAGAAACCCAGACCTGATAAATAACACATTCTTGAATGTCCCTGGCAACCCGGTAGCTAGCGCGTCGCTTATAACATTCTATGAGACCCACAGACACAGTGAAGCAGTATTTACAATTGCTCCGGTGGACCAAAATGATATCTCCCGCGTAATATCTGACCTAAAGTCAAATGCTGAGGGCTACGACAACATAAACTTAGGTATGCTTACACTAACTTTGCCACACACTTTAGCTACTATTACCTACATTATTAATTATTCCATCTGGACATCAAAAATTCCTTACCAATGGAAAATTGCCACAGTTAGACCCCTACCTAAGAGTCCAAACCCTATAGAGGTTAAAGACTTGCGGCCGATCAGTATTCTCCCCTGTCTTTCTAAAGTAATGGAGAGGGTAGTGTGCCGTCAATTAACTCGGTTTTTAGAAGAGAACGAAGTGTTACCTGATCTACAATCCGGTTTTAGGAAACAGCGCAGCACTTCTACGGCGTTACTGGATGTTACGGACAATATTCTATCAGCACAAGATAAGGGCATGTGTTCACTGATGGTGCTACTTGATTTTTCTCGCGCATTTGATTGCATTAACGTCCCGCTATTACTGTCAAAGTTAAAATACTACGGTTTTGACGACAATGCCATTCAGTGGTTCCATAGCTACCTTAGTAACAGGAAACAACTTGTAGAATTGCGTTTGTCGGATGGTACTACCTTGTCATCAGCCCTTGCTTCTATAGAGAGAGGAGTTCCACAGGGATCAATTTTAGGTCCAATTCTTTTTATTCTATACTGTGCAGACATAATTAAGTGCCTTCAGAAATGCAAGTATCATATTTATGCCGATGACGTCCAACTGTATTTATCTTTCAGACCAGAGGATTATGATTCGGCCATTAGAGACCTAAATGACGACCTTGAGAGAATCGCGGCCTGGTCAGATGAGAATTGTTTGGCATTAAACCCATTAAAAACCAAGTATATGTTGTTTGGTACGAGGCAGCAGTTAAAGAAGATACCTTTATGCCTTAATTTAACACTAATGGGTGAGCCTATTGACCGCGTGAATGAAGCGCGGAACCTTGGGTTATGCATGGACAACAGCCTTAGATTTGAGAAACACGTTGCTAACTCCGTGAGAAACTGTTTCTATCGTCTGAAATTGCTTTACAAAATGAGGCCGTACTTGTCTGAAAAGCTTCGCGAACAGCTAGTCGAAACCCTTGTTCTGTCTAAACTAAACTACGCTGATACGGTTTACGGCCCACGCTTGCTGGCTCGTACCGATCGACTTATACAAAGAGTCCAAAATGCATGTGCGCGCTTCTGTTACTCTATTCCACCTAGAAGTCATGTCACCCCGTTTCTTAACAAACACTTCATTCTCAAGATGAAGTCGAGACGAAAGTTACACTTAGCGTGCTTGATGTTCGGTGTCGTTAAGTCTAAGAAACCGAAGTATTTGTACGACAAGCTTAGTTGGATGGCTACTAGACGAGATTGCGCGCCCAGGCTATGTGCACAACAACTTTCAACACAGTCCCATAGGACAGCAGCTTTTAGAGGCTCTTTCCGATACGCTGCATCTAAAGTGTGGAATAATATCCCGCCACCCTTAAGGGTACTGGGCACTATCCACACGTTCCGAACACGCTTACGGCAGTATCTGATAGATTCGCAACAGAAATTGGATATGGTCGCCCTAAATATTTCACATATATAATATTATTTAGCAACTTCAACTTAATAACTTTCGGCGGCGGTCTGTAGCGTTGTACGAATGTATCGGGCCCGGATCAATCTAGCCAATTGCAAAAACAGGATCTGCTGAGATAGTTCTTGTTGTTTTTGTAATTTTAACTTATTTAGGTACTATTTTTCATATACATTTAAATGCTTAAATACTACGTATATATATAAAACAAATAACTATTTAGATCAAGTAGGTACAAAATTAGTAGGTATTATTTTATTTTTCTTCGTTGTAATTATATTTTGATTGAGTATTAAGTTGTTTATTTATTTAGTTATTTTATATATTTATTTATAAGTTTAAAAATTATCTATAAATTATATATTATGTATGTTGAAACTGTTTGTACTCCCCGTCACTTGTCCCTAAAGGTTCATTAGAAAACCAGCGTCAGGCAGCATCTGTCTGGCATTAATGCTGAAATGGACCTTTTTGGCGCAGCCGTGAGGCACACACTATTGTGGTTATAATATTATTTTCGCATTGTTTTATTCTTTTGTATTTTTGTGTTTCACGAACTGTGTCCAAATAAACGTTTTTCTTTCTTTCTTTCTTTCTTTATGGTCTGAGGAGCCACACATAATGTATTGTAACTTTTTTAATTTTAACACTACCGAGCTCAGATTTTGTCTACTAAATACTCTCAAATACTACTAAATCATACCAAATTATGATAAACATTCATCCATGATGTTCTTAGTTCTGACGTGGCGACTCAATCCAAATATTTAGATTGAGGTGCCACCTTTATGTTCATATATCTTTTGAAGTATTATACCTACAAAATCGAGGATCGAACCTACAAAATTTTTAAACTTACTACTAAATAAGTATTAAATTTCATTAAGATACGAAATTTGGCGACTCAATCCTTACGGACATTGGCAAACGCCTCTGAAAGTATATTCAAGAATTGCTACATAATTGCTTATATTTGCTACATTTCTTCAATAATTGCTACATACGATGGATTCGAGAAAAATGCATAATTTTTTTGACCAGCCATTCTGACGTCAGGATGGCTGGTCGCCTCCGTGTTCAGCATGAAGGACGCAGAATTTCTAAAAGTTTGTTATGTCAATAATTGCTACCTAATTGCTTCATTCACGAATTTAAGTTTGAGCTTCATACATACATTAGGTAAAAAGATATAGCTTTTATTAATTTTTTTACGAAGAAGTGCCTAATAATTTGGAAAGGCAACAGATTTTTTTACTACAACGCAGCGCGCGTCTTGTTTAAATCTTGCAGGCGTTCGCTTAGAGTGATGTTGTTTAATGAATAGCTTTTAAAACGTACCTACCCTCAATAACACAATACATTTAGGTACTAGTATCAGTATGTAAAATAGCTGGGTCAGATAATACGTTGAAAACTTTTAACTTATTTGATAAGTACATCAAAAGAAAAATATTGCAATAAGTAGTGAAAGAACAAAGGCGAAATCGTAGCTGAATTTAATTTGAGCGACTAAAAGTGACTTATATACGAAGGCAGCTCTATTATTTTTCTACGTTTTTTAAAATATCACCTTAACTAGTTAAAAATACTAGTTTAAATGAAAAGTTATTTGTGTGAAAAGTGTTTAGTGTTGCCATTTTGTATTTATTCTTCCAAGTGACAGTAAGTACAGCATTATTGTATTATAATCCAAATTTTTCGTCATGGGTATCATTTTAGTGTTATTTTAGGTCGCTGAAAACGATAGTGGGGTCAAAATGAAAATCCAAGATGGCGGCTGCGAAAATTTCCTAATTTTCGGTCATGGGTGTCATTTTCGTGATATTTGAGGTCGCTGAAAACGATAGTGGGGTCAAAATGAAAATCGAAGATGGCGGCTGCGAAAATTTCCTAATTTTTCGTCATGGGTGTCATTTTCGTGATATTTTAGGTCACTGAAAGCGATAGTGGGTTCAAAATGAAAATCCAAGATGGCGGCTGCGAAAATTTCCTAACTTTTCGTCATGGGTGTCATTTTCGTGATATTTTAGGTCGCTGAAAACGATAGTTATTCATTTTGAACCCACTATCGCTTTCAGTGACCTAAAATATCATGAAAATGACACCCATGACGAAAAATTAGGAAATTTTCGCAGCCGCCATCTTGGATTTTCATTTTGACCCCACTATCGTTTTCAGCGACCTAAAATAACACGAAAATGACACCCATGACGAAAAATTTGGATTATAATACAATAATGCTGTACTTACTGTCACTTGGAAGAATAAATACAAAATGGCAACACTAAACACTTTTCACACAAATAACTTTTCATTTAAACTAGTATTTTTAACTAGTTAAGGTGATATTTTAAAAAAACGTAGAAAAATAATAGAGCTGCCTTCGTATATAAGTCACTTTTAGTCGCTCAAATTAAATTCAGCTACGATTTCGCCTTTGTTCTTTCACTACTTAGTGCAATATTTTGCTTTTGATGTACTTATCAAATAAGTTAAAACAGTTTTCAAAGTATTATCTGTCCCAGCTATTTTACATACTGATACTAGTAAATGTATTGTGTTTTTGAGGGTAGGTACGTTTTAAAAGCTATTCATTATACAACATCACTCTAAGCGCACGCCTGCAAGATTTAAACAAGACGCGCGCTGTAGTAAAAAAATCTGTTGCCTTTCCAAATTAGTAGGCACTTCTTCGTAAAAAAATTAATAAAAGCTATATCTTTTTACCTAATGTATGTATGAAGCTCAAACTTAAATTCGTGAATGAAGCAATTAGGTAGCAATTATTGACATAACAAACTTTTAGAAATTCTGCGTCCTTCATGCTGAACACGGAGGCGACCAGCCATCCTGATGTCAGAATGGCTGGTCAAAAAAATATTCATTTTTCTCTGAATCCATCGTATGTAGCAATTATTGAAGAAATGTAGCAAATATAAGCAATTATGTAGCAATTCTTGAATATACTTTCAGAGGCGTTTGCCATAGGCAACCAGCCATTCTGACGCTAACAGAGAAGCGGCTTAAGATTTGGTGGCGCAGCTGTGCTTATTATATTAGCTGTGCGTATTTGTGATGTTGTCAACACTGTTACGACATTATAGTGCGACATTATATATAACGTCTAGATTATTATGAGGCAAGTTAGAATATTATAATGTTTTTAGATTCTGTGTTAATAATTGTTTTGATGAAATTTTTAGTAGTCATACATAATGTTAGTTCCATTTTACGCCACTCCGCTTCTCTTTCCGCACAGACTCTATCTCCTATTTCAGGTCATGGTCGATCCGTGTACCAAATTTCATCCAAATCCGTTCTGCCGTTTTAGCGTGAAAGTGTAACAAACAAACAAACTTACTTTCGCATTTTTAATATTAGTTAGGATTAGGATATTTAAACGAAATGCATGATATAAAATAATATTGACTGTAAAAAGGAAATATAATCATTTAATGTAAAGAAATAGAAATAGGAATAGAAATATAAAAATTAATGACTGCAGAAATTATTCTTTATGACTGGTATCGCAATCATAATCGTTCTCTGATAAATCATCATCAGAACTCTCCCCTGTTAAAACATTCTCTTCATCTTGTTCAACTTCTTGAGCTCGATCCTCTTCACCATCATCTTGTAATGAACATTTTAATCATTAAAATTAGGCTACCAGAAATATACTAGCTTAAAGAAAGTGTCACTGACAAAAAATCCATACCGGCAATATTTTCGCTGCTATCATCCGTTATTCTCGTGACTGATGGGGGTACTTGATCTGCTTCGAACCATTTGAAGATTTCTCTTCTTTTTCTTCCCTTCCCCAGTCAGTGGGCGACAATTGAGAAGGGTCTTCAAAGTCAGCATGGCTCCAAAGGTGCGCTATGTACGACGTGCGCAGTAAATGCTGGCGTAGCTCGGATTTACACGGGGAGAAGATTGCCCCGCGCGTCGATATGATTTTTCATTCTCATAATTATTTAAACAATTACCTAGTTAAATTTCATCTGGCGTACCATAACTTTATTTTACGTGTTTTTTTACAAGTTCATGCGAGCAGCTGATGCATATTCCCCCCTCCACAGTGCAGCTGACGATTTTTTTTCAGTTCAGTATGATGTCAACTATTTATGTAAAAAGGTTTCTGCCGGCGTACTATTACTTTTTTTTTTTACAACTTTCGCAACCTCCCACTCCCAAACCCACCGCTACTTGAGCAGCTGACGGCCGGTTTACTTATTAGTCATACAAGATCAACTATCCATGTCAACATCAGCCGGCTTACTATGACTTTTGTATTTACGTGTTTTTTTACAAGTTCATGTGAGCAGCTGACGCATATTCCCCCTTCCACAGTGCAGCTGACTATTTTTTTTCAGCTCAGTATGATGTCAACTATTTATGTGAAAAGGTTTCAGCCGGCGTACTATGACTTTTTTTTTTTTACAACTTTCGCATCCTCTTACACCCAAACCCACCGCTACTTGAGCAGCTGACGGTCGGTTTACTTATTAGTCATATAAGATCAACTATCCATGTCAACATCAGCCGGCTTACTATGACTTTTGTATTTACGTGTTTTTTTACAAGTTCATGTGAGCAGCTGACGCATATTCCCCCTTCCACAGTGCAGCTGACTATTTTTTTTCAGCTCAGTATGATGTCAACTATTTATGTGAAAAGGTTTCAGCCGGCGTACTGTGACTTTTTACTTTTTTTTTTTTCAACTTTCGCAACCTCCCACTCCCAAACCCACCGCTACTTGAGCAGCTGACGGCCGGTTTACTTATTAGTCATACAAGATCAACTATCCATGTCAACATCAGCCGGCTTACTATGACTTTTTTTTTTTTTTTTTTACAACTTTCGCAACCTCCCACACCCCAACCCACCGCTACTTGAGCAGCTGACGGTCGGTTTACTTATTAGTCATACAAGATCAACTATCCATGTCAACATCAGCCGGCTTACTATGACTTTTGTATTTACGTGTTTTTTTACAAGTTCACGTGAGCAGCTGACGCATATTCCCCCTTCCACAGTGCAGCTGACTATTTTTTTTCAGCTCAGTATGATGTCAACTATTTATGTAAAAAGGTTTCAGCCGGCGTACTATGACTTTTTTTTTTTTTTTTTACAACTTTCGCATCCTCTTACACCCAAACCCACCGCTACTTGAGCAGCTGACGGTCGGTTTACTTATTAGTCATACAAGATCAACTATCCATGTCAACATCAGCCGGCTTACTATGACTTTTGTATTTACGTGTTTTTTTACAAGTTCATGTGAGCAGCTGACGCATATTCCCCCTTCCACAGTGCAGCTGACTATTTTTTTTCAGCTCAGTATGATGTCAACTATTTATGTGAAAAGGTTTCAGCCGGCGTACTATGACTTTTTTTTTTTTTACAACTTTCGCATGCTCCCACACCCAAACCCACCGCTACTTGAGCAGCTGACGGTCGGTTCACTTATCAGTCATACAAGATCAATTAACCATGTCAACATGAGCCGGCTTACTATGACTTTTGTATTTGCAACGCAAACGCCCGGACTATCGGTCTTATTATGAATAGTACGTACGACTTTCTTGATATAAGCCGTAAGAGATAAGCTATCAATTGTGTAGTTAAATATCAAAACCAGGTATGTCCACTAAGGCGGAGGACATCATGGAGTACGTGCGCCAGAAGACGAGGTACACGCCGAGGGTGCAGTTACTGGAGTCGCGCCGCAACGTCAACTTCAAGGCGTTCGTGGTGCGAGTACCGAATTGTTACCTGCCCCTCGTCATGGAAGAAGACTTTTGACCGCAGGACGTTGGTGCTCCGTCGCTTTCGCGGACTAGTACCACAGGACAGCACAAGGTTAAGCTAGTGAAGTGAAGTGCTACTACCTAACATAGTTTTAAGCTATATTTATTAACACAAGTTTTGTTTTATACTTTACCCATGCTATAAATCCTCTATAAAAGTTTCTGAAACAGTTAGCTTATTGCCAACATTATAACAGCATCATCAACATAATAGCATCCAAACGGGTGTTATAATGTTATACTGAATTTCATTATGCAACTCCTTTGCTTTTTCGATCCCTTACTTACTCACGTGGTATTTAATTATACTATTACCTATACATATTTTGTTTGTATTAGATACTCAACAATTAAACTTTCCATGAAAATACATAGGGTTCTTACAACATTGTACAATAATCTGTGGTTTCAGAACCTTTTATAGAGGATTCATGATGGGTGTAGATAACAAGTCTTGTATGCAACTGTACATAATTAGTTATTAAAACACTCATTGTGATACTATTATCACATTCATGTTTTAATACCCCTTATTATACAACAGTTGCATAAATAACTATTATATATGTTAGTTTGTAACGTATGTGTGTATGGGCAATTGTAGCCTGAAAATAAATGTTTTATTATTATTTATTTATTTAAGTGAAAATTGGGAAATGGAAGAAATATGTTTTTGGCTAGGTAAAGAATAGATAAAAATATTTAAAAAAAATAAAAATAAAAATATTTATTTGACACTACGAAATACATGTTACAATCAAGTTATAATAATAGCACACTAATGTATTGTTACAAATCAGATCCTAACCCCCAAACTAGGCCTGGACCTGTATTTTGGGGGTCAGCGTTCAGCCATGGGTTCTATTTCCAATCTAACAGCATTTAAGAAGAGTGTCAGTAGAAGTTAACAGCCAAGGTTATTGCCATTTGGTAAAAATAGATTATTAAGTTATGAAGTTTTTTACTAAACGATTACTCGAGTAGGAGATGGTGTTTATTAGATTAGAATTAAAAGTAATATATCAATCAATCTGCCTAGCCTTTTCCCAACTATGTTGGGGTCGGCTTCCAGTCTAACCGGATGCAGCTGAATACCAGTATTTCACATGGAGCAACTGCCTATCTGATCTCCACAACCCAGTGACTGGGTAATACGACACCCCTTGGTAACACTGGTTGTCAGAGTTTCGGGCTTCTGACGACCCGTAACGACTGTCAAAGATTCTACGAATGACAGCCGGGATCAACGACTAAAGCTAGAGACAAACTGGTCCCACGTACGCAACTTATGCGATGCAACGTGGGAGAATGGGTGTGCACACTTGTCCCATGTATGCAACGTAAATTAGCATCAGACGCTGTTATAATTTCTCAGAAGGTGCACTAGTGCGTCTGTAAGTCATGTTTTCTGATCCTGATAGCGAGTTTGAGGATGATTTATTGAGTTTACTATTTTTAAATACATTTCTCCGCGTCACAAAAACAAAAACAAATGTTAAGAAGAGAAGATATTGGGTTCTTGTTATAAAACATTATTATACAAATATGTTATAACAAAAATACTTATAGTAGGTAAAATATAGATTTAGGTAGGTAATAGATAGGTGGGAACAAATAGAAAAAAAGCATGGCCAGCCTGGTAAAGGTTGGCCATGCTGTTTTGCTATTCTTCCCATAATGCATTGCATAATGGTATTTAATGCATTTAATATTATAAATGACATCGTATTTTATATTTAAGGTCGATTAGCTGTTCATCTCCCATTTTGACTACTTTGACAACAAAACGCATGCACCAAAGGTTTATTTGTTTATGACGTGCTACGCGTAAGTTCTAGAAACACACTGGTCACACGCGTGGGTAGCGTAGGAACATCCCCTCCACCTTCCCATGCCGATCTGGACATCGCAGGTTGACGTTGCGTGGGACGCGTGTGATTGCGTTGCATACGTTAGGTAAAAAAAAAAAATTAAAAATTAAAAAATTTAAATTTAAAACTTTTTATTTCAAAGAAACATACTTAATTTTGTTTGGATCACACATCGCTTAATCTTAATAATGAAAGATTATGTGCGAGTGAGGCGTCTCGTAGGTGTGTTTCTATTACATAGTTTTCCATATAAAATCAAGAGTCCAGATATCATAATGCGTTGCAATCACACGCGTCCCACGCAACGTCAACCTGCGATATCCAGATCGGCATGGGAAGGTGGAGGGGATGTTCCTACGCTACCCACGCGTGTGAACAATGTGTTTCTAGAACTTACGCGTAGCACGTCATAAAGAAATAGACCTTTGATGCGAGCACGCGTTTTGTTGTCAAAGTAGTCAAAATGGGAGATGAACACCTAATCGATTTTTTAAGTAAATACAATGTCATTTATAATATTAAATGCATTCAATACTGTGCTTGTCCGTGATGCTACCATTACGCAATGCAGCATGGAAAGAATAGCAAAACAGCATGGCTAACTTTACCAGGCTGTCCATGCTTTTTTGCTATTTCTTCCTACCTATCTTTTACCTAATAACTATCTTTGACATAATCTATGTATTTTTCTTATAACATATTTGTATAATAATGTTCTGTATCAGGAACCCAATATTTCCTTTTCTTACATTTGTTTTTGTTTTTGTGGCGCGGAAATATTCATTTAAAAATAGTAAACTCTATAAATCATCCCTAAACTTGCTCTCAGAATCAGAAAACATGACTTACAGACGCACTAGTGCACCTTCTGAGAAATTATAACAGCGTCTGTTTTGGTCCGACTTACTCTCAGGCCAACGGTCTCCAGTCTTTTCCACCACACCTCCAATCTCCTCTGGACCTCTAAGCCTCTCTCGGCATAGACCAGGGAGCCTCTTCTTGGATATCCGAAAAAAGAGCGGAAAACGCTACTCCAGCAGGAAATTATATATCTGTAAAACCTTAGCAAACTTCATTTTCGGCGCACGCCGCACAAATATAAGCTACGAGTATTTGCCC
The DNA here is from genome assembly GCA_905163495.3 of Cosmia trapezina. Lineage (NCBI taxonomy): Eukaryota > Metazoa > Arthropoda > Insecta > Lepidoptera > Noctuidae > Cosmia > Cosmia trapezina. The sequence goes on from LR991019.1 coordinate 3,233,224, forward strand.
ATGTACCTACTTTATCTTTCCGGTCATATGTTTAATAGTACATTATTGCAAAGGCCGGGAAATAGGCAATTGCAGGTCGAGTATGAGTTTGAAGGCCGAGCCGTAGGCGAGGACTTCACTAATACGAGACAGGCAATTGCTATTTCCACCGAGGCATATATAGTGCTTTTCTCAAAAGAATGCAGGGAAATAAAAGTAGGTAGTTAAGTTTCCATAATTTTTCAAGTTAGTGCCGCTTTTAATGTGAACTGTACATTTCAGCATGGAATAAATTGTCCATAATGTAGATGGGTTTTTAGTTTTAGCAATCTCATTAAAATACGCCAAAAATACTGTTTCAGAGAAAATGTTCACTTTTTTCTCGTTTTTCCAAATCATAAAATTTTCATATACTTACCTAGTTTCATGTATTTTTCTTTTGACTTCGCTGGAAGCAGGTTTTCCATTGCCAATTTGGCTTCTGATCTTAAATCTGTGGAGTACTTACAATCAATCTTCATTTCACTTTATATTTATTATGAATGTAAATTTGTTATTTACATACATAATGTACTTAAATATAAATTTTCAAATCAAGATGAATTTTCAGCTTTGCCGCCTATTTTCTATCTTAACATCTGTGCCGAAAGGCATTTGTGGCTATCTATACAGCCACGTGAACGCAATTTATACTACTGCCATTGGTATGCCAAGAATGATAGAAGAGATCCAATGAAAGAGTATTTAACCCAGCACGCCGTTTCATACAACATTGCTGGAGCGCTCCAGCAATGTTGTACATTGCTGGAGCGCTGTAATGTTCCAAATTCAAAAAACGCTCCTGCAATGGATTTGATTTTCTTTGACCGTAAATTCGATACTTCGCGTGTTCTTTATTCGAAAATAATGACAACATTTCCATGCATGTTTGAGAAAAATCTTTTTTCGGGAACAACGTTACTCCAGCAGGATTAGTTTTCCTCTTTTTTTCCAAAACGACAGCACGCACATTTTTTTTTTATTGTGCGCTTTACCACGGATTCTGCTCTAATTACTCGTTGAACTCAATTCATTCTAGAAAAGATTTTCCTGCTGGAGTAACGGACATTATTTAAAGCTTTGTGTACGGTGAAACCATACACCATCGCCGACTAAGCGATTTTACGAAATTTTATTAATTAATATTAGTTGAGAAATCAGTACACGATTAGCGGTCATCGCGTGTGCTCCCTCGCTCCTTTATATTCAAAACCTTTGGTCCGTGAAATATATCTTTATTTTACCTTTAACTGCTGCGTAGTATCATTGACAATCTTCCAACCTTCTACATGGTCCTTCGAGCCGGATTGATATTCGGAGTAGGGGAAGTCGAAAACAACTGTAACGGTGTGGTCACACTAAGCTGTTTCTCTACACATAACGACTTTTCGTTTACCACCGACGTACTTATCATGAGCAACCTACTAAAAGATATCCCGTATAAATCCTTCGACACATCGAAGTGGTCCTACATAGAAAACATTAAATTAGCTGATCCATATTTTAACCATAGCCGTCCAGTGGACTTATTACTAAGCGCTCAAGTAAATGGCTTGATATTATTAGGAGGATTGATCAAAGGAGATAGCTTATCGCAACCTGTGTTACAAGAAACACAGCTGGGGTGGATCATATACGGCGGTGGCCAAATGTCATCACTTCAGTGCAACGTCATCATGAACAATATTCACGACATTCAGCAGTTTTGGGAGATCGAAGATATAAGCGAAAATACAAGCTTATCGTTGGAAGATCAAGAATGTGTCAACTTCTATACATCTACAACAAAACGTCGTGAAGACGGGCGGTACGAAGTAAGATTGCCCCTAAAAGCAGATATAAATGAAAAACTAGGTTCATCGAAAGATGGCCATAGCACAGTTCCAAAATATGGAACGTAAATTTAGCAAAAAACCTATTCTAGCAGAACAATATAAAGCATTTATTAGTGAGTACATTGCCTTAGGACATATGGTACTTAGTAACAGCAAAAATAATAAACAAGCGCTATCATGTTACTTACCGCACCATTCCGTGCAACGAGCAGAATCAGCAACTACGAAGCTACGAGTAGTTTTTAACGCGTCAGCAAGGACGTCAAGCGGATATAGTGCGAATGACCTAATGTGTAAAGGCCCAAATTTACAACAGGACCTACAAGAACTAATTTTAAAGTGGCGCCAATATCGTTTTGCTTATACATCGGATATCGAAAAGATGTACAGGCAGATTTTGGTGACTGAAGAAGATCAGCAATATCAACGAATCGTATGGAGGTATGAATCAGATCAACCTTTGCAAACGTACAACCTTACCACCGTTACGTACGGAACTAAATCAGCACCATTTCTGGCCATGATGACTCTGAAACGTCTAGCCTCGGATGAACAAATAAACTTTCCGGAAGCTGCGAAGATATTAGAAGAAGCATTTTATATGGATGACCTCGTCCATGGGTCACACTCCATCGAAAAAGGAAAGCAGCTTATCGATGATCTCAACAGATTATTAAAATCAGGAGGGTTTACACTAAGTAAATGGTCGGCCAATCAACCAGAACTCCTTCAAAATATAGAAAACAGCAGCAGCAGCAATGGTGAAATAATTTTTAACTTTAAAACAGAAAGTACATCAAAAACACTAGGTCTTCGTTGGAATTCTAGTGATGACATGTTTACTTTCAAATACACCTTAGATAATCCAAACGCAAAAGAAACTAAACGACTACTTTTATCGGAAATATCAAAAGTATTCGACCCATTGGGATGGTTGTCACCACTCACAACAAAGCTAAAGCTGATATTCCAAAAGCTGTGGTTAAACAAAATGCATTGGGATGAAGAAGTTCCTGTAAATATCAAAGCAGAATGGGTAGCAATTCAAGCGGACATGGAATACTTAAATCAATGCAAAATACCGCGCTGGATAGGGTATCGACCTAATGACGTCATAGAACTGCATGGTTATTGTGACGCATCGACTTATGCAGCAGTAATTTACGCACGATTAAGGAAAGAAGTGAGAAACTGCGTTACCTGTAGAAAACATGAGCCCAAAATACAGCATCAATTGATGGGAGAGTTACCCGTAGCCCGAAGCAACCCCGCTCCACCATTCTACCACACTGGAGTGGATTATACAGGTTATGTAGATGTTAAAAGTAACAAGGGACGTGGAATTAAGACAACTAAAGGGTATATTGCGTTGTTTATTTGTCTAGCGACCAAAGCTGTCCATTTAGAACTTGTATCCGACCTAAGTAGCCCGGGGTTCTTAGCAGCATTACGTCGAATGGCAGCCAGAAGAGGAGCACCTCGACATCTCTACAGCGATAACGGGACGATCTTTGTGGTCGCTAACAGAATGCTACAGGAAAGCTATCACGATTTCGAAAATGTATATGATTATAACTTTTTCGCAGAGCTAGCAGATTTAAATATAGAATGGCACTTCAACGCCCCGTCTTGGCCTAGTGCCGGAGGTCTATGGGAGCGTGCCATTGCGATGAATCTGAAATAAATGATTATTTATTATTTATTTATTTATTTTATTAGAAGCTTAAAACATCACCTCAAGCGAATAATAGGAGAACAAAAGTTGACCTTCGAAGAGTTCAGCACTATTTTAGCACAGGTGGAGGCTTGTTTGAACTCCAGGCCTTTATGTGCCTTATCGGAAGATATCGAAGATTTGAATGTCTTGACTCCGGCTCATTTCTTGACCGGAAGGAGCGGAACTACGGTAATTGAAACCGAAACAGATGCTCGAACTAGATGGTGTTTATCAGCTAAAATAGTAAACGACATATGGAAGAAATGGAGAGCGGAATATCTAACTCAATTATCCGTAAAAAGCAAATGGCGAAGCATTGAGCGGAATATTACTATCGATGATTTAGTGACCATCCAGGACGACAATCTGCCACCTGGAAAATGGATGATGGGCAGAGTAATAGAAACTCATCCAGGTCAAGATGGATTAGTTCGGGTAGTAACCGTAAAAACAAAAAGTGGAATAATTAAAAGGCCAGTTGTGAAACTGTCAATCTTGCCGATACCGCCTGCTTCAAGTAATACGGTACATAAAAATGTGGATCAAGCAAATAACGTCACCTCGAAAGAGCCTGACGTGCGGATTAGAAGCAGCAAAATCAAATCTAACTTTATATCATTAGCAATGTCGTTAATATTTTTTATTTCATTGATAACATCGTCTCACGCAGCTTTTAACATATCAGCGTTGCCTAGCAACAATTCCCTGTATTTCGAGTCAGTAGACAACATGCAAGTTATTCGAGACAAATGGAATCTAATAGTTTATTACGATATGAGCCCTTATTGGGAAGGGAATACTGCCGCCACGAAGTTCTTGGACTATTTACAAAAGCTCTGTGCATCCCTAAACGATAAGAGTCACTGCAATATGATAACGCTTCAATTAAATCACGACTTCAAAGAAATACAGCACTACAATCAACTTATGATTAATCAGCACTTTGATGAGCGCACGAGACAGCGTCGCGGGCTCATTAACGGTATCGGTTACGTGGCCAATAGCTTGTTCGGAGTATTAGACGAACGATTCGCCGAACAGTACAAAAAAGATATACAGCTTATAAAACAAAACGAGCGGCATCTTAATAACTTGTTAAGAAATCAGACCTCTATCATTGAGGCTGAATACAACGTATTAAAAAGAACCGAGAAAACTATCCAATTACAACATAAAACAATAAACAAACACTTGAATCAATTGGATAATGCTGTCGTTGCTATTAAGCAAGAAGTTGAAGGTTTAGCTAAAACGCAAGATTTTGCTCTGTCAGCAGTCACAACTATCAACTTGCTTCAAAACCTCAAAAGGATCCAAGATACTCTGTTAGATATCGTCACAGATATTTACCACGGGAAATTCAACACTCACCTGTTAACTCCAGATCAACTACAGCGTGAGTTACAGTTCATTTCTGGACAACTAACAAAAGATACTACCCTGCCCGTGGACAACCTACAGTCTGACCTAAAATATGTATACAGTATGCTGAGGGTAAAAGCGAGAATGATGGAAGAATACTTCATATTTGAGATTAATTTTCCATTGACCAGCAGAGACAGCTACAAGATTTATAAAATCATACCCGTTCCTCAGCAGGTCCAGAACGACATGATTAGCGTACTACCAGTTGCGGAGTTCGTAGCTATTAGTTTGAAAAAAGACGCTTTCTTCTCAATGTCGTATACGGAGCTCCAATCATGCCTACATAATGTTCACTCATATTTGTGCCAAGCCAACAAACCAATTAATCATTTAAGCATCGATGAAAAATTCTGCAAACTCGATAACAAATTAAAACAATGCGTTGTAATTAAATCCCCTTGCCAAGACAGCTGGCTTGAACTAAACGATCCGTCGAGGTACATGTATTTTTGCTGTAATACCTACTCAGTGAGGATTATATGTCAAGATCAAGTTTCGTTCAACCAGGTGACTGGAGTTGGAATTATTGACCTAGGTTCGAAATGCATAATAAAAAGTAAAGATTTTACTTTGTATTCTCATGCCCTATCAGCAAATACAATTAAATCAAACTCTGAAATTCCGATCCCTCAGATAGCAGAATTAAATCATATGGTTAATATATCCTTATCACACTACACCGCATACGAAGATCCACTGAACAGCACATTAGTGGATCTGGGAGAACGAATAGAACAACTGAAGTCTGCCAATACTAACTTACCAGATTACACTCTGTCTACACATGACGTTCATCAGTACATTATTTGTTACGGCTTGCTGGGTGTAGCCGTTTTATTGGCGTCATACTTCATATGGAGAAGGTGCCGTACAGTTTCTTCAGTGGAACTATCACAAAGTGTAGCAAATAGTGTAGTGTTTTCGCGAAAGCAGAGCACGGCTGACCGACAGCCTAGTGAAGTGAATATAACTAGTGAGGACACTAACTCTAAGCGAAACGTATCTACGTCACCTATACCTAAAACATGTCGCTTTAGATTAGAAGATGTGTAACTTTTTGGGCCGGGAGCATGTACGGTGAAACCATACACCATCGCCGACTAAGCGATTTTACGAAATTTTATTAATTAATATTAGTTGAGAAATCAGTACACGATTAGCGGTCATCGCGTGTGCTCCCTCGCTCCTTTATATTCAAAACCTTTGGTCCGTGAAATATATCTTTATTTTACCTTTAACTGCTGCGTAGTATCATTGACAATCTTCCAACCTTCTACACTTTGTTTAAATGAAACCAGTAAATACGTTGTACAAATTAATACCAATTCATTTATTTGATATACATTTATAATAAATTTATCGGTAATTAATACACTCTGGGTACAGGAGGGATCCATTTGACTTCATTATCGTCCATGGTTTTATCAATCACTGGCCGGTAGGAGATACTTACCGCGCCAGTGCAAAGATCTACCTGAGATATTGAATGTTTCCTCCAATGTTTTTCGTAGGGCAATTTTGTCTGAAGCAACCAAAATATAGAATCATCAATTACCTATTGATGCATTAGCGTAATAATCAGCCTATAAAGTGCCTTCCCACTGCTAGGAGGCAAGTCTCTCTGAGCGAGAAGGCTATCCATCACAAGATTCACAAGGGACCAGAAGGCCTATTCTGAAGTGAAAATCCGAAGTAAGTATCGGCCGAATGTTCGAATGTTTCCTACTACACTTCATTCTATTTCGTTTGGTCGGTTCGGATCCGAACGAACTTAATTTTGACGTTTTTCGGATCCGAACCGACCGAACGAAATAGAAAAAAGTGTATTAAGAAAACCAAAAACAAACGAAGTAGGCCTCCATTGCGCGTTGGTGAGTGAAAGTTTGTGGACATGCCGGATTCCTCAAGATGTTTTCCTTCACCGTTTTGAGAGCAGTGGCGATGAACTAAATTGTCGAGTTGGTGAAAAACACCAGAGTTCGACTTCTGTCCCTTAGACTTTATAGCATAGGCCAATACTTGAATTTCTAAGGGAACATAGAGCTCTAGTCACACTGAGGAGAACTACGCACGGGATACGGGACGAAATTGGTGTCAAGTAACTTGTATGGAGATGTCCAAACTGGCGCATGACGTAATCAACGACTTGCGCAGTCGCGTCCTACATCCTGCCCGGGATTTGCTAGTGTTTGTTGTGCTGAAATGTTTTGCGACTTCCACGCGGTTTAAGTCGCGGTCTCAGTCATTGAACTAAGCAAACGAGCAATAAAAGTTTAATTACCTGTCCCGTTGTCGGTTTGCTGTAGTCAAACTCATCGATTCTTGTAGGAAAATCGTCCCTGAAATGTGCTCCTCTGCTTTCTACCCTGTTCTTAGCACAAGCGACAACCTGGACAGCAGCTTGGAGCATGTTCTGCAACTCCAAGGTCTCAAGCAGATCGGTGTTCCAGTTCAAACGCTTGTCCACAACCTTGATATCTTCGAAAGCTTTGAACCATTTTTGAATTTCCACGTCAGCTGTAAAATGCATCATATAGTCTAACGACTGTTACTCTAAAGTGATAGGCATTTAAACAGCCTATTATATACAGGGTGTTTCTTTTAAGGTGTTAAGCCAGTGCGAGCTGATAGAGTACCATTCCTATCGATTTAACCCCCATGTATGAATGATGGTGTGGCAACATTTTTAACGAAATGACAGTAAGAAGTGTCATTAAAATTTTACTGCAGTTAATTATAAGTCCAACCCATGGACCTAATATACTATATAAACAGGACTGAGCTCTCCAAAAATCGTATCATACAAAAATTAACCTTAATGACTGCAGTTTAGGTTTACTTTTGATAGGATATCTTAGCTGAGGCAAAACGAGCCGAGAGAGAGGCCCCGAGTTGTGTAGTGTGTCCCTTTTGCTCAATTGCCAACAGATAAAAATGATAAAGATGGTAGAAAATTTTACCAACTACAAGTAGGTAAAATAAGTTACGTATATTTTTTTTTAGCATTTAGATTAGTTTTAAATAATTTTATTTATAGGTTTACAATCTGTATATCATAGTCAATAATTTTATAAGTAAGCTCCATGAGTAAAATAATCAAAATAATATAATTTTGATTAATGTTTGGTAGCTATCATATAATTACTCTGGTAACACTGAAATCTGACATCAATGGTTACATGGCGGTTTTTTTCAATTTATATAGTGAAAATGGTGAGAAAGTGTTGCATCAAGAAATGTAAAAGTGAATGTTATGCTGGTTGTGGCATTTAATTTCACAGGTAAGGAACTTGTAAGGAATAACAAAGATTTAAATAAATCTCGATAAAAGACTTAAAATTGTTAGGTACTAAATAATAACAATTTTGAGTATAAGTAGTGTAACCATGCTCTAGACGTTTTGTAGACAGAAGACTTAGCGTCTTCTGTCTACAAAAGCTATAAGTAGTGTATTTCTGATTAAAACTATTAATATTAGGCGTATAATAAATACAATTTGTACTTATGTATCGCATGATTGAAATAGCATTATTTTTAAGTAGTTTACAGCTTTCCATCCAAAGAAGAAATTCAACAAATATGGTTGGATGTAATTCCAGAATCATTTTAGTTCCCTTTGCTTCAATTACATACTTACCCAAACCAGCTCTGTAGAGTAAACGAAAAAAGAGCAAGAAAGTACCATGGTCCCAGATCGAGATTCTACATGCCTACTTCATCATAAGCCACGTATACCTACGTGATCAAATTTGATGATTCGCCACAAGACGAATCTCACCAATATTGTAGTCCTTCCTTCTTGCCTCAAAACATGGGTAGGTACACGATTCAACACCGACACAGAACACAATAATGTTCAGTTTCATAAAGGAGCTTTCGAAAAAGGTCTATTTCTTTATATTATTTAATTACAATATGTTTGTAATACAAACAATAATTTGAAATCACTTATGGTCAACCGGACGCAAATTATCTCTGTATAAACGAATTTTCCTGTTTGTCATAAAAATGTTTGGTCACCCTATTAGAAGGAGATAACTGCCTCATGTGACATATCTCTCTCTGCTCGTGTTTTTGGTATGAGAGCTCAGTCCAGTTTGTATATTAGGTCCATGGTCCAACCAGTGATATCATTCTAAATTCGGACGGCGGACTATTAAAGATGGCGGACTAATTATTTTTTTATATTGTGTGTTGCTTAGACGTGTGACATCCCATGACCCACTGGCGGCTGGGATACGGGATGTCACATGTCTGTTGAATTTTTGGTTATAGGACATTTTGCATAGCCTGGTTTCTTCTCTCTTTCTTGCACCGTTTTGAGAGCAATGGGGATGAAATAAATTTCGCTGCAAAGGCACCCACAACCTACAATTCGTAAGCTGAAGCTATTACCACTGGACCATAAACTATTTTCACACCTACCTTCACCCAGTAGTTTAGCATCTCTGAAGACTCCACATTTGTTCTGCATGGTGTGCCTCATTGCCTCCCTCAATTCATGTGGTGCGGCGCAACCGGAAGCATTCCTTAGCTTCGCTAGATTGTCCAGAGATGCATCACATAAATTCTGAAAGAGTCAATTTTAAATTAGTGTTTCCAGTGCGGCTCGGGATCGAGCCGAGTGGAAAAAGGATTGGGAGGTCTTCTTCGTTCAGTGAGTCAACACAGAATATCGAATTCATGCATGATACACAAGGGCAGATGACGCAGCGGCGGTAAAAGCTGGCGTAAGGTCGCGGAAATCCACAAGTTGCACGAAGGACAGACCGGTCCGTGTGGCCATACTTGGGAGGTCTATGGCCGGTAGTGAAAACGTCTTTTGGCTCAAAGGTTATGATGATGACATGGCAGACTACTTACTAATGCAACGGTTTCCTAAAGAGCGTTGGCCGTCATGAAGATCTGCCATTTTCACCGGTATTTGATATTTAGCTATCAAAAAGCACTCCACATTTTTGGAAAACCAGCTTTCATAGAAAACCAAAGCTTTAGTTATAGTTAGGGAGGCGAGTAAGGGAATTTCGGTAATACTCGAGCGTGGCAGTTTAAGATATGAGAGATACCTTAGACCTAATAGAACAACCTTGTAAAGTATTTAGCTCTATATGTAGTGACGCGCGCCTAGAATAGACGATCAGATTAGTAAAAAAAAATCGATAGTCTGAAATACTCGAGCGCGTCAGATTAAGATATTGGGGGTTGATTTTAGTGTTTTAAGACTAAATTTAACTAATCTGACGATAAGTCCTTGACGCCGCCGAGTTATAGGGTCGCGAACTTGTAAAAAAAAAAACGTTAATCCGGCATTCTCGAGCGCGATTTTTTTATTTTTTATTTTGAAGAATATAATCTAAAACTTACTAAAAATACAAAATCTGCCGGTTTCCGCATGACCCGAAGTGTGGAGGAGCCATTTCGTCTTCCGAAAAACGCGTTGCGGCATATAAGTCGCGAACGATACATTTTACAAAAAAAAAGTTTAAATAAACAAAAAAGGTAATTTTATTTTACACAAAAAAGGTCTCTTTACATTTTTGTCCAAAGTTAAAACTTTTTGACTTGAAGCATCATAAAAACTCAAACTCCCGGTTTTTTGAGTAAGTATATCTCGAAAACTGAGGGTGTTAAAAAAAATTGATATGAAATAACGTTGATTAAATTATGTGACTTTTATTATATCTCAATTTTTTTTTTTTTCTAAAGCTTCTCGACAATTTTCATGCCAGTCAGAGCTATACCAACATTGCCTCAGAACTCGGTACATCGCCAATTTGTGGAGGAATGCTTACAAATCCGACATCACTGACCTTGCACCAACCGATCATGGGTGGAATGAAAATAATAATAAATTCGAGTTCACGTGGTTTATCGGGAATCAATTGCCCGATGCGTATGAAAATGTTGTTGTATCGCCGGATATTCTGGGCAACGAGAATGACACTGAGGACAGCAATGACGAGACGCTTGATTCAGGTAAATTTTTGTACTTCTATAATATTCTCTCAACAAAATTACTGAATAGAAATAATTGTTACGGATGTTGCAGGCACTCAGCAGGAAAGAATTGTGGATGAGGAGCTACAATATGAAAGTTCCAGTGAAGAAGAAGATGAATTGTATTGAGCAAAAATGTAAAGGCCATACATAAGAATACAATTATAATACAATTTTTATATCATTTCATTTTTTTTATACAATAAATAATACAATTCGTACTACATTTCATCTACATTTACGTTGGTTGTATCTATCGCTTTATTGTCATTCTTAAATTCCCCGTTTTATCAAGGAGAAAGAAAGGAAAAAAAAGAAACCAAAAAACCTTTTTCGGTCAGATTAAGAGAACCCACCAACATTTTTGTCAGATTAAGAAAATATGCTTTCAAGATACCCAGATAAACCTCCCCTATGAAAATCTGACGCGCTCGAATATTTCAAAAAAACTTTTTTTTTTTGTATTTTCAAAAATTCATCGTAACTTATCGTCACGCCGAAATCGTCAGTTTTTTTAAAGGGAGCTTCCTTGGGACCTACTTAACACCCCTTCCGAAAATCTGACGCGCTCGAGTAAATTTTTTTTTTGCATTTTTGACTACTTTATATGCCTACCCCCACCACGCAAACCGGCAGATTAGTATACCGTTGTTATCAGAGGCACTTGGGGCATACGTAGTATGAATATCTGACGCGCTCGAGAATGCCCAAATAACTGTTTTTTTTAACATTTTTGAAAACCCGTACACGCCAAACCCACCGCTAAAATGGTTTTTACCATACGAGCTTTTCTTTTCGAAATTATTTTATCTTTCGATTGTGATAGGTCTCGACGGCGCCGTTGAATTACGCCATTTAGCTACCTCGCCTCCCTAACTATTAAGCTAAATTACCCAAATATTGCTTCGTTTTTAACATTTGTAGCCAACCAACTTATCATGAGCCCTATACAACATGCACTCAGCACGTACGGTTTAGATAATTATTGAACGTACATAATGGAAAGCATAGAAAATCGTAATACTACGTTTACTCACGGGTTTCAAAGTCTTTTGTTTCTCTCCTGGCTTATTCTTTGATATAATGGTTAACGCCAGTGATCTTCCGAAGACTACGACGTCTAATATGGAGTTAGCTCCGAGCCTGTTCGCTCCATGAGCATTGCTGACCGCCTCGCCGGCCGCGTATAGACCAGGCACTACGCAGTCTTTACCGTTCTGATATATTATTGCCTGTTGAGAACAAATAGGTAATCATTTAAAGCGCAAACCTCTTAATTGTACTTTTTTATGGTCTTCACGAAATGTCTTTTCACACATATTTCTTCCACCGTATAATTTTCAGCTTTTCTCTGGAATGATGACTTCTCCGTACCTCGGAAAGCACGGTAAGCCGTTGGTCCCGGCTGTCATTCGTGGATCTTTGACAGTCTCGTTACGGGTCGTCAGAACCCCGAAAGTCTCAATCAGTCTTACCAAGGGGTATCGTATTACCCAGTTACTGGGTTGTGGAGGTCTGATAGGCAGTAGCTCCATGTAAAATACTGGTATTGTACTGGTATATATAGCTGCATCCGGTTACACTGGAAGCCGACCCCCCCATAGTTGGGAAAAGGCTAGGCTGATTGATTGATCGCTGGGATGACAACGCATCTGCGATGTCAGGTCAGGTATAACAGATTGATCATCAGGCAGGCATGCAAAGAGCCCTCATGAGCAAATCACCAGATTCTCAACTCACCAGGTTCTCAACTAACCAGATTCGCAACTCACCAGATTCGCAACTCATCAGCTATTGTACTATCCAACACATAAATTATACATAACTTTCAAATAAATTATTACGACTATTTTACTGATACAGAAAACCTCATTACATAAACTGATAAAATCGATTCAAATGCCTAAGAGGTCGGATTAAATAGCTGATAGACAACCTCATTTAGATGAGGGCAGCGTTTCCTATCTGACTACTCTGAGAAGAAACGCCGAAACAAACTCAGAGGGCTCAGTCTCTTTTAAAGTCCAGACAATGGTCTGATCATGTGAAGACCATGTAAATTAGTCTCTGAAAAGGTCTTTTGAGGAAAGAACCACACAGATTCAGTGGACTTGTCCAGTCAGTGCCACACACAACAATTTGACGAACAATACCAGAGAAAGGACATTTGGAGCCCCGCGCAGTGGGACTCCGTCGACCTAGCCCAACAGCCGACGGCATTTCTTCAACTGATTAATTAGGCCACGAGCGTAGTATTTCATTAACCATGTTGCGCAAACCTGCATTATAATAAATAAAAAAAATGTATTTTGGCTTCCTGGTTATTTGTAAAACATCTATCTTCTATCTATATAAATAAAAAGAGAAGTCCTGACTGACTGACTGATTGACTGACTCATCAACGCCCAGCCCAAACCGTTGGAACTAGAAAGCTGAAATTTTGCACAGAGGTTACCTTTATAATGTAGACAAGGAATAAGGAAGGAATTCCCGGTAGCAGGTTCCCTTGGGATATTTTCTGAAATCCACGCGGGCGAAGCCGCGGACAAAAGCTAGTTATTTATAAATGCCTATTGCCTAGTGGTCCTACTTTCATTTTGATGCACCCAGGGGAATAATATTCGAAAGAATGTTGTACATTAGAGACATATTATAAGGCGAACTGATGCCTCCTAAACTAGGCCAAAAGCCTGTGTTTTAGGAGCCAAAAATCAAAAATCTTCTATTAAGAACACCAAAACACGTTTCAATTGTGTTAGGAAATACCTAGGAAATAGGAAATCTAAATCTTTCGTCTAGGAAATCCAGCTATGTCAAAAAATCGTGCCGCCACTGATGGTGTCTCCTGTGCAGTGGGCATACGAACATAATGCCGTCTCAACAATGCTATGGCACTAGTCACCCTCTCTACCACGCGGCACACAGTCGTCGCCTTGCTCACATTCACAGTGTCCCCCGCACAACAGCTTGAAAGCTACCAGTCGCATAAATAAACGAACCGACTCCTTCGTAAAGCGGATATTTGACTCTTGAATATGGTTCATCGCTTAGCGTGATGAACAAGTTAGGCCGATGTCCTGCTATTCTTCTGCGCGGTTGTCTGCGTTGAGGCATCTTCAAAGACGACAGGGAAGTATCGTCGTCACTCATTATGATCAAAATCACTAGTTTTTAGGGTTCCGTACCTCAAAAGGAAAAAACGGAACCCTTATAGGATCACTCGTGTGTCTGTCTGTCTGTCTGTCCGTCTGTCAGTCTGTCACAGCCAATTTGCTCCGAATCTAATGGACCGATTAAGTTGAAATTTGGTACACATATATATGAGTTTCTGTGACCCAAATACGTACGGATAAAGTAAATAAATGAATTTTGAATGTGGGGGTCACTTTTAGGGGGCAAATAAGAAAATTAAAAAAGAAGTTTTCAAACTGTAAGTACCGTGTGACATATCAAATGAAAGGACTTACTATGAGGGTCTCAAATATATTTTTTATAATTTTAAAATATTACTTTTTAAAGTTATTTAAGAAAGTCCCCCACCCCACCTTATCTCCGAAACTACTGAGCCTAAAATTTTGAAAAAAATACAGAAAATAGTTCTTTAACTGTAGATTACAGGAAAACCTATAAGAAGTTTGTGATCTTCAAATGACATAGTAAATCTGTTGCAATGTATGGGAACATGTTTTTCAACTAGAACGTTAAGTTTGTTCTTGGTATAATTTAATCCCAACTACGGAACCCTTCATTGTACGTAGTCCAACACGCACGTGGCCGGTTTTTTTAACTGTCATGATAATTTTGTTTTTGGGATAAATTCATCCCAACTACGGAACCCTTCATTGTGCGTGGTCCGACGATTTTGTAATAGTTAAGTTTTTCGGGTCTAGTAACAATAAATCTGCATAGCCGGAGTCCAACTCCAGGTCGCTCCGTGGGCCGGTCCAGTTCGCCAGCCGGACCGGACGGGCCCACGGAGGAACCGGCCCACCGGGAAAAGTCCCGGTATGCCGTGAGGCCACACCGAGCCTGCGTGTAATAAAACGATATGCCTCGGGAATCAGTTTGAAGCAATGTAGATAAATTGTCGAATACAAAGGTCTAAGTATATAATCGATAATTATGTCTCGAGGATCGGTTTTTAGAGCAACCGATTTTTTTCCCATCACTACGCAAAGTATTTTGACAGCTGTCCAAACGGACTTCTAGATTGCGTTGATTATAGAGTACACTCCCGGACACCTGAACCGAGCCACCCTGCCAATTTTAATGTCATCCATTTTTATATGAAAAATAGCTCGCACCTCGTGACATAAACAAACTCTTTTCTACACGCTAGGTGACACGCGAAGCTAACGGCGCCGACGCCTAAAGTAGCGATACATACATTTACTATGGCCGCGTGTCCACCACACGTCCGTCAATTGGTCGTCACGTTCGGTTCGAATAATCTAGTTTTTCGATGACGTCCCGTTGACGGTGTGCGTGGGCAAATGCTGTAAGAACGACCCTTAGATAATATACATCTAGATCGAGGTGTGTTGCGATGCAGCCCGGCCACAGTCGATTTCGTAATCTATAGACGTATCAATTAAATGTTCTTAAATTGTTCTTGCAGTACCAATGAATAGATTAAATGTACCACAAATAGATCTTCTTAAAAAGGCACTTGTTTGTGGCCGGGCAGTATCGTATACGTTGCAGCCCGGCCACGTGTATATTTTCTGGTAGGATGCTCAGAATGTTCTAAAATATAAACCAAATAAATGTTCCTTTTGCGTTCTTAATTTTTTTCAATAAAATATACCAAGAAAGCGCTTATTTAAACAAGAAATGATTTCAAATAAGAATTTTCACTAAGCGCCTGTAGAACTAAAATAGCACGTCTGCTTATTTGTACAAAGGACAATTGGTGGATTTGGTCCAAATGTCCACCACTAACGAGACCTATGTAACTAAATAGTCCGATAAATATAGAGTAACTTTCATTATGAAAGCAAAAAAAAAACATGCTGTCATTAAAATTTATTTTTTTCATTGATTTTTTTGTTCAATTACTTTTCTATTGGTCACTGTCACCACCACGCGACCAAGATTTTGAGCGATAGCATGAATTTTTGTCTCTTTTGCACCTACAGAACACATTACCGTACGGATCGTGCGCGCGTTATTAGCTGTTAGTCGCTTGACCCCGTTATTATGCCTCATGTTACATGAAGGTACTACCGTATCGACGTAGGGCAGAGCACCCACACGACTCGCGACCGCACTTCGTCGACGGAGGCGCCACCGCCTGCCGCAGCGTAAAGCCCCGCATCCATGTACGTACCTAGATATAGTGTACCTTCATGTTCAGTTTGTTGCTAAGTTAACAAAAAATTAAACGTACCTACTCCACTTTTGTGATGCAATGTGTGGCCGCATAACTACGAAATATCTAGGCACTGCACGCGAGATCCCAGTAAAAGTAGGCACGCACGGCACTATCAGAACATAGTCCTTTGACCACATTCTGTATCGCTGGCACTGCACACCTGTGCACACACGTGTTTAATCCTGCTAGTAGTAGCAGTTTTAACTAATAATAATAATTAACGAAATGCCAAAAACTGTCAACGGAATCACACTATTAAAACAACAGTGACTTGTCACTCGCCCGCGATTTATCGTGCCATATAACAGTGAGTAGGGCGGAGCACACACGCTAACTCGCTTCATCAGCCGTGGAAGCCTGCGCCCCGTGACCATTTACGTACGCACTGCATCATACAGTTAGACGTGTTGGTAGGACTATGTTCTGATAATGCCGAGCGTGCCTGTATGTAATTTTTTAACCGACTTCTAAAAAAGGAGGAGGTTCTCAATTCGAATGTTTGTATTTTATTTTTTTTTATGTTTGTTCGCGCATAACTCCGTCGCTTGCCAACCGATTTGAAAAATTATTTTTTTGTTGGAAAGGGTATACTTCCCAAATGGTCCCATTTTTGTCAAAATCCAGTTCTGATGATGGGATCCTGGAGAAATCGAAGGAACTCTTCAAATATTATAGGCACACCTATAGCGATTTGGGTATTTTTCATAGTAGCTCGTGCATTTGCTCTCGGAAAGCACCACTTGGTGAAGTGGAACTGATGATGAAGACCACAGATGGGTACCGGAACTACTCAATGATAAATATTTCACGGGTTGCGATTCGATTACTTTAATATGGTTGCTAAGCAATTTCCGCTCGTCACACAATGCGTGTGGTGAGTGGTTGTTGAGGAGTTCTCCTGGTTCTTACCAGCAGAACTCCTCAACAATTAACGTCCCAGCATCGGGAAAAGCAATATTTTGTAACATGTGATGAGCAATTGACATTAGACTATTGTAACTTATACAAATTATAAACAGATCCACTAAAAAGCGAGAAATAAAAACTTTTAACAAAAAAAAACCGACTTCCAAAAATCACTACAAAGTGAAAAATAACTTTGATTTCGGAAGTCGGTGGCAAAAAAAAGGAAGTAAATAAAAAACGAAAGACGCCGACTTCCGAAATCAAAGTTATTTTTCACTTTGTAGTGATTTTTGGAAGTCGGTTTTTTTTTTTGTTAAAAAGTTTTTTTTATTTTGTTTTTTTTTTTTTTTTTTTTTTTTTTTGTTTTGTAATATTTATAAAGAATTGTAAAATTCACGAATTAAATTACTTTAATAATCATTTAATAATATTTATTATTGATATTATGTAACAAAACTACAAAGATGTATATTAGACATATTTTGCCACATGAGACAAACGGGTTCCTAGACAAATGCGACAGGTGAAGCAAAACTAGACTAATCAAACTGCAACTTCATTATAGATTAGTAAAATGTATGCCTAACTACCCTCTAATAACAAACTATTCAATCACTACGATTTCATAGATAGAGACAGAGTAATAACGCCAAGAAGATTCATAATAATTCATTGACTTAATAACTACCTAACTGTATCTGGCTTAATTGGTAAGAGCTCGCGGTAATCATTGTATAACCAATGATTCGATGGTTCGAACTCGTCCGGGTATATGAAAAACTTTTTGTATTATTCATATGGAATGTATCGTTTGAATTGCAAAGTTGTAGCAAAAATAATTTTAATACAACTGGGGTACCCAATTGATGCAGCCCACGGTACATGGATGCAAGGCTCCACGCCACGGCAGGTGGTGGCGCCTCTGTCGACGAAGTGTGGTCGCGAGTCGTGTGGGTGCTCTGCCCTACGTCGATACGGTAGTACTTTCATGTAACATCAGGCAGAATAACGGGGTCAAGCGACTAACAGCTGATAGCGCACGCACGATCCGTACGGTTGTGTTCTGTAGGTGCAAAAGAGACGAAAAATCGTGCTATCGCTCAAAACCCTGGTCCCGTGGTGGTGACAGTGACGAATAGAAAAGTAATTGAACGAAAAAAAAAATCTGCTTAGCCTTTTCCCAACTATGTTGGGGTCGGCTTCCAGTCTAACCGGATGCAGCTGAATATATGTATTTTACATGGAGCGACTGCCTATCTGACCTCCACAATCCAGTAACTGGGTAATACGATACCCGTTGGTAAGACTGGTTGTCAGACTTTCGGACTTCTGACGACCCGTAACGACTCTCAAAGATCCACGAATGACAGCTGAGACCAACGGTTTAAAGTGCTTTCCGAGGCACGGAGGAGTCTCGGTGTATAAAGATGGTCACCCATCTACGGACCAACCCCGGCAAGCGTAGCTTAACCTGACGGATCGACCCGTGCGGTTGTTACTGCTTAGCCACGAGCTCCTCCGAGTAATTGAGTGAAAAAAATTTTTTTTTTGTTTTATTATAACTTTTTACTGACAGCATATTTTTTTTGCTTTCATAATGAAAGTTACTCTGTATTTAGCGGACTATTTAGTTACATAGGTCTCGTTAGTGGTGGACATTTGGACCAAATCCACCAATTGTCCTTTGTACAAATAAGCAGACGTGCTATTTTAGTTCTACAGGCGCTTAGTGAACATTCTTATTTGAAATCATTTCTTGTTTAAATAAGCGTTTTTCTTGGTATATTTCAGTGAAAAAAATAAAGAACGCAAAAGGAACATTTATTTGGTTTATATTTTAGAACATTCTGAGCATCCTACCTGAAAATATACACGTGGCCGGGCTGCAACGTATACGATACTGCCCGGCCACAAACAATTGCTTTTTTAACAAGATATATTTGTGGTACATTTAATCTATTCATTGGTACTGCAAGAACAATTTAAGAACATTTAATTGATACGTCTATATATTACGAAATCGACTATGGCCGGGCTGCATCGCAACACACAGATCGAGCCACCGCGTGGCCGGTCATGAGACAGCAATATTAACAGTGAAAGTACTTTGTTTGGCAACATTTTTAAATTTTGCCATGCAAAGTACTCTGTTTGGCAACATTTTTAAAGCAAAAATACGGCACGCCGTAAGGGACAGAAGATACGATGCTTTGTCTCAATTTTCCTAATTATTTCGTATATATGTGTCTCACTTCCACACTTCACACTGTAATCATGGCAACGTCTAGATGTACAATGTCATTGGAACGACCAAACGATTTTCTTCTTTTTCAGATTTGGAACAATGGTAATATCGAAGTCAGGCCAGTATGTCAGCTTTGAAACTGCATAAAAACTTTTTTTCTGACTTATCATTATTTATTTTGATGTTTTAGTACTATAAAATAAAAATAAAAATAAAAATGCATGGTGGCTCGATTTAAGAGTTCGGGAGTGTATTTTGACAACTAACTAAAACACATCGAAAAACATTTTTTTTTTTGTTATGACGGGCTTATTTTACATGGAGCGACTGCCTATCTGACCTCCACAACCCAGTTACTACTGGGTAATACGATACCCCTTGGTAAGACTGGTTGTCAAGACCCGTAACGACTGTCAAAGATCCACGAGTAACAGCCGGGACCAACAGCTTAACGTGCTTTCCGAGGCACGGAGGAATCTCGGTATGTAAAGATGGTCACCCATGCTCTGACCAACCCCGGCAAGCGTAGCTTAACCCGACGGATCGACCCGTGCGGCTGTTATTAGTTAGCCACGAGCTCGCTAGTTAGTACTGATTCCAGAAAATAAGCATATACAGGGTGTAAGAGACAGCCCTCCGCAAACTAACAGGATGCATTCAGCTCCTCATTTTGAACCATATTCTACCGGAAATTTTCTCAGGAAAATTTTCATTTTTTCAAAAATGTTTTCAGTTAGATTTTTATTATTTCAATGTAAAATTGCATCGTGTGTTCGCAGCATTCCATTTACGTAAAAAAAAACTGCAAAAAAAAACAGCAAAAAAAACCAGCAATGGATGTTGAAATACTCTAACCAACGACGCGAGTAATCAGCTGTTCACTTTTTGTCTAGCTACAGAGTTTATCGAACTCACCGCATACCTATTACCTACCCCTCCCAACCAGTAATAGACGTTCCGATTTGTGCACAAAAACACAAACAAATCGGGTTTATTGGATTCCCTTAACGTTCCTGAAAAAATTTCATGTACCAGTCATCTTAGTAAGACATACTGAATTCACCCTATCAGTTTGCGGAGGGCTGTCCCTTACACCCTGTATAGGTATTTACCTCTCCTTTATAGTTAATGGGTATACCACCCATAGTGTAATGGACGGTGGGTAAGACCGGTACGGGCTGGGTATATATATCAGCTCCGGTAAATGTGAAGGCGGTCTCTGAGATCCCTGGCAACCTTTCCTTAATCAGCTCTGGCGGAAGGTGGTGCAGTTGGAGGTACACGTGGTCTTTCCGCGGTCCTACTCCGCGACCTGATGGAAAATTGCAAGTGTGTTGAGACAAAGTAAGGATACTTGAAATATTAAATTCGCATTGACAATAATTTGTTGAATGAAAAAACGGAACCCTTATAGGATCACTAGTTTATCTGTCTGTCTGTCCGTCTGTCACAGCCGATTTTTTCTGAATCTACTGGACCGATTATGTTGTTTGGTACACATAGGTATGAATTTCTGTGACCCAAACACGAACGTGTAACGTTAATAAATGAATTCTGAGAATGGGGTCCACTTTTGACATTCCACGTCATGAATATAGAATGCGGGCTGTAAAATATAAAAGGTGTTAAAAAATTAACTCTACAAACTTTATGGAATGCTTTAGAGTTTAGACCATCGAATAACTTTTACTATGGGATCAACTTTAAAATGGTGAAAAAAAATTAGCTGATGCCTACATTTATGTTCGCATAACTCGTCAAAATGTACGGAACAGCTGATTTATTTTGTAGCCATTTCAAAGTTGGTCCCATAGTAAAAGTTATTCAGTTCCATGGTCTAAAGCACTCCTTAAAGTTTGTAGAGTTAATTTTTAACACCTTATACCGGATGACTTTTTTACCGTCTCAAAAAAAATTGGGTATATTAGGACGGAGTAGAAGCCTGTGGCATACTAACTTTTTTTTTTTTAAATAAAAAAAAAATCAAAATTTCAAATCATATGATTTGAATTTCGATATTTTTAAACGATTTTTTTTTTCAAAATTTCTGTTTTTATGGTAGTAAAATGAAAAGTTTACATCGAATTTGTAGTATTTATTGGTACTTTGATAATTTTTTCTGTCTAAGCTATTTAAAAAAAAAAAACTAGGTATGCCATAGGCTTCTACTCTGTTCACCTAATACACCCAATTTTTTTCGAGACGGTAAAAAATGTCATCCGGTATATTATATGGTTCATTCTCACTTTGTTCATGGTCGAACTATCACTCTAACTCGTAACTACCCGGAATCAACCAAAGAAATCTTACTTATCTATCGAAAACACGAGAAAAGAACGCCAACTTGCGCAGGACCAACGGTTTGCCTTCAAAATTGGTGAAATTAAGGGTAGGCTTGAAATTACGTACTCAGGTAAATAAAAAGACTAGTGAATACTGACCTTGTCGTATCTCTGTGGCCATTGACCTGGATACAACGTCACGACTCGCCAAATCCTTAGCTTTGGGAGCATATTTCTCCATGAACCGGACTCCTTCACTATTGATCAGGTAGCCACCCTCTCCGCGGGAACCTTCGGTCATCAAACAGCCCGAACCGTACATGCCTGCAAAAAGGAAACATTGATTGTATTTACGTAGGCAGATTGTAAAGATTGATCATGCAAGCTGGTGAAAAAATGACTCTGGTTGCATTCGATCATTCAAGTGAATTTAGAATTAGTTTCAAAATTAAATCATCATCTTCCTGCCCTTATCCCATGTTACTTGGGGTCGGCGCAACACGTTTTCTTCTTCCATTCTCCCCTGTCAACCGTCACGCTATCATTCACTCCCTTCTCTTTCATATCATTCCTCACACAATCCATCCATCTTTTCTTTGGCCTTCCTCTGCCTCTCCATCCATCAACAAGTATATTCATCACTCTTTTAGTCACATGCGTTTCGTCTCTCCTCATCACATGCCCATACCAACCCAAACGATTTCCTTTCAACTTTTCTGTCACTGGCGCCAGTTTCAAAATTAAATATGCGGCGAAAAAACCGTAACATCGATAGTATAATTGTTTTATCTCACAAAAGCGGGTGAGCCATTCTTGTAGATGTAATGCGTATAGACACGAGCTCTCGTGTGCGTACCTGCAGGTAGCGCGCTCCGAGCTTACGCACACAAAGACAATGTGCATGTAACATTTACACATACAAGTATGGCTCGCCCGCTTTCGTGAGATAAAACAACTGTACCAAAAATCAAAAATCATACTGCCCCATCACTACACCATAGACATTTCTAGTAGCAATTGATCTTTGGAAAATTTTGGAATGATACAGTCCACAAATAACCCCTCTAGATCCCAAAATGGTAGGACCATAGCAAAAGTACCTTCAAAAGCATTTTTTTGATAGATCACCCGGAGCCAGCAGGACAAAAAGTACTTCCGGAAGAACGCAACTTTATCCGATCTCAGTATCGTAATACAGCACAAAATTCAAAGCTCGAAAAAATACAAGAGTTTTGTCTCTTTCACACTGTACAAAAACGGTTGCAAAACAGAACTGACGTTCAATCAGCAGGCGATTGGATGGCGCATGAACGCGCTACACGGGGGCAGCGCGTTCGTGATCGCGCGGCTTATTTCGACAGAAAATGCACGGAGTCGTCAACATTTCGGTATTCCAGTCTATTAATTTTTTTTTAGATTCTTATTTTCTTATTTTTTGTGAGTACCGCGTCACTTAGGTACTCCTATTTTTATTAATTGTTTACAGACACAATACGTGCTTAAACCAAAGTGAGAGATTCATCGGTTAGTAATTTCGGAATTCGGTGTTTTTGATTTTGTATTTTCGTTTCTTGCTACCGACTTCCGAAATTACACTTTCTATACTGTTTGCGCTGAAGCATGGTGCGGGTGACAGATGTCAGTATCGCATGACTAGGTCAGTGACATTAGGCAATTCAATTTTATCGATAACGATTCGCACAGCAAAAATCTCGTTCTCTTTATCATATATTTAAAAAGTTTTTGAAATATCTTATTATTATGAAATTAATTTTTAAAATATGTACTTAAAAACATAAAACAAATGACATTCAAAGTACAATCGATATTTATAAAAAAAAATATTTTAGTGGTATAATTTTTCTTTATATTACGTCGTCGGCGGCCATTTTGCAAATGATGAATCCAGTGATGATTCAGATGGTTCTGACTCTGTATTCTGTTGTTTCATTTAACTCTATAGATGTCGACAACAAAAATTAAAAAATACATTATCCGTAAACTTCTTTTTCTATAAAAAAATATCGACTATCGATAAAAACCCATCATATCACACAATCAGTCGAATTGAGAACCTCCTCCTTTTTGAAGTCGGTTAACAACTGTTATAACTTGCGCGAATTTCAAGTGAGTACGTCCTCTTGAAATAGAATCGGTATTGCTTCATATTTCCTTAGGGTACTGCCTGCCCCATATTATGGATCCCGACGATGATGTAAGACCTCGCAGCAATATAAAGGCTAAAATGACCACTGAACTTGAAATAACTTCCTTTACCAACCAGTTGGGTGGAACTGTATGAATTCCATGTCCTGGAGTGGAACACCAGCTCGGGCTGCCATAGAGACTCCATCACCAGTGCAGGTATGGGCAGCTGTGCATGAGAAGTACATCCTCGGGTAGCCTCCGGCTGTTATTACCGTACTCTTGGCTTGAAACCTGTTTAATTTATTTAATAATAGATGTATTTTTACTGTATTTCGATCTCATGAAACTATATTACAGAAACGTATAACCTTCTTTATAAAAGACTACAGATGACACCAAAGATCGTAGGCAGTTTTGTCCATTAATTAGGGTTTCGCACCAAAATGGTAAGAAGGAACACTTAGGCCTCTGCCTCGAATCTTGCGGGCAGCGGGGCGGCGCGGCGGCGGCGGCGGCGCGGGAGCGGCAGGATCTTATGCGTACATTTAAATGGACCGGTTCTGGAAAACAGCGGCGCGGCAGCGGGGCGGGACAATGCGAGACGCGCCGCCGCCGCCGCCCCGCTGCCCGCGATATTCCAGGCAGAGGCCTTATGGTGCGACTTAGTCTGTCTGTCTGTCTGTCTGTCTGTCTGTCTATCTGTAACGGCTGGATATTCCAACAACTACTAATGCTTTCAACTTGAAATTTGGAAAAGTTTTAGATGACGTTTGCCCAACTATTTTGCAAATAGGAAAGAAATAAAAAAAATATTTTTTTATTTTGCAACAGGGACTGAAAGGGGGTCTTAAAAATTCGAAGTGGGTCTACCAGGGCATGTGGGTTATCATATGAAAGAAAGCTGTTTGAACATTCTCAAACATTTTTTTTAGTTTTTTGGCCCGCATAGATTTCGACTTTTGATGAATTGGAAATGAAAATGTTGAAATGGAAAAAAAAATACTGATCTTATCTCCGAAGTTTGCATAGAGGAAAATCTGAAATTATTCTATGTGATAGAAGTTTATGTAAAGATTAAGTACAGGAAAAATAAAACGATGTCTCTAAATAGCACACTATTTCAGAAATCAGAACGGAACCCTCGGTGCGCGAGTGCGACTCGCTCTTGATCGGTTTTTTTTTAAAGTAACCTGGGTGTGCTACACACAACGTGCCCCGCACATGTCATGTTCGGGTCGGTTCGGCACAATTCGAGCTAAACCGAGTGGCTTTTTCCCGAACATGATCTGCCTGGCTGTGCTAAATCATGCCGAGCCGAAGATGTATGTAGCACCCCTCAAGTTAAGGCAAGATTCCTTTTAAAACTAAGACATAATAAACATACCTACGATTTTTGGAGTCTTTTAAAATTCTCGCTTATGGATGCTGTTACAAATGGGAAGTCAAATCATTACTTTTTTACACAAAAGTATTGATTTGACTACCTATTTGTAACAGCGTCCTTATGATGATGAGGGGAGGTGACCTACGATTCTCCATACAAATGTACGAGTTCCCCGTTTTTCTTCTAGTCCAGTAAAAATAGTGTTTGAGATTGCATTAAAGACACTTTAGTAAATTGGTTTTGAAATAATAGTATAGTTATTTACGTATGCATTCGTGGCAATTTTGTGCTCATATGGTCGGAGGAACCTCAGAAATACCTAAAGTTGTGTTTTTACTGTTTAACGTTAAACAAAAAACACACTTTAGGTGAAAAGTAAGATTATCGTATACAGCCAGCCTAAAATTATAGTACATAAGTAATCCCTCGGTTTGGGTACAAAATTCTTAACATTACGAGATTTTTTCTTTCATGGTGTGATAAATGAGACTTAAAAAATCGCACTTTCGGGGATTTTTCTGTTTATACATTCCAAACGTTAGCCTCGAACCTATGTTCAGTTTTCACCTTGGTGACTTCTCAGGAACATAGTTAAAAAGTGTTTTATCATGTTTTGTATATTGTACATAAAAGACACTTGAAATATTTTTTAGGCTGTGCATTAACATTTTCATTCTTCATATGTAAGTGTCATAATCCCCTGATTAAGTGATAAGGATTCTTCGCAAAATGCATAAAACCTAAATTACCTACACAATATAAAATGCCAACCTTGACCGAGCGCCTCGCATCCCCCGCGTCGGTGTGCGAGAGGGACGAAGTTATCGGATGTGAAAAAGATGGAGCTACTGTTTAACTGCTCAAATAATTACTGAAAATTTTCTTCTCATTACGCAATGAGATTGTTTACGATGCGCCCGGATTTTGGTACTTATTTATTATGTCTTGCGTAATATGCGGAAAGTCCTTAGATAATGATTCTGTCACCGTTGGCAGTAAAGGTTTTAAAACTCTATGTTTTAGTGAGCTTCGGAAAGACAATTTATTTCATTTCTCGGATAATGTGCCAATGATTTTACATACAAATTGCCGAAAACAGTAGTATACAAATCAAAAATGCGAAAGGTATAATACCATGCCTACTCTGCAATCTACGCACTCGCGCGACAATTGCACGAAACTGTACCGGAACGAAAAGCCAGGATTGTCCGACTACACGAAACTGACGTTGTTGTTGTTACGTCAGCAAAGAGAAAAATCTGAAATTATTCTATTGTTAGGATTTTAATAAACTCAGTACACAGTTATACCTATGGGATATAATAAATGCGCTTTACATCAGGATAAGCGCATTTTTTCTATCAACTACCGCCTTCTGGTTCGAATCATGTAAGGTAAACGCGGGTGAAGTCGACAGTGACCCAGTAGTCGTCTAATTATCTAAAAACATCAATATCTTTTTCTACTAAACACAATGATGTTAATAGTACTAGATCAGTAGTGTACGGCGCCGAAGCGTTACTACATCGTATATGTCCGCAGGCATATCCGAGTTCAGTTGTCAGCTTGACGTCAAGTGAGCAATTGCTTAGCGATAAAAATATCAAAATAGTGAAATGTGCGATTAAAATTTGTATGTCACGGTCTGAAAAGATTACTAAGGCAAGTGGTAATACATTTCACAAGTAACTTTGCTGAATTTTGTTCAGATTATCCAAAAATTTATCAAACATTGTTTTTGCCATCAGTGTTCTGATGTTGTGGACTTTTGGGAGTTTAGTGAATGACGAATGTATGTTCCTGTAAGTCTAAATTATTATTGTAGTCTGTTTGGATTAAACATACTGTACAGTACCCAAACACTCACTGAATGGAAAAGTACCCAAACAGTCACTGAATACAAAAGTAACACATGTCACGTGTAAGTATGTCAAAGGTTTTAACCTAATATATCACTACATCGTCCACCAAAATTAATTTTATTAGCAAAAAATAATCATATATGTAATGACTAATGACTATGAGTTTATATTTTTAAATGAAAAATAATAGATTGTTTATGATCACATTGTGTTATATAGTGGTGTGCTGTGCGAAAATAAACCGGTTCATTTTCAATTAAAGTAAACTAGCTGCGCCCTGCGGTTTCACCCGCGTAGACCGGGATAAAAGTAACCTATGTGTTAATCTGGGGTATAAGCTATCTACTTACCAAAATCCCAAATCGGTCCAGCCGTTTGAGCGTGAAGAAGTAACAAACATACAAACAAACTACCCATCCCACCCATACCACCCACCCACTACCCATACGGGTACCCATGGGTTTACTACCCATGTTTGCAAAGCAATAAATGATTTGATTTGATTTGATTTGAAACAAACACACGCACTTACAAACTTTCGCCTTTATAATATTAGTGTGATGTGATTACTGTGATTAGTAATCGATTATTAAATCGAATTGTTAAACTACGATCAAATACAAGTTAGTTTATAAATCCAAGATACGTTTCAGAATTTTTAAGATTGACAAACTTATCTAACTCAGTAGTGAAACCCAGAACAGTCGTCGTAATTTCTTTTAAATGACGTACTTTTTTAGGGTTCCGTACCTCAAAAGGAAAAACGGAACCCTTATAGTATCACTTCGTTGTCCGTCTGTCTGTCTGACTGTCTGTCAAGACCTTTTTTTATCAGGAACGCGTGGAGGTATCAAGTTAAAATGAATATCAAATACGTAAGTCGTCTATGATCCTTTGGAGCTCTAAAAAAATCAAGCTTCTAAGTCTACGCCGTAAAAAAATACGGCCATTTATGCAACATATTTTGATACTCGCAAGTAAATCAAAACCTATAGGGTACTTACCGCTAACCTAGAATCATGAAATTTGGCAAGAAGCAAGGTCTTACAGCACAAGTAAAGGAAAAAGTCTGAAAACCGTTATTTTGTCATTTTATCGCATAAACATTTTTTTTTTTGGGATTTCTTGTTTTTCAGCTACAAATGTTAAGTTTGTTTTTGGATACATTCTTTTCAATTACGGAGACCTTCATTTTGCGTGGCCCACACGCGCTTGGCCGGTTTTTATTACTATTAAAATGGATCGAAACAGATAAACTATAGTAATTTACGTTATTTAATTTTCATCGCAACGTATGTACATTCATCATAAACGCGTCAATAGGTGCAGTACTAGACAGAGTGATCTCTTATTTGTTTTCCAGGGTACCTAAAGATCAGAAGCACATGGAAATATTCCATATTACAATCTTTCATTATAATCGATTCAATGAAAACCTTCATTAAATTCTTGGGAAATGATGTTGATCGTTGGCAACTCTGGCCGTTTTTCGGGTAACAATGTCTTGTCTCATTTCAACGTAATTAGTTTGACGGTAGAAGAAGTGAGACAAACATAGATTATTTTGACAGATTGACATATTTATGTATCCGTTTCAAAGCTACGTGTTTAAACTCGTACAAGTCGGTAAGTCGGTACGTTTTTCTGAATTATTTTGTAGGACGCTGCGCCTCTAGTATTATAATATACCTCATTGAATAAACATTAAACTTGCCGATTTTATGGCAACCTATTCTTGGTAACATATTGCAACGTCTGAAATATTTTACTTGAAAAGTCCGACAAAAATTTAATTTTTTTGCAAGTTCAGCTGCTAAATGTGAAGTCGGCACGTAGTTTTGTTTTTCGATTTGTGAAACTTCAGTTGGGTCTACGCTAAGTCTGATTATTTGATGAATTAGTTAAGTTAATTTGCTAACGATAGGAGTAACTTGAAATTTGGAACACTTTAATCACAAAAGCATTTTTTTTCGAACGTGACATCTATTGGTACCTAAAAATTCCTACTTGACCCAGATCTCGTCATTTAATAGTTGCCTCTAAACCCGCCAAATTCTAGGTATTTTAGTGTTTTATGCCACAAAATGCGAATAATAACTATTATTGTGACCGCAACATAGTTGTTAACGCTTTTGTACACACAACATTAATTAAATTTTTAGAAAATTACATTTTGCAGTAGTAAACTACTTAATACATTTACGGTTTAGTTTAAGTCATAATGAGTTTGCTTCCTAAGATAAATTTATGGGTAATAAAGGGTGTGCAAGTTGTTAGAATGATTAGCACCACTGGGCCAAACTGGTCCACTGGATCCGGCGGGTCCTTCACATGCCCTAATCTTGTTGATTCTGGAAAGAAGCCAGTCGATTCCAAAGCGAAAATTATTAAGAACATGTCACGCCTTGAGCCACATTGTTCCAGTGTATATCTTCGGCAAAACCGAAATATAGCAAATAAAATCGTTACCTATGTCGGAGGGCAACCCGAAAGGCACACAGACTGTCGCAAAAGCTTTGGCAAAAACAGAAGCGTCTGGCAAGGAAGCAAGTGAATTCTTAACACGTTTTTACGGTGACCAGGTAAAATATTATTATATTATAATAGCAGGTCACGTTACTACAAACTGTAAAATATTCTCATTCAATTTTAAACTTAACCTTCAACAATTGCTCAGGTGCTGGTAAAACTGCAGGCATACCAGGCCTGGGCTTCGGCCCGTAATGACAGGTGCGACTGTCAACGTGCTCGCGCGATGTTAAAAGAGCGTTAAATTCTCCCGGCAAGTATTGCGAACGGGTGTTACGGAAGGCGCGTTTTGACCATGTTGGACGAATTGAGGCCAAGTTGGCATCCTTTCTGGTAGCAAGGAGTTCTGATCGCTGTCTAAATCGGTCTAGACCTGCCTCTTATGCTTAAGTCTGATGGAACGCTGGCTCATCCCGCGCAAGAAAGTGCAAACTTATTAGCCTTTATCTTTGCCGAAAATTCACGCCTTGATGCGGCCTCTAACATACCCCACTATAGTTCCACAATGCCGGAGATGGCAATCTGGTCAAATTCAATGCTCTGAAAACAAAGGCGTCTCTTTTCACTGCCAAAAGGAGTCAGTTTCAGTTATCTCCTACTTTCCGAGGAGCATCTGTACTAGTTACCGACCGCCTAGAGCTTTTGGGCATGGAGTTGACGTCTGATCGGCTCAACCATCGAGTCAAAAGCACAGACTTAATTCCGGACAAAAACTGATTCTGTTATTCTGATCGCACATATTTTTTTGCCAGACGTCTCTTAAAATTTTTAAGCAAAAATATGTTACAATTTAATTAACCTTTCTGTTTTTATTACCTCCTGCTCTGCTACAACCTTTAGTAAATCTTAGCATTCAGTCTTCTACCTACCTTTTGTTTCTTAGACTTTGTTTCTTAACAAACACGTACAGTATGTTCAAGGTCTGAGAGTTCACATTAACACAAAAAATTGAACACGACTGGGTCCTTTTGACGAGTAATAGTACAAATCCGACGACTATTGGTACAAATCGCCCTTTTTTTTTAACTATCTAAAGTACTTAAATTACCTATGTCTCTTTTTGCATGGAACATTTGTTCCATTCTGTATCTGAGAAGGACGTTGTTAGCTGCGCTACAGTTTATACTTTTGCAGCTGTCATCGTTTTACTTGTGTACCTAGGTACTTCTTGTGTTATTGTTCCAAAATATTTTTTTTTTAATTTTGCTGATATTAATATTTTGCCTAGAAGTAGGTACACGCGGCTACACATCAAGCTATACATTTCCAGTTTACACTGACCACTCATTGTTAGGAAATCCTATACAATGCGAGATCAGCATATACTGGAAATGTATAGCTTGATCTGTAGCCGTGCGTACTATTTCATTTTAAAACACCACATCTTTGTTTACTCATGTGGTCTAATTACACGAATCCAAAATAAAATTTATGTAATAGACGCGGCCGCTTGATGCATCGCCACGCCGCCGCCGCCACCCGCCCGCCGCGCGCCGCCCGCTCGCACCCTCTCGCGAGTGTTTCATTTTCATTTAATTATTAGAAATGCTTTAGAGATATTCAGGGGATTTTTTCCAATTTGAGTAGACAAAAATTGTTGGTAGTAAGATTCATAAAAATATCCTGGGTGTCTTTAATGTACAAGGGTTAAATACAAATTTAACTTCACGAAAAAAAAAGTATAATAGTCACATTGGTGATAATTTACCTAGTTATTTGTAGTAACTATTTAAATACTTTGACAAAATTTCACTCTCTAGGTAAGTACTGTTTTGAAGTTATCATTTATTTTATATAAAATAGTCAATATGGTACTTAATATGTTGATTTTGACCGGGGATAATTATTTCCATAATTAAAACTTTTGAAAAGGAGCAGTCATGTACAAAATCACCAGTGGTCCATTTTTTGTTCCCACTTAAATTTAATGTTATTGCTATAATTGCTAATAACTCAATATATATTTAAAAAAAATCGGGGATTACTGTCAATTTATGTATTTCAGCTATTTATATATTTAATTCTGAATTATCACCCAAAGAGCATTTATTGCAATCTACTCCATACAAATCGATCTATTTTTACTGGACTATTCCTGAACAATGCCTCTAGAGCAATCACTTTTTTTTCATAAAATCAGTCCTGCTGTAGACATGTCCCCGTCATTTACTTTTTTTCAGGAACTAATTAGTAAAGAAAATAATGACCCTCCAAAAATTTCAAAAAAAAGGCCCCATTGTTACCGCCGTGATTAGAGGACTACAGACAAATTCTAAAATTTTCAGTTTTCGAGGAGAAAAAAGGGGAAAACGAAACGCCGATCTCATCAGTCTGAGACTCTGAGCTGCAGCTGTCCCTATCGCACTGTCTTATCACTGTTCGGGCGCAGCGCGACGGCAATAGTTTCAAATACCTATTTGTCAAATTCCCCGTAGGCCACCCCCGATCTTAAGGAAGATTGTGCGTTTGTATGATGTCCTGAGTTCAATTCCCAGTTTGAGCAAAGTGTAATTGGGTTTTTCCATCAATAATTTCAGCAACCCGGAGTCTGGATTCATGCCCATATGACAATAGACTCGCAACCATGACACACATGGACATGGGATTAAAAATGAAACATATCTGGCGAAAGGTATCTGCCTAACGTTTCGGGTATGATCAATTACCTATGAATACTGCCGTCGTCCATGTCAAGGGCGAGGCACCCGACTACCTCACCATCTTGGACCATCAAGTCCATCACAAAGAACTCTGTGAAGTTTTGGATGTTTTTGAACTTCGTCGAATATCCATAAAGAGTGTGGAGTAGGGAATGGCCAGTACTGAAAGAAACACATGTTTTGGTTTCAACGTTTGTGTACGTCATTATGAAAATATGAAAATTTTTAAAATTGTATCTTCATCTCCACGTAGCAAGTACAAAGAGATGTTGCAATTAGATTACCCTATGAAACAACGCGTGACAATTTGCGGGGTGAGGGGGTGTTAGATCCCGCCCACTTCTTTATTTTCCATCTACCGGTCAATAGCCAAAATATTTGCTCGTTCTGTCAATTTTACTTTGTAGTTACGTAACTATCTCACACTCGACGTCAGGATGCAACAGGGTCGTATTCAGAAAATGTTTACAAAATGATTATAAAAACTACAAAAATAATATTTTGCCCATTAAAGGGTCCTTAAGAATGAATGTTGAACTAATTTCATTAAATATGTCAGTACTACGTGCCTTAATATGTTTAGTTCCCATAGCACCAAGTGTCGCCATCTAATGTCGGGTAGAATTATGTTTGGAAAATAGGAACGTTTACAAATTTGTGCACAGGACGAACGCCAACAATACACTGACTAAGGCCACTCCTACATGATGACGTCAGGGCCTAGTTAAGAATCACAGTGCACAGTTGCTTAGGCTGTCTCATCTTTGTACTGGTACTCTTTGTAACTGGACATTGCTTCCCCAATTGTCGCCACATCGACCAGTCGTGTAATCCTCGCATCCAGTGGATTTCTGTGGCCTTGAAAATGCTCATAAAGTTGTATAAGTACATACATGTAATAGTTTTCTTGTGGATTTAACAAAATTTTGTAAGACTTTGTTTTGTAAGATTTTGTAAGACTTTGTTTTGTAAGATTTTGTTGTGTGAGTGTTTTGTGTTTTGAAGATTTTGTGTTTGGGATTTTGTTGATTGTTTTTGTCTTTGACCGAAGCGTGTGTGCAGTACTTAACTAGATTTGAAAAATAATAATACCGGTCAGCAACTGCACATGTTCTCTTGGCTACAGTCTTCCCAAAGTTGACCGTCCCACCTCCAAAAGGCCGCTGATATATTTTTCCTTCCTTTGTTCTTGAAAATGGCATACCCATGTTCTCCAATTCCCTTACACAGTGAGGAGCTTCTCGTGTTAAGTAGTGTATGGAGTCCTGTCGAAAATCGAACGAGGTCATTGCTGGAGGCCTGAGTTTATTTTGGAAATGTCTGATACCTATGTAACCTACCTACTAAATATATTGTGAACCGATAGCTTATCTATACTTATAATAAATCTGTAGAGAGGTCAATTCTGTACATGATATATATTTTCAAAATAACTATCAGGGGGTAATTAGTGATCGATACTGATGCCAAAAATGCAATCAGTAAAATTTTTGTCTGTCTGTCTGTCTGTCTGTCTGTCTGTCTGTCTGTATGTTCCTTATAGAAACAAAAACTACTCGACGGATTTTAACGAAACTTGGTACAATTATTCTTCATACTCCTAGGGAGGTTATAGTATACTTTTCATCACGCTACAATCAATAGGAGCAGAGCAGTGAAAGGAAATGTTGGACAAACGGGAGAAGTTGCTCCATTTTTTAAGCTTCCGTCGCGTGTGCAGCCTTAATGGTTAAAGCTACATAGAAATCATTTCTGACGGAAATGTTCTACATAAAATTATCTAAAAAATATCCTACAACAGCATATGTCTATCTTTTATGGTTGACTCACAATAACACGTGTAACTCCCGATAGCTTAGCAGTCCAATACGTTAACTTAATAACATACAAGGAGTTACACGCTGACGGAGTCGCGGGCACAGCTATTAATAATAATATTCTGCGGTTCCTTATTGCGATATTTTTCAACAGTATTGTGGATTGACATATTATATTTCCGAAAGTTAATCTGTCTGTTACATCAAAACCACTGAACCGTGAGGAAGGACATAATGGTACTTTTTTACGAAAAACGACGGAAACGCGGACGAAGTCGCGGGCAAAAGCTAGTCAATAATAAAAAAAAACAACTTTCTTGTCCGTTCTTCTTTAAATGAATTCGGATGGACCGTTTGACTATTAAAGCTCCTTCCTCTGCCATACCTCACTACAATCACTGCAGACTTTTGCCAGTTCTCTTTAGCCGAGAAGAGCAGGATAAGGCCCTTGTTCACTGAGACCACATCTCGGTATTTCGTAGAAGCCGACGTGGGGACGCCACGTTGGCTTCTAGGAAATATACCCTGAGACTGGCGTATCTCGCAGTAGTGGAGGGTCTTAGCATTTTTAAACAGCCTCGACCTCTGCTTCCGCAGGACATGTAGTTTCGTCAACGATGATCGTGGGTGATGCATGCGACGATATGCTGTCAGCAAAGTAAAGACACTCCTGGTTACCATCGTTCCATAAACATATTAATCTAGTACCTGATCGCCAAGCCAATCTGATCCTTTGACTGTGTCATAAAAGTGAAATTTCCAATCGTCTTCGTGCATACTTCCTGTACAAAAAAAAAACATTATGAAAAAAAAAACCGGGCAAGTGCGTGTCGGATCACGCACAATGAAGGGTTCCGTAGTTGAAAAGAACTTATCCCAAAAACAAAGTTAACATTAAAATCAAAAATAATTTTTTTATGTGATCAAATTACAAATTACCAATTTTCGAACTTTTTCCTTTACTTATGCTGTAAGACCTCGCTTCTTGCCAAATTTCATTATTGTAGGTCAACGGGAAGTACCCCATAGGTTTTGATTTACTTGCGAGTATCAAACTATGTCGCTTAAATGAACGTATTTTTTTATTGCATTGACATAGAAGCTTGATTTTTTTAGGTCTGCAAGAAACCATAGACTTACGTATTTGATATTAATTTCAACTTAATACCTTCAAGCGTTCCTGAGAAAAGAGTCTTGACAGACAGACAGACTTGAAAATATATTTTTTTGTGATAGAATGACAAATTAACAGTTTTAGGACTTTTTCCTTTATTTGTACTATGAGACCTTGCATCTTGCCAAATTTCATGATTCTTGGACAACGGGAAGTACCCTATAGGTTTTGATTTACTTGCGAGTATCAAAATATAACGCATAATTGGCCGTATTTTTTTATTGCATTGACAAAGAAGCTTGAGTTTTTTAGGACTTCAGACTTACGTATTTCATATTAATTTCAACTTGGTACCACCACGCGTTCCTGAGAAAAACTATCTTGACAGACTGACAGACAGACAGACAGACAGACAGACAGACAGATAGACAGACAGACGGACAAACAAGTGATCCTATAAGGGTTCCGTTTTTTCCTTTTGAGGTACGGAACCCTAAAAAACTGTTTTTTTGGCACAGTTTATGGAACACTGCTTCACACTGATTTTAAACTAGCAAAGAATAAAATAACTAAGAATATTTAGGTATGTCAAAAGTTAGTAGACAAACTAAATTTATCGAATTTAATTGATTAAAGGTCTGAACGTTGCGCTGTCGTATCAAAGACTTGCACTTACCAAGAGCAGCATTCATGCCACCCTGAGCAGCTGTGGTGTGGGATCGAGTGGGGAACATTTTGGAAACCAAGGCAACTGAGAACTTTCCCTCAGCCAGGCCAATAGCAGCTCGAAGACCTGCGCCTCCTCCACCGATGACCACACAATCGTGGCAGTGATGATGGATCGTGAATGAGGCTTCACGGTGACTACCTAAACGAAAAAAAAAATATTCAAGACAACATAGTTGGTGTAATCGGTGGCAATGTAGGTAGGTAATCCTTTGAAAAAGTCGAATTGAATTGCACATTCTAAAGGAATCTTGGAAGGTGGAATCAGATTTTGTAAAGGCAAACGAGTATATTTGGCTTACTTTTTAGAGGTAGTCGAGGGCGAAGTGCAATTGCATTTGGAAACCGACCACAGACTTTCTGAAATGAACATGATAATTATTTTGTGTGTAGGTATCTCTACTTCTAAATGGCACACGGAACACGGAGCTTTTGCACAGCAGCACCCTAATTACGTCACACACTTTCAATCACACTCCGATGGTTTTGAAGGAAATTCCTAATCCAACGCTTTTTAGGTTTGAAAAATTCGTCTGTTCAACAACGTAATTAACGCAATGAACTTGGCTGAACCGTCAAAATGAAATCCATTGCGATCAATTTGCCAATGTGTGTTAGCGCGAAAATACATATGCTGGTACCCAATGATATATTACCTTTAGATGCGTTACCCGGGCTCAAAAATGGGAAATTAAATGAAGGGTAATTGCCCGGCGTGATATCAGTCACGCACGCGCGCCAGTGAACATGCAGCAGCTAGTGACGTAATTAAATAAGTATATTCATCTCTTTCTTACAACAGGTATCGGCCATGCGTCTTCCCTTCTCTTTGCGGCCAGTATATACTGGTATGTTGGTACATCATGGCTTACGCTGTTTTTGAAAGCACTGATGTTCGTGTATGACGCGTCTATCTATAATACGTCATTGCTGGTACCTGTGCAAGTAGCTGGCATGCCGTGTGCCAATACAACTTCTGATTGTTCATGGTCACAATGGAATGCTCCGCTCCATTCATAGCTCCATAGTCCAGCTCCTTGCACAGTTTTGTACCAGCTTCAGGCATGTGTATTTTCGCCCTGACGCAAGTACCTAGCAGGTCGTACGTCAGTGGTAACAAAACCAGTTTATGTTGGCCTCTTATGCTATTGAAATACCGAACTACGCTAGGCTAGCTCAAGTAATATTTAATGACTTTGGCTAGCTCTAAGTCAAAGTTACCACCGACTTGCGGTCGATTGTACCTACTAATAATATTCACGAATAGACGTTCTAATAGATAATTAATGCGAAAATAATAATTACAAAAACTGTCTCAAAATATCAAAATTTACCTTAGGAAATACAAACATGATTATTAAATATTAAATTATTCTAAAAAGCACATCAAATTATTTTGCTTCTATTCAATGTCAAAACAAAATTATGAATGACAGAAAAAGAAAAACGTTTTGGTCGTTTTTCATTTGTTATGTCATAATGTCACAGTTTATTTTCAGTTTGTGTTTGTGCCCGTATTTATGCCAGGAAGAATAAAACCTTTTTTATGGGGAGAGACACTGCCAATTTATCCCGCTAGGAGTCTCATAGTCGCTGGTGTTGTCTGCCAGTCAAACACCATATTTTTTTAGGGTGAGGGCGCGTTTTCATTTTAATTAATATCCTTGAAAACCTTTAACAGCTAGACAGCTGACGGTTACCAGCGATAATGGCGTCATCTATAATTAGCTTTGTCTGCTCTTTTCCATTAAAAATATACCCACGTACCACGTACCTAATTTTTTTGGGAAATTTTCCATCGGTACGATAAAATTATCCATCCATTTGGCTTACACTAAAGTTAGTAATAATCTAGTTTCCTATGTTCACACTTATTAAACGTATTCTTTTCCATAAAATCATGACTAAAATCAATTCCATAAAAAGTAAAAAGTAAGTAAATAGGAGGAAAAAGTAATTATATCTGTGGTATAGTGAACCTATAAAGTGTTAACGAAGGTTTGATAAATAACGCAGACTTTTTTTTCGTCTATTGCTAATTGCCACCGGAACTGATCAATAATAAGTATTTCACGGGTATCATACATGAAATTTTTGAAAGAGTTTTTGGAAGTATTCAGAGATTCTTGTTAAAAAAAGTAGCCAGTCTGGCCCAGCAAGTAACCCAGTATACTATAGTAGTCTTTTTTGATAAAAAGCTAAGGGCGCTATTACATTCTGATCGTGATTTTTGCGATAATGGTGTCGATTCTCTTGTACGCACGGCTACAGATCAAGCTATACATTTCCAGTATAAGCTGATCTCGCATTGTATAGGATTTCCTTACAGTGAGAGGTCAGTGTAAACTGGAAATGTATAGCTTGATGTGTAGCCGTATGTACACCGACCTAACTAAACTATCACTAAAATTCCTTACTTTTTTTTGGCTATGAGAATCTTAGAGCTATTCTTCAAAAAAAACCTCTAAATTTAAAAACAATTCTGACACAACTAAAATCGAGTTTGACAATCGTGACTCCGCGTGGTATATATAGTGCTCGTAGTATATTTGACCCGGTGGCTTTAATTGGAACTATCGAAATCACTATGAAAAGTGAGAAGGCTTGTCATATTTTATTCACCGACACGCCGCCGTTACCGGGTAGATATTTTCGTTCAGTCCACTCTCGGCCCCTAAAAAAGATTTGTTTATTTGTTTCCTCTCAACCCCTAAACATATGTAGTTCACACTCGACCCCCAGCGGGTGAGACTGAATTTTCATACAAAGGACGGGCATACCTCGTCCACTTTCGACCCCTAGTTCGGTAAGTACCTAAAAATAATATTTTGGTACAGTAAGCTACAGAAAGCAAAATTCAGGAATTGATCTTGAAAAAATATACATACTCGTATATTGAGATTATTTTAGTTAAATAGTATGCAACTATAGTGTAGACTGATGATTTATCATCGTAACTGACTGTACTTTGGGGGTCGAGAGGAAACTAAAACTTGCCTGGAAAATAAAATCCACTCTCGACCCCCAAGGGTCGAGAATAAACTATATTGGGGGTCCAGTGGACACATTATTTATTGGGGGTCGAGGGGCCGAGAGTGGACTGAACGGATATTTTTTAGAGCTGGAGGGGCCAGCTTCAACGCGTTTTTATGGATTTTTTTTTGGTACACGTTGGGGTTTAGGCCATTATGTACATGGTTAAGTCATTAGGATTTTCCCCAAGTGTTATTTGAATATTGTCTACTGCTGTACTAAAACCGAAACATTTATTATATAGAACATTATATATATATTTTATAAATATGATTATATTTATATTTATATTATATAAAAGGCAAAAGTGATTGACTAATGTATCAACGCACAGCCGTAACCGCTTGGTCTAGAGATTCTAAATTTGACACGTAGGTTCCTTATGAGGTCTAGGGGTGCAATAAGAAAGGATTTTTCAAAATTCATGCCCTAAAGATATGAAACGGGTGTCCAAAATTTGTATGAAAAATGTTGTAATAGCTAAACATGTGGACTTTAGATTAATACCTGACTGTAACAACTTTATACCATGTTTAAGCTAAATACAGACTTATCATATTTTACAAGGGCATATTTCACGCAGTCCGTATAGCTACTAGCCTACTCACCGAATAAATTCAAAAATGTAACAGAATTTGTATGAAATTATCTGCCAAGCAATGATATTTATAATTTATAATATGAAAGAACGCTGTTTGCATATTCTCAAACATTTTTTAATTTTTTTAGGCCGCATAGTTTTCGACTTTTGATGAAAAATGTAAAAAAAATAGCGTTCCCCTCCATTTTATCCGAAGTTTGCATAGAAAAAAACCGGCCAAGTGCGTGTTGGACCAAGCGCCATGAAGGGTTCCGTAGTTGGGATGAAAATTATCCCAAGAACAAACTTAACATTGTAGTTGAAATACATGTTCTCCCATACATTCCAACTGTAAATGTAAGTTTGTACTCACAATATTGAGAGATTTACCATGTTATTTTGAGACCACAGACTTCTTATAGATTTTCCTGTAATCTCCAGATCAAGAACTATTTTCTGTATTTTTTTTTCAAAATTGTAGGCTCAGTAGTTTCGGAGATGAGGCGGGGGGAATGGTAAATTTTCGTCAATTTTCTTAAATAACTTGCTAAAATATAAAATTATAAAAAAAAATATATTTAAGACCCTTATAGTAAGCCCTTTCATTTGATATGTCACACGACATAGTTTACAAAACTTTTTTTTTTAAATTTTCTTATTTGCCCCCTAAAAGTGACCCCCATATTCAAAATTCATTTATTTACTTTACCCGTACGTGTTTGGGTCACAGAAATCTATATGTGTACCAAATTTCAACTTAATCTGTCTATTACATTCGGAGCAAATTGGCTGTGACAGACAGACAGACACATGAGTGATCCTTTAGGGGTTCCGTTTTTTCCTTTTGAGGTACGGAACACCAAAAATCTGAAATTATTCTATGTGATAGAAGTTTATATATGAATTTACTGTAATATGTTTTCATGATCTTTAATGTACAATTAACTCAAATTATTATTAAAATTATTTCTGTAAAACCCCTTAATGAAAGTTCATCGCTTCTTAATATGACGTATTTGACAAAAGTACTGCAAATTAGCGTAGCCGACACCCCTCCCCGTTCCCATGGTGAACACCAATCGATACCAACCAAAGTAAGATATCGAAGGAGATTCAAGAAAACTAATTCTTACTGCAACAGTCTGCAACTGTTCAAAAGTAGCAGAACATCGGCCAATAATAACAATAAAAATCAAAGCAAGGTACAGAAACTTCTTCTTTTATACAACAGTTACAATTAACAATCGGGGAGTTTACCAGTGTTGCCAACACTTAATCTAGCTCTCCACCAGATTCAACTTCTAAAACCACCAGAAAACCACTAACAAAAAACGGCCCTACTCTAATAACCGCTAAAATGTCCACTAAACAGTTTTTTTTTTTTTTTTTTTTACGAAAGAAAACAGTAAGTATTTAAAAGTAATTCATTTTGTTTCCTTCATTTTTTTATTTATTTTTTCATTTTCTTTATTTTTACGTAAGTACTTAATAAAATATTAGGTAACAATTAGCAAATCAACAAGACAAGAATAAAAAAATATTGAATAACAATTGCTATTCTATCTAAATTACAGTTCATCTTTTTTAGATGAATCATTTTATCTGCACCATCATCGTCGGTTTTAGATTGATCCTATTCTTTGATACCGATTTGTTTTATAACGTAGGTAAGTATATTGGATTTTCATGTTAATTGCAGCATTTTCCTTCAAATCTCAAACCACAGTCATGGTATTTATATCAGTTAAATGATTTAACTTCTTTCTGTTCCTTTTCTTGCTTTCATTACATACTGCTAAATTTTAATAGTTTCTAAACATCGGCATTAGAATGAGGCATTCGAAAAGTGTTAGTGGCTTAGTGGGTCAGTGATAGCATTTTCAGTAATTGAAACTGAAGTCTGCTAAACCACTAGAAAATCCACCAGCCACTAAAAGCAATATTTCGCCACTAAAAGGGGGGTTGGAACCACCAGTTTTAGTGGACAATCCACTAAGTTGGCAACACTGGAGTTTACCCTCAAGGCATCATGACGTCACTCATTGAAGGCATCAACGACAGACAGGGCGCGGCAAGTCTACTATTCGCGCTTGCGCACACCGATGTATAAACTGACGCAGCTAAAATTAACCATTTTGTGTACATTATCCCTTCAGCTCAAACATGTTAGAATAATCTTTTCGCGAATTTTATTAAAATAAATTCAATAAAATTTGTAATTATTTAAAAATAAATGTAAGCAGTAAAAAGTGATTCAAAAGGTTAGTTTTATTTTGGAAGTTGTAGTAGTGTTACCGGGTGACGTAACAACGCCTTACAACCTAGCGATACTGTGCTACGATCATTACTGTAGTACAACCGCGTCCACTCATCCGACCACTATTTTAAAAATAATTGAGTAAACTTTTATTTAAAAAAAAAAAAAACTCTCGCTATAAAGTCGAACTTTATAATAAAATTTAAAAAATACTTTTCGCACAAAGTTATAAAAAGTGAAATAATAGTTTTAAAAATGTTTGACTCAACTGAAATTTGTTTTAGTGTTAGCTAAACGTCTATCGTTGTAGTGCAAGTGGGTTTTTGTGAGTGTAGTGAAAAGTCAAGACAGTGCCTTATTACGAAGTGTGAAAGCAAATTAAAGTTACCCTCATAAGTTTAAATTGGTGTTATATCGCATTGTCAGGGTGAGTGACAAAATTTTGAAATAATTATGGTTTTAAATAAAATTATTACATTCAGTTATTTCAAGCCATAATATTAAATTGGTTGTGCATGTTATTTTACAATATTTAAAAAAAATCTACTACTAAGTAGGTACATACTCTTAAAATACTTGCAACTTTTCTAAACTTAATTTTTAAATAATATTGGAAGTGCATACAAGCTACTATATCGGACAATAACCCACATTTCGAAGAAAGGGTCGATACCGCTGGCGTATTAAGGATGTGTTTTACCAACAGAGCGTCCGAATTGAGAGTGGAAATTTTAGATATTTTTCTGTATTGGAATTAATGCACTTAAATCTATGATCATCAATATTATAGTGTGTTTGACTGTACACGTTATTACGGATGGTTGAGTTGTCGAACGTTAATATTTGATGAGATCGCCGAGTGTTCCGAATTCTGAAACAATGTACCTATTCATTGTTTAAATATGTTTTACAATATTTTTAAGGGTTTCACTAAAATTAGATGTTTATTTATCGTCAGTCATCAGATAATTATTTTGAGACTTCAGACGTCGGGGTTATTTTTAGCAGAAATCGTTTAACGCTAGCTTTAGGCTCTGCAATTATTATCTAGATTCTGTTCAGTCAAATTAGGAGTGTTTAATGTTAGTGGTAAATAAGGTGTAATGTACTTTAATTTATTTCCATAATGTATATTTATTATTAAACACTTAGGCATAACGGGTTTTATAATTACAAAATAAAAATACATTTATTTTATCCATGTGCATAAATTAATTGTCTATGTACCTAACTCCATTACTATAGGACCTTTGTTCTGAAATCCTTAGCCTCAATTCCTAGGAGATAAAATTGAACTACGTCACATATTTTGGCAACCATATTGGTGGAGATAATTACGTAACTATACTGCGGATATTTTCGCGTTAGTCGCCTTTGTACAAACAATTCGCGGCTACTCTATACGGATTGCGGACACTTGGCTTATAAATACCTATATTTAAAAACTCTGGATGCTCTCTAGCAATTCACGATACGATCATGAGACTTTTTGACTTCGTTTTTTTTTTTTGCATTAAATTAACTCTTTTTTAAAACAGGACTTTACGATGCATTGCTAAGGAAACCAAGTGTAATTCCAATTATTACGTTTGTACTGTAAAGGCAATCACCCATAATACACTCATGGATGCAAAATGGGCGATCATTATTTACGGT
Organism: Cosmia trapezina; assembly: GCA_905163495.3. Classification (NCBI taxonomy): domain Eukaryota; kingdom Metazoa; phylum Arthropoda; class Insecta; order Lepidoptera; family Noctuidae; genus Cosmia; species Cosmia trapezina. The sequence continues at coordinate 3,276,789 of LR991019.1, forward strand.
AAAAAGAGAACACAGACTTACTCATAGTGTTATTATCGCTAAAACCGTGTGCATGTGTGTGGTATTTTGTGGAAGCCACTACGATGTATCAATCAAATACACGTACACCATTTACCCTGGCCTAACAACAATTTTGCCGCTATGGTTCACACGTTAGCACATCTGAAAAAAATCTAATAAGTAGTGACTTTTTGTAGGCCATAACTAAGCAGAACGCTTTTTATAAATTATAAAAGTGGCAACTCTTTTGCCACCATGACTTTCATTACCTACATAATTTTATTTATTTTTTATCACACAAATGCCCGGTTTCTGAAGAATTCTTAAACTAAGCTTAAACTAGGTATAAAGTCTTAATACCTAGCTATTGATTGATACGAAAAAATTATCTAATTAGGTAAGTGAATCCTTGCTCGGTTTTAGAGGTCCTCAGATAAACCCTCGATAGTAATTCACTAGACTTTTAAGCTAAATTCATCCTTAAAGATGAATTTAGCTTAAAAGTAGCGTATTTCTGAACACTTCTTTAAAGAAGTGTTCAGAAATACGATATCAAACCAATAATCACTATCGAATGGATAAAAACGTTAGAAACCGAGCATTAGTGATGAAAACCTCAGAAACTAAACATTAATGATGAAAACCTCAGAAACCAAACATTAGTGATGAAAACCTCAGAAACCAAGCATTAGTGATGAAAACCTCAGAAACTAATCATTAATGATGAAAACCTCAGAAACCAAACATTAGTGATGAAAACCTCAGAAACCAAGCATTAGTGATGAAAACCTCAGAAACTAATCATTAATGATGAAAACCTCAGAATCCAAACATTAGTGATGAAAACCTCAGAAACCAAGCATTAGTGATGAAATAATTACTTAAATTCAGAATTAACCTCACGTCATTATTTGGCTCGCACTAATTATGTAGTCTAAAGAACATAACAACAACATACAAAAGAAAAACCGAACAAAATATGTTTTGATTTTGTTACGTGCAACGAAATCCCAGCTTAAACAGGTCGAATTGCTTACTACACTATAGAAATACAGGCAAAAGGTCAACGCAAGGATCAACTTGGCTAATAATTAAATGTGTAGACAACTAACAATATCTGTTTATTTTAACATACGATTATATACCTAATTATAGAATACGTTTCTACATTATGAGTTGTTTCCTCTATTTTCGACTTCGCCTCAACACCATTCGAAATGTAGCTCACAAAAATAGCATTAAGTAGAGTTTTTGACATCATCTCTGATACAGCACATAAATATGTGGTCATATTTAATGCTTGTCCTCCCAAAAATACGGCGAAAATAGGTAACTTTGTTTCCATTTTTTACAGTAACTATAGCACCTTTTTGATAGAAAAAAATACACAATAATCTAGACTACATAAGAACTGATTTACTGTGTCCTGAAATCTATTTTAGTTTGTAAAAGTAAAGAAAAAAAATGCTAAACTCAGGTCTATTTTTTCTAGTTTTTACTCCTACAATTATCATTAAAAGTGTTCATAAATTTATACAGTTCTCGACAAAATAATAAGGAATGATTTCTTGTCATTACTTTTTTAGTTTAATCAACAGATTTTTTGTAAATCGATAATTACTTCATATTTTGCAAGCGTTGTGTCATCGCGCTTCTCTTTCTTTTCTATGTAGTTCGACAGTGACCGCACTTTTTGCGACGGACAAGCCTTAAGGATGTGGCACAGACCATCAAACTGAACAACTTTCTCCATGAGATCAACATCGTAATCGCGACCACACATTTGGGTCGAGTTGGTATTGGAGTTTCGTGTGGAACAGCTGATTATTTTTTCGCGATTACGCATTAAAGAAATAAGAAGTAAAAAAAATGTAAAACCATTGATCTGAACTGCTAAAACCAGTTCTATATGAGCCGAGCATTCCAAATTCAATTTACAAATTAAGTCCCAGACACTCCCTCAGAGATAAAGGATCATGGTCATTTTGGACTAAGAAAAAACAGAATTCCGACCTAAGATGAGACTGTCACCAAAATGTAGTACATTGTTAATGTAATTATTAGGTATCATCAGTTTATTTTTAAAAGATTGGGAAGTATTTAAATAATCATCTTTATAATTATAACTTTGCTTTATCAGAACGCAGTAAAAAATATTGATTTTGAACGCATTTATAGTTACTAACGTTACTAGAGAAGTCCATACTTTAACTTAGATCTAAATCGATTTTATTTTTTAATCGAAATGAAATCCCCGGCAATGTCAACTGTTTAAAAGTAATCATTTTAGGCATGTATTTCACGCGGCGACAAAATAAACTGAATTTGGGATTAAAAAATAATTAAAGCCGCTAGCAAAAATAGTTGGTTGGCAGCTACAGCGAAGGATAATTTTACGTAGAAAACAGCTTAATAATCAGTTGTTAGCTTTGTTTTAATATAAACTAGCATGCTTCTAAAACGTCTCTGGCGCTGCGGGAAGTGCATCCCCTTCGCCCTTACCTCCGCAGCTTCGGCTTCGACTCGCACGGGTGCGTAAGCTTTGTTACAGCGGGCGGGGGCTGCTCTCCCTCCACGCCTCCAGATTTATATGCACTCTAGGGGTAGCAGCTAAAAGAGTACGTGGAGTCGGGATGCCCCAATTCGGTTTTGAAACAGATTCTACCTATTTTAACTATGAAGTAGGGGGTACACTGACTTCCTTCAATGCAGGATCCACTGTTAATATTAGTCGCCATGTTATTATTAATAATGTGTATAAGTTGATCTCGCATTGTATAGGATTTCCTTACAATGAGAGGTCAGTGTAAACTGGAAATGTATAGCTTGATGTGTAGCCGTGTGTACCTCGCCTATGATTTCAATTGGCCCTGTTTAATATGTGCGCTACCAAGTAGCAGCCATTATTTAGTTTTTATAATTCCTTGCATTTTAATGCTCATCTAATATAAATAATGCTATGATATTTAATCGCTGCCAGTGCCAAGTTATTTTTTTAGTAGCAAATAGTTAGCCGACCGCTGTTAGTCGCCTAAAAATAATTAGCCATAATTTTACATCTAAAAATCGATACTGCATAAATTGATCGATTACGTGGCCTCCCTACTCGTATTTTTGACAAGTAATAGAAACAAAAGAAAGATTGACATTGACAGTTTTCTGCGCAGACCGTGTTGTAGTTTCGGCGACGACTCTGTGTTCTGTGCAATTTTGTGTTAAATAAAGATAACTCAACCGTAACCGTAACAGATAATTATGTGGAGTGGGAGCCAGATAAGTCTGCAGCTGCACACGACCGAGGGTGCTGCTTGGTACTATAATATGCATATATGAACTAACATGCACCGTCAGTAGAAACCACGATTAGTGGCGATCTTGGACACGCACAGACTTATATGGCTTGCATTCGACATAATTTGTAACACAATGTAAAAAAAAAACAGATGAAAAACCTCTCAATTCTAAAAAGCCACAGATTAATAACCTCAAAAACATATTTCTTAATTACTTGACTCTCCCGTCTTTTAAAAATATATTGAAGGCCGTACTTAGTTACATTTCTAAAGGGAAATGAAACAACGTATGTTTCATCAAGTGTCGTTTTGTTAGATTTTACTAGTCCAAACATGTTAGCCGCGTGGCCATGATTCTTTAAAGAAATTAATATAATGACTGTGCCTTCTCAGTATATCTATGAAAATCTTTTGTATGCTCATAAAAATATCAATTTGTTTAAAAAATACAGTGACGTCCATAATGTGAATACTAGAAACAAACACAAATTTGTTACACAGCAGTTATACAGCAATACACAGCACGGACACTTTAGGGAATTATGATCAGTTTGTTGTACTACTAATAAATCTTTAATATCAGACACTTGTACTGTGCTATCTGTTAAATTAACTGTTTTATTCATTCAGATATATCGTTCAAACCATTGAAATTTGCTTATATTTTATCTGGCCAAGGTTATAATTGTCTCAGAGTAGTCAGATAGGAAACACCAACCTCATCTTCTTTTTAAAATATATTTGAAGTGTAAAAGTGTTTGTACAAACCTACTTACAGAAATAAATCATTTATCATTTATTAATTTACTGATGTTACAGTAATGGTGGTTTTGCTTTTTTTTTTCAGTAAATAGTATGCTCAAGCATTAAGCGTTACTGTGTGTCTTTTAATGTTTTATGAAGTCAGTAAGTCTTAATGAAATCAATTTAATGTGGTGTAGTAAGAAATTAATTTTTGAAATTTGATGTTGGTCCATTGGAGAAAGTTATTCAGTTTGATGGTGTGTACCAGACCCTTAAATATTACCACACATTTCTAATACACGCTGTATAAAATAAAAACATAAATATGTACCAATTTACGAAATAACACATAAAACTAATTGAAGAAGTTAGCAGTACCTACAATACGAAAATACTTGCAAACATCATTGTGTTTTGATCGAAGCAGGCATTCTGCAGGTTTCATTGCACAGTGGTATTTCAGGCGTGGATTCCACGAATTTGGGATCAACGCCCTCGAACGAGGCTGCTACACAGCCTAGCAAAATAATATTTTACTGAGATAAATAATATTATACTGAGATAAATTGAAGAATATTGCACTCATTTACTTCGTTAAGGGTTTTTGTTGTGTTACAATAAAAGGCTCCTTACCCGACTGCCCCAGAAAGAAGGTGATTTTTTGTTCTCTAATTCGGAAGATTGACTATAATTATTTTCACAAATCTTTTTTCCTGCACACTGTCTGTAAGCAGTATGTATTTAACATCTTTTTGATACAGTTTTCTTTAGGTTGGTGAACATTTTAAAATGTTGTGATAGCTATATTTAGAAGAAGTGCAACTTAAAGAATTAGGACTTTTTTGAGTTTCTTTGCTTCTGGTCACATATGCGAATGATTAAAAAATCGTGTGCGGTCGGGTGATCCTCGTCAGGGGGCCTACTCCCTAAGCACGAAGCCCGTAGTTTCGGCCTTCGTTACGGGCGTTTCCTACTCCGTATCACCTAGGGATGGACGATTGGTTCGGGGCCCGAACGAAGTATGAATGACAACATGATTTACCAGTTGTCCCTACTCCCTATGTGTTTTTGCTCGTCCGAAAAATTTAACTTTTACACTTGTTTTGATGGATCGTAATGTCTGACGGACGGATGAACGGACGGACGGAAAGACGGACGGACTTAGGGAGTAGGCCCCCAGGAACGAAGTTCCATACGCGATACTAGCAAGCACACACACTCGTATTACGTGTATAATAGAAATAGAGAGAGAGAGAGTCACATGGAGGGGGAGAGATAAGTACGCTTCGCTTTATCCTTACGTGACGATTTCTACAAGACAACTCCTACCGCAAGCCGCATTAAGGCGAGTAGTGCTGCAAACCACCACCATTGAGAAAGATATGGAACATTTTGAAATTTCCTATGCTCACATTTTTTGTCAGATGGGGTAGAATATTTTGTATCCAAAAAAATCAACACTCATACGATGAAATGTTCTCATACATGTTCAATTAAGTATTGTTTTGTATCATTACTATTATAAATTATTTATTTATTTATTTATTGAAATGCCTTAAAACTACCATTACAGGACTTATCCTAATGCGATAGCTAAGTCACACGCCTAAAATTGAAATTAAAGTACCTACAAAATATATCTAAAAATCATTGTGTAAATAACATAATCTATATAATAGTACTTTTGCGAATTCACCCCAGTAAATACATCAATTATGTTGTATCATGCAATATTAAGTTTTTATTTGTTTATCTACACCCATGCTATAAATTCTCTATAAAAGTTTCTGAGCCAGTTAGCTTATTGCCAACATTAAAACAGCCAGTGTCATAGTAACCATGGTAATCATAATAGCATCCAAACGGATGTTTTAATGTTGTACTGAATTTCATAATGCAACTCGATTTCAAAAAAAGAACATTGTAATGCACGCGCGTTTCACTACAACAGCGCCGTAATTTAAAAAAAGAACTTATTCGAAATCACGTCGTATACTATGACGCCGGCCGCCATGTTCGATACGAGTTTTAGTATTGCAAAAAACTGTTTCAGAACCTTTTATAGAGAATTGATAACATGGGTGTAGATAAAGTCTTGTATGCAACTGTACATAATTAGGTATTAAAACACTCATGTGATAACCCACATTCGTGTTTTAAGACCCCTTATTATACGTCAGTTGCATAAATAACTATTAGCGCGTTCAATGATGTTCTGCCCTAACAATCTGCATTCTCAATTGAGCGATTGTGCCCATTCGAATGAAAAAATGATTAAATTATTGGGATATATACATTTTTGAATAAAGTTAATTGCTATCGATTTCAGATAATCGAAGTTAACAGTTTGTTTTTAATATTATATGCACCACGACTGTCATTCGTGGATTGACGTGGTTTGACACTCATTGCGGGTCGTAAGAAGCCCGAAAGTCTGACAACCAAACCAAGGGTATCGTATTCGTTAACCTGTGGTTGTGGAGGGGTTGTGGGATTGTGGAGGTTAGTTAGGCAGTCGCTCCATGTAAAATACAGGTATTCAGCTGCATCTGCTAAGACTGGAAGCTTACCACGTTCAATGCGTCATGTGCTCAGTCCCCAGTACCTCGCACTCTGGCCGCACTTAATGATCTCTTGGATTCTAATCCAACAAACGATCTGTTTGCGGATGAATGGACGAAGATATTATTGGCATGTCAGAAGTACTGTGAGAGGGATTCATGAAAGTACCTATTGCAAATTTTTTGATTGTTTTTTAATTTTACAAATTTTGTTTTCTGTGTATATGTGTCTTTAATTATTGTAATTGGTTTTTAACCGTGCTAATTAAAGTTAAATAAATAAAAAATTAAAAAAATTAAATAAATGAACACAGGCCATTCTCTACTTTACCAGGGTGCGGCGTCGTAGTTAGTACCGTGGTGCGGTGGTGGTTTGACGATGTGTGGTAATGGTTCTGCCAAGACAGCATTGTGGTTATTAAAGTAGCAATATGTATTAAATCGTTTTGAAATAGCGATACCTACTTACAACTAACATTTCTACAATAATAATAAAAAATAGCTACAACAAATATAAATAAATAAATAAATATTCTTGGACATTTCACACAACGCCATCTAGTCCCAAGCTAAGCAACCTAAGGCTTGTGTTATGGTAACGATATGGCTGATAAACTACTTAAACTTATATACATTTTTTTTTGTAAATACATACATATTATAGATAGAAAAACACCCAGACTCGGAACAAATACTTGTAGGTCGTACAAATATTTGTTCCGTGCGGGAATCGAACCCGCGACATGCTGCGCAGCAGTCAGTCGCTCAACCACTGCGCCAACCGTGCCGTCAAATAAAAAAAATAAATACTATAATGAGCCAAAAATCAAAGGAATGCGTTACGTCTGAAGCTAGTCCGGTATTAAATAAATAAAGAACGGCCAAGTGCGTGTCGGACCACGCACAATGAAGGATTCCGTATTTGGTTGCCTATTACTCGTAAACTTGAAAAGCCTACTTAGCTATAATACCGGTTAGTTTTGGATGGATTTAAAAATTCACGGCAGTAGTATATTTAACGAAGTTAAAAGGCAAACTATCACAGCTTAGTAGGCTTTTCAAGTTTACGAGTAATAGTCATTTATTCATAAAACAACAAAAAGACCTCTTTTATCGGAATCCTATTACTGCGCGTGGCCCGACACGCTCTTGTCCGGTTTTTAGGGTTCCGTACTTCAAAAGTAAAAAACGGAACCCTTATAGGATCACTTCGTTGTCCGTCTGTCTGTATGTCTATCTGTCTGTCTCTCGGTCTGTCATTAATATCAAATACGTAGGTCTATGGTTTCTTGAAGTTCTAAAAAACTCAAACTTCTAAGTCAATGCAATAAAAACATACGGCCATTTATGTGACATATTTTGATACTCGCAAGTAAATCAAAACCTATATGGTACTTTCCGTTGACCTAGAATAATGAAGTTTGGCAAGAAGCAAGGTATCACAGCACAAATAATGGAAAAAGTCCGAAAAATGTTAATTTGTAATTCTGTCACATAAAAAAAAAATCAAGTCTGTCAGTCTGTCAAGACCCTTTTTCTCAGGGACGCGTGGAGATAGGTATTAAATATAAATTAATATCAAATACGTAAATCTATGGTCCCTTAGAGTTCTAAAAAACTCAAGCTTCTATGTCAACGCAATAAAAAAAAACATAAATTGGCTTTGATGTAAACCAGCCGTGATTTGTTGGGTAGCAAGTTTTCCACTATATCAGCCGCCCTCTGTTTCATGAGCTCAGGTGTTAACACATCTTCATCACTTGAATGCATTTTTAATCGATTTATTATTAAGTAACACTAAACTTTGTGTTCGTACAACTTACAGTATTCAAAATAGCGCCAATTTACTAATGACAGCAAACAACACAACAGTTTTTATTCTAGTGCTAGACTCCTTGTCGAAAATGTCGACTAATCAAATTGAATTTAGAACACACCAATATAGGTCGAATACAAAGATATAAAGTAGGCTAGATACCACAAGCCGTCCGACCAAGTGTGCCCGGCATGTTTGCACTAAAAAAAGTCTGTTAGCTCAGTGATGCTTAGCGATTGAAACCATTCTGTTTACGTTGAGCACATTACTAAATGGCTGTGTAAAGTTATCCTAGGTATAGAAAAGATAACACGCTCGGTTTTCATATTATCTAATGAACATGCGGTATCTAGCCTACTCTAAATCTGTGGTCGAATATATTGGTGTTCTAAATTCAAACATCAAAATAGTGAACAAAAGTGCAAAGAGCACTCTCACTCACTGTTTTCAGTGAAAATAATAAGCTTTCTAAAGACGGAATGGTATAAATATTATTATTTCTTATTGACGTGTTTGGTTTGTAATTTTTTAACCAATCCGCAGAAGTAAAATATTAGTATTTTATCATTTATCAATGTGACACTCTCACGGCTTCAAACGTCAGCGTCACCTTGGCGTCACCTCGTTGAAACGCCACCACCCATAATTGAATTAGAGTTAAGCGTTTGACATCGTATAAACAGTCAGACTTGAAGCTAAATAAAAAAGTATAATGCATTAAGTATTTAATTTTAATTATGCAACACATAGGAGCTTGTGGCTAAGTAATAACAGTCGCATGGGTCGATCGAGCTACGCTTGCCGCGGTTGGTCCGTGGATGGGTAACCATCTTTACATACCATGACTCCTCCGTGCCTCGGCAAGTACGTTAAGCCGTTGGTGCCGGCTGACATTGGTCAATCTTTGACAGTCGTGACGGGTCGTCAGAACCCCGAAAGTCTGAAAATCAGTCTTACCAAGGGTATAGTTGTGGTGTGTAAGACATTATATGTTTGCTCATGTATAACCTAAAACCTATTGTACTCTATGACTAGTGTCACTAATAAACGATAATCCAATGAAGAGACTCGTTTTACTCGTCTCCCGGACTCACGACCTTACATCGTATTACCCAGTAACTGGGTTTTGGAGGTCAGATAGGCAGTCGCTCCATGTAAAATACTGGTATTCAGCTGCATAAATAATACCATCCCTCGGACATTAATACCTAGTATTTTGTTTTTATGTCTCTAATAATATAATCAATTTCTCAATTTTAAGTTTTACCGAATTATGACTACAATAATAACTAAGTACTTTTATCTATAAACCGAAATGTTGCATTATTATGGTACTCCCTCATTTCACCAGTTCTGTTTAAAAAAGTCCCATGTAATAAGGGACGAGCATTGACTTATACTGGGTTATTTTTCAATGACCAGCCAAATTTTCACATGGTGTTTTACCCATGAATATGAACAACTTTCACTATGGCACCAACTTTGAAATCACGAAAAAAAACTAGCAGTTTCCTACAAAAGTTCAATACCTACTCGATCAAAATGTATGAAACAGCTGATATTTTTTTTGCGATTTCAAAGTTGGTCCCATAGTGAAAGTTTTTCATATTCATTGGTAGAACACCCTGTGAAAATTTGGCTGGTCATTGAAATGGCACCAGCGTGCTGGCCCTAAAATGAAAGTTTAGGGCCAACGTGACTCAGTCGGCCGCGGACGGACCGCGCGCCGAAAAGTCACTCTGTCAAAAAAATGTCAAACTGCGTTGTAAGACTGCAAAAATTAAGATACTAAGATTAAAAAGCAACATGGGATATCGTATCATCAGTAGGTAACCTTATATTACTTTTGTTGCAATTAAATTATTGAATAAACACATCTATATAGTGATAATAATTTTACTACCGAAATCCACAATGGCGGCCATGCGCGCGCTGCTGTCATCGCGCACGTAGTTAACGAAGGAACGAAGTAATCAGTAGTTCGTATGAGTTATGACAGATGTCACAGATGGCGCTACTTTTTGCATGTATGAAGAAGGTTTAGGTGAAATGTTCAAACGGGCGTATCCTTACTTTTGAAATCATTGGGGACGAGCCTATTGTCATCCACCGGGCACAAATCCAGACTCCAGCACCCTAATTGCGTAACACACTATCAATCGGAGTTGGTTTCATTGTGACAGTTCAACAACATTCATTGCGTTATTTACGTTGTCGAGCAGACAAATCTTTCGAACATTATGAAGCAATGGATTAGCAATTTGTTTCAAAGTGATTCAAACTCCGATTGATAATGTGTACTGCTTAGATTATGAAATGTAATCTAAGGTGTACTGAGAAACGGGCTGGGGCTGCCTTGAGGCGGCTCCTGCCCAATCTGGGGGGTCCAAACGCCTCCTGCCGGAGGCTCTACGCGGGGGCCGTGCGGTCCATGGCCCTTTACGGAGCACCGGTGTGGGCGCGTTCCCTAAGGCTGGGACCAGCCGGCAGGTTGAACGCGTCCCAGAGGGTCATGGCCATCCGGCTAGTCCGGGGATACCGCACGGTCTCCCTGGAGGTGGCGAGCCTCCTTGCCGGATTGCCGCCATGGGATCTGGAGGCAAAGGTCCTCGCGCACATGTGGGAGTGGCGCGAGGAGGCGAAGCGCCGGGGCGTAACTCCGCTGCCGCGAGAAATCACGGTACAGCGGACAGAGCTCCGGCGGGATCTCATGGCGGCATGGAGAGCGCGACTGTCGCAACCCAGCGCTGGGCACGCCACAATTGCGGCGATAAGTCCCCTCTTTGAGGAGTGGTTAGAGAGGCGCCACGGCGTCCTCACCTTCCGCCTGACGCAGGTCCTCACCGGACACGGTTGTTTCGGGAGGTTCCTGTTTCGCATAAGGCGGGAGGAAACGCCCGGGTGTTACCATTGTGTGGATCGCCCGGAGGACACGGTGGAGCATACAGTGGAGGTCTGCCCGGCTTGGGCAGAGCACCGCCGTGTTCTCACGGAGGCGATCGGCGGCGGCGATCTCTCGCGTCCGAGCCTGGTCCAGGCCATGGTGCGGAGCGAGAGTGCATGGGAGGCCGTAACCTCCTTCTGCGAAGCAGTGATGCTCGCGAAGGAGGAGGCGGAAAGAGTGAGGGAGAGGCAGCCTCACGCCCTCAGTCGCCGAAGGAGACGCCCTGGGCGGCGGGAATCGCGGGGCGATTTCCGGCCACCGTAGGCGCGGACCTGCGGACGGTGAGCAGCGGGTAGCTCGCCGTCCGGTAAGGACCAGGCCCGAGTCGACGGCGCGTTGTGTTCCACGCGCGCCTCAAAGAGATGTCAGCAAGTGACGGGGTCCAATAGGGCCGACGCCGCTGGGGTCGCGGGTTGTCTGAAGAGGTTACCGCGGCCCTGGCATAGGCAACTGAAGGAACACGGGTGGGTTTTAGTCAGTAAAAGTCTGACACGCTCTTCCGCTCCACCCAGAGCGGCAGAAGTTATTTGATGATTTCCCACCCTCATTCCCAAACAAAACCCAATAATACAATACAATACTTTTATTTCAGAGTCCATTAGTAACAATTTTACTTATTATACAGGGTGTTTATTTTAAGGTTTCCCAGTGCGAGCTGATAGCATAGTACCATACCTATCGATTTAACCCTCATGTATGTTCTACGATTTTTGTAGTTTTCGAGTTATAATTTTTTTTCGATATTTTTCCTGAATGATGATGAGATGATGGCTTTAAAACATTATATCTTTTTTTTCGGTCAACTTTGAACAAGAATGTACTAAATAGGGCATTATTTGCAGAAATCAGTCGTTGAAAGTGGTGTATCTGAAATCTTGTGATTTTCATATTTTATAATATATTATCTTTGCATATTTTTGTCAATCCTGATATTTACTATTTCTCTACGTTTAAGCAGAGCTCAGTTGATACCAAAAACATAAATTGTATACCTACTACTATCCTTAACCACTACCATTGATATGAAATGAGGGATCCAAAATAACTCGAAAACTACAAAAAATCGTAGAACATACAGGGGGCTAAATCGATGCTATGCTAGGTACTCTGCTATCAGCTTGGACTGACTTGACACCTTAAAAGAAACACCCTGTATAGTGTTAGTAGGTACAGGTACAAATTAACAAAAAATAAAATAAAAAAATATCTGGTGGTGTCAAAGCCTGTAGGTATCACTAATTTTTGTAAACAACAAAGTATTCAATACTAATATCGAACAAAAATGGCGGGATACGATACGATACGACGTGAATTCGAATAACCTATATGTTTTTTTTTTAATTATGACGCTGCGCTGTGGTACTAAGTGTCACTAAGCCTATCTCGCTATTGAACTAAAACTGAATGAACCTTAGTCTCACTAAGCCTATATCGCTATTGAACTAAAACGGAATTGACCTAAGTCACATTACGCTCACATCTCGTTTATTCTCGTTATAGGCATACAGCGAGCAAAGGATCGAAAAAGCAAATGAGTTGCATAATGAAAAGTATAACATTAGAACACTGGTTTGTTTGGTTACTAAACAGCTTCAAAAACTTTTATACTTTAGAGGATTTGTAGCATGGGTTATTTACACCAATTAGTTATGAACTTTATAAAGTCGTTGAAAGGGAATACGTCGTTTCTCCTTATTTCTAGTATTAATATTGTGTTTACATCCATTGGCAAATCATGCCATCACAGGATGTAATTAAAAAAATAGAATTTCATGCTTTTAGAAAGTAAGAACACGTTTTGTTATAAGAGTATTGTGTACAGTCCGCGAGGCGTAAGCTGAGCTTTGCATTTTTGTGAATGATCACCAAAATGGTACGAGAGCCCATGACCAAAATGTTTATCTTATCGTTTTACGTAAGACAAAATCTTCAATCGTCTTACCTTTTAACATGCAAAGAAAATTTTTTAAACATCGGTTGCAATTTTTTTTCATAGAGAGCAATGTCTTAACTCATAAATTAGCAAATAAATCAAAATAAAAATAAAATAAAATAAAAATGTTTATTGCATTTAAACAAATTCTTAGCTCACATGAGTTAGGAGATCACCTTTTAAGCAAGGAATTGCTTGTGATAGGTGACTCCGCCCTTCCGCTTAACATAATCACAGGTATGCAATTGTTAACAAAAACAAAAGATAAACCAAAATTATTATTATATATTAGAAATACAAAATACAACAAGGAGCGCATTTGTGTGTTGTGTATGAGTGAATTTTTGAACGTGTGTGTGTGTGTGAGTGGGTGTGTGTGTGTGTGAGTTTGAGAGAGAGGATATGTGTTCGTGTGTAATGGAGTGAGCGTGGAATTGAATACATGAGTTTATTTTATAAGGGTTTCTGTTTAGGATTAGGTTAGGTTAGCCCTGCGACAATGTCTTGGGATCGGAGGAAGCCAGGTACAGCTTCCTCCACTAACAGTTTGGCTCCCATGGTCCTATTAATTCAGGATGGAAGTGAGGATACCAAAGCCTCAATGTTGTCATAGGATTTATTCTTAAACCAATCAGTCACAGCTTGTTTACAGTCACGGAGTTTCAGAGGATAGATGTGTAGCTCTTTATTCAGTAGGTTGTATACGTGGGAAGATTGCTTTTCATACTGCCTCTTAGCAAAAACAGATCTAACTGGGACAGTTGGAGCGACTAAGTAGCCTCTTCTGCAACTGATACGTGGTTTTGTGGGATCATACGGAATGGATTTGTGTTTCCTCAATATAAGATGGAGTAGGTAGAGTTTCCTTACAGACAGAAGGCCAGAGGTAAGGTAAAGACTTTGGGTAGGGAATCTATAAGGTTTAAACCTTAAGCAGAGAACGCTGCGCCCTTTCAAGTTCCAAAAATTTAATTTTAGTTGCCCCTCCCCAGCATGGCAAACAGTACGTAAGAATCGATTGTGCCAGTCAAAGTTGACGAAAAACTTTATCGTAAACACTATAGGGAAAACGTCACCACTGACATAGCTACCACTTAACCGCATCAAAAACAAATATTAACCGGTTAACTAGTTATCATGCCCAACACGAAGGCAGGCTTTGCATGCTCCCGACCTCAAAGGGTTCCAAAGCCTAATGAATTCATTCAAGCATACTTCAGTAGTTCAGGTTGAAGCCGATAAAATAGCCGACTAAACAGCCGGCTACCTATTTGTACAGAGAGCACGTATTGTGTACAGTCCGCAAGGCCTTTTTGTCTTATCGTTTTACGACCAAAACCACATGTGACGCGCAAAATGTCTGAAAACAAACTTTTTCATAATAAAATTACGAAATCTGTGTACATTTTTAATATCAGACATATTGTACTAAAACCATCTGCCTATTTTTTTTTGACATAGCTGAAATGGACTCCCATAAAACTGTGACGTTTCTGACCGGTGCTGCCCACCGAGTCGGGTTCAGAATCATTTAAACTAACGATTTTATACGGTTTTGGCCGTAAAACGATGCGACATGGTTTTGGTCATGGCCTCTCTTACTAAAAGAACTAAAGCCGATTGCCAAAAAGCAGTATAAACCGGTTTTAAACCAAGCAAAAGACGCTATACCTACACACACGACACGACGACACGGTTGGCGCAGTGGTTGAGCGATTGACTGCAGCGCAGCATGTCGCGGGTTCGATTCCCGCACGGAACAAATATTTGTACGACCTACAAGTATTTGTTCCGAGTCTGCGTGTTTTTCCATCTATAATATGCATGTATTTACGTATTTATATAAGTAGTTTATCAGCCATCTCGTTACCATAACACAAGCATTAGGTTGCTTAGCTTGGGACTAGATAGCGTTGTGTGAAATGCCTAAGGATATTTATTATTATTATTTTTTTACTATCTATGTGCACTCACGCAAAGCTCAGCTTAGGCCTTGCGGACTGTACTATCTGTCTTATTGCACACAGAACTTAGATGCAAAACGGTTTTCATGGCAAATTATTGTGATCTGTTTAGGGCCTAGCACCGTCAAGTCAACGGGACGTCACGTTCAGCACGCTTAACATGACCGCCATAGAAACGGGTTTTGTCGACGGAAGAATAGACAAAATGAGATATTGCCATGCTTAGACGCGTGAATGCGTAGAAATATTTCTACTATAAGCCATTTTGTCTATTCTTCCGTCGACAAAACCCGTTTCTATGGCGGTCATGCTAAGCGTGCAGCTCGAATAATCTCGTTTCTCATTGACATCCCGTTGATTTAATAAAGAGAGGCAGGTACTTACACAAGAGGCTGGGATGTGGGATGAAAGCAGTGCACTTCAAAATCAAGTTCAACTCTCTTTAAGGCTTGTCCGCCGTAAAAAGCGCGGTCACTGTCGGACTGCATAGAAAAGAAAGAGAAGCGCGATGACACAACGCTTGCAAAATATGAAGTAATTATCGATTTACAAAAAATCTATTGATTGGACTAAAAAAGTAATGACATGAAACTATTTCTTATTATTTTGTAGAGAACTGTATTTATGAACACTTGAAATTTATAGGAGTAATATGGTAAAAACTAGAAAAAATAGACAGAAATAGACCTGGATTTAGATTTTTTTTTGCCCTTAGTTCTACAAACTAAAATAGATTTCTGGAAAAATTAAATCACTTCATAGGTGTTGTAGATTGCTGTGTATTTTTTTTTCTTTCAAAAAGATGCTATAGTTACTGTAAAAGATGGTCACAAAGTTTCACCGTATTTTAGGAAGGAGGAGCCTTAACGAAAAATTTGTTTAAAGGAGGATTGTGAAATTATGTGTGTATGGATCTTGACTCAACCACCAAGGAGGGCAGTGGTAGTTTAACAGTCAACTACATTATTTTTGCATTAAAAAAAATATGGTATCAGCAGCAAGGAACAAAACTAAGAATTACATACTTAAATCAATTACCTACAACAAATGTGCTTGGTAAGATTTATCTTTGAACCAAAAGTTTGACTTGACTCCATGATAGTGTAGCTTGTTGTACCACCAATCAATCTAGTAATATTGGTGTGAAACTCTCCATACAATTAGATAGGCCACGTAAAGTTCTCAGATTTCATAACAGTATCGTTCCTACTTATTGCACATAAAAAATGCAAGCCCTTGGGTAGCCCACCAAATCCTACCTTTGAATGGTCAGTGACTGCATCAAACCACGTTTTCATGCAATCAACATCGAATAGACAATGGAACACCCGCACACGATGAATTTATTTTTGATGTCAATGACCGCAGTATTGTAGTTACTTGAAGACGTATACGTTTATAAAATTGTTTATGAATATGAGTTAACTATATAATTAAAGGATGGGTATCAATATCAATATCTAAACACAATAAACCAAAAAAACTTATTCTTTATACTCATATTTCAAGTACTTAAATAAAATTCCTGCGGTCATTGACCCAACAAAAATATCTTTTTTTTTTTCGTTTAGGTATTCAAGTTTATAATTATCGAAACCCGTCACGTCTGCGGAGTCTTGCTGGTTAATTGAATTTGATCCTCTAAAATATGTCAAATCGCCATTTATTCTACAGATAAGTCATAAAGGTTAAAAAAATCGACTTTGAGATAAAAATAGTATTTAAAACGCAATGGATTCCAATTAATAATCTAGATTATAACTACATTATTTCTAATACCTACCTACCCATTTGTGTAGATTAACAGTCTTTTATTACATTACTTTTTGTAAACCATTTTGATAGTGAGACTATTATTTAACAGTAGCTGTTATTAATGAAAACGCCTCCGTAATCGTACAATGACCTGCTGTAATAGGTCACGATGAAAGCCTGCTGGAAAGGGGTCAGACTCGCCCCAATTTACTAGCAGTCGGGACGGCACGGTACGGCAGGGCGGACTCCGCTCCAGCGATGTCCGTCCGGTTCTGAATATTGAGCGGAAACGTGATTATTGATCGAAAGTGGAAACCAAGTATTAGTGAAAAATTAATAAAAGTCATTTTCATGGTATACCAGTGGCGTGTATATTAATCGTGTAATCAGCAAAGCGGAAAAGGTAAGTGTGTTTAACTAACCATTTAATTTAATAACTTAAAAAAATTCGTAAAACCTTTGTTTTACAAAAAAAAAAAAAAAAAAAGTGAACAATAATTAATTTCGAAGTTTTGTTGCAAAAAATCTAACTAAATATTAAAATAAAATGATTAAGTATGGAAAAAAGATGATTATTTTTTTAAAGTGAAAAATAAAATTCCACCAATTTTTGTACCATTAGGTACTGCTACGAGGTTTTTTAGTGGAGGTCAAAGTATGTGGGAACAAAGCTTGGGATACCTCAAACAAAGAAAATTAAAAAAAGATATCGTCCTGCCATTAAATACGTGAAAAAAAAACGAACTCACCACTAATAACGGAGAAATATGGGACAAAATATCAGTTTCTCATTTAACTCTAATTGTGACATGAAAGTTATCAAGAACCCTGTTAGGAAATAATGACATCATCCTTATAAAGGGTGGAATTTAAATCACCGTTAATCCTCTTTCGGGTCATTGTACTCATCATTATAAAAAAAAGTTGTTAATAATGAGTAAACAACGACCACATAGATAAAAGATACAAAAGAACCTAATCAACAGTGACATGGATATGCCCTAGTTCCGGACATGCCCTAGTTTAATATCTTTGTACTGTGTACAACTTAGAGCATAGTACAATGACCCTACTCCCCCGGTCGTAGCTCAGCGGGGTCAACGACACGGAGATTACACAGCCTCTGTAGCCGGCAACGCCATCTATTTAAACTCAACGGCTACTTCTAGTTGTAACTTTTACTACTACAGTATTGCAAACTGATGAAGTCTAGTAGTTTGTTCCGTATGCAACAGGTGGCGCAGTACGGCTTGCACCGTCTCTAGTTTTCAGTGAAAATCACGGTATGAAACTTTCAGTTTCCTATGAATAGATGACGTTCTTTACAAGACCGTTGAAGTGTATCCTTAACGCAAACTAGATGTCAGGGCCGGTTATTTTCCTGTGTACCCTTGTACAACCCTTGATGGTACAGTGGAAGATCAATTTTAACCGCTGTACCCTTGGCCATGAAACCCGACCAAATTAAATTTTCCTATACCTACCTATTTTAGATATTGAACGTCTTTAGTATAACTGTTTCTTTGATTATTCTCAAAGGGAAATCATATACTTACAGGGATTATTCTTCTTCAAAAATTTGTCCGAAATATGGCGCCGTGCAAATTACACTAAAATTAAATGTATCGTATCGTCAATGCAATCCGTAGCTTCCATGATAAAATCTAGAAAAAAAAATGATTATTGTTTATGGATTAAATCTAAGGATTAAATAATAAAATCAAAATAAAATTCACAGTAACAATCACAGGTGACAGTTACGCATAAAGAAGAATAATCCCTGTAAGTATACAGGGTGTCCCGTAAATAATGGATCAAACGTAACGGGTAGGTAGCTTACCTAATTTCCAACAACTAATTTGAATATAAAAAAAAAAACCGTTACAGTAACCAGGATATTAATTTTTTTTCGAATTTTACGATTTTGTCTTCCAGAATTAAGCTTTTTTAATGCTGTCGCTGCAAATGATGACATTTTTAGGTATGATTTTTATTTAACATTTCTGAATAGCTTACTAATGTTATAAGATACCATTTTTTTGAATACCGTTTTATTTGCCTTAGAAAAAAAATCTTGAGTTGAAAAGTTTTTTCTTTACGATGTTAGGACCAAAATTGAAAAAATTCTCCTGTAAAAAAAATGTATGACACCGAAGACCACCATTATTTTAAAAACTTGTACATTTAATAAGGTTTGCAAATTGGTATAAAACTTACGTCTAGTCCTTATCGTTACAAAGATATTGCTATGAATGTGATGAAGAAGACAGAAAATAAATTAAGTTGGTACTATTCCATTTTTTCCTTTTCGTAATGGCTTATGCTTGAATGCTTGTAATCGAAGCAGGTAGTTAAGCGGATAGCATAATTCCGACCCGATGACGTCATCTGTCCGGAATTTGGGACCGCTACCTGTGGCGGAGTTGCACCTCAGTCAGTGTGAAAGGGATAGATAGCGCCGCTTTTTGGTAAATCGGTTAAATCGGTATGAAGTTGCGCAGGTTCTTTTGTTCTTTCCTGCGCCCTTCACTCGTACAGGCTTCATTGTTGCTTGATTTTATTAGTTTAGTTGTAACTAGTCTCTCTTCGAGTTGCTACGTCAGACAACTTTCGCTCCCGGTCAGTGGCTCGGTGTTTTCTTCTGTAAAATTTGACTTGTGCTGTGTTTTTGGACTTTGCTTTGCCTATCGATTTGGAACTCTTTGCGTATTGGACAAACGACTTGGCGATCCTACGGACACCGAAAACATTCGTTTGTGTGTGCTTGTACGTGTGTGCAGTTGCGCTGAAACCTTATTCAGCCCAATGCCTCGTTATGAGTACACGCCACGGCAGTACGCCGAAATGCATTTTATCTACGGAGAAGCAAGAGGTAATGCCAGGGCGGCTGCAAGATTGTACCGTGAAAGATACCCGAACCTGGTTCGTTATCCCGATTTTCGCGTCTTTATTAGAGTGCATAACGCGCTTCTTGAGGGAAGAATTCTTGGCACCGGAGTTGGTGGTACCCGTGAAGGACGACCGCGACAAGTTAATGACGAAGTCATTCTTCGAGAAATCGAGGAAGATCCGTCAGTCTCCGTTCGCGTCATAGCGCGACGCGTAGGAATTTCTAGATCGACGGTGCATCGAGTGCTACAACGGTGCCGATTGCACCCATATCACGTGCAACGTGTTCAAACGCTGACGTCGCGTGATTACCAGCCAAGAATAGAATTTTGCCAAAGGATCGGCCGATTAGGACCAATTTTGTGGCCTCCGCGATCTCCGGATTTAAATCCCCTAGATTTTTTTTACTGGGGATGTTTAAAAGACAGGGTCTACAAGAATCCAATAACGTCGGAAGAAGAATTACGACAGCGCATCCAATCTGCTGCATCAGAAATAAACCAAAGCCGTTTTGTCCGTCGGATAAGAGCTTCCTTTATTAGGAGATGCAGACTTTGCATTCTTGTAGAGGGAAGGCAATTCGAACATTTATTGTAAAAACCAAATAAAACGATTTATTTGAACTAACTGTTTTTTTTAGTACGGCCTCCTAATTCTTTTCATACGCCTCAATAATTCAATGAACATTGCTTCTGAAATACTACAGTTACACATTTTAAAGAAAAAGTTTAAATGTACACACTTTTTTATTTTTTTTATTAACGTTGATTTGGAGCACCTCTCAGATTCATAGCAATTATCTTTGTAACGACGAGGACTAGAATGTACAACTTCATACCAATTTACCAAAAATACAAAAGCGGCGCTATCTATCCCCTTCACGCTGACTGAGGTGCAACTCCGCCACAGGTAGCGGTCCCAAATTCCGGACAGATGACGTCATCGGGTCGGAATATGCTAGCCGCTTAACTACCTGCTTCGATTACAAGCATTCAAGCATAAGCCATTACGAAAATGAAAAAATGGAATAGTACCAATTTAATTTATTTTCTGTCTTCATCACATTCATAGCAATATCTTTGTAACGATAAAGACTAGACGTAAGTTTTATACCAATTTGCAAACCTTATTAAATGTACAAGTTTTTAAAATAATGGTGGTTTTCGGTGTCATACATTTTTTTTACAGGAGAATTTTTTCAATTTTGGTCCTAACATCGTAAAGAAAAAACTTTTCAACTCAAGATTTTTTTTCTAAGGCAAATAAAACGGTATTCAAAAAAATGGTATCTTATAACATTAGTAAGCTATTCAGAAATGTTAAATAAAAATCATACCTAAAAATGTCATCATTTGCAGCGACAGCATTAAAAAAGCTTAATTCTGGAAGACAAAATCGTAAAATTCGAAAAAAAATTAATATCCTGGTTACTGTAACGGTTTTTTTTTTTATATTCAAATTAGTTGTTGGAAATTAGGTAAGCTACCTACCCGTTACGTTTGATCCATTATTTACGGGACACCCTGTATGATTTCCCTTTGAGAATAATCAAAGAAACAGTTATAATATAGACGTTCAATATCACTTCTAAAATAGGAACTTACAGGAAAATTTAATTTGGTCGGGTTTCATGGCCAAGGGTACAGCGGTTAAAATTGATCTTCCACTGTACCATCAAGGGTACAACCAAGGGTACACAGGAAAATAAGCGGTCAAGGCGCGCACTGGCGGAGATTAGTTTAACAAAGATTTAAATTTAAATCTTTGGTTTTTACGTGAAGCTTCGGTCACACGAGGCAAGGATACTCACAGCGATTTTCTCGCAGCAAACATCTCGGTTTAACAATTTGCTGGCCGCCTAACATATGCAGCCAAGTACGACTCTATGCAACAACGAATAGCGCCAACACTTTTTCGCATATAATATGACTTCTAGCCCAAATTCGAAATTAACCAGAGTAAACCTGTTTTTTCTTAAGAAAAGAGTTGAAATAATAGCTTATTTATAAATTTAAAAAAAAGAATAGATTCAGACGAACTGAGAACCTCCTCCTTTTGTTGAAGTCGATTAAAAATAAAATCTAAAATTTTCATTGATTAAGTTTTGGACAAATACACGTATTCAAAATGTCCATAGCCGCTTAACAAAACCCGTAGCGAAGCTCGTAGCTGCGTAGCAAAACCAATAACGAAGCTCGTAGCCGCGTAGCAAAACCCGTAGCGAAGCTCGTAGTCGCGTAGCAAAGCCCGTAGAAAAGCTCATAGCCGCCACGTAGCAAAACCCGTAGCAAAGGTCGTAGCTGCGTAGCAAAACCCTTAGTAAAGCTCGTAGCCATGCGTAGGCATGTCTACATTCGTGTGCTACCATGATCTTTTATCTGTTGTTTTCAAGATTCAATTAATCTTGTGTCTAGCGCATACCATAGTTTCGATATCAGAGAGCCATTTCCCATATTTTTAACAACATTTGCAATCTTATCTCAGTCTCAATCTGTCAAAAATTGTATAGCGTTTACCACCTACATTTTTGACATTTGATTGTCGCTGGCATGAGATTGCGACTTGAATTTAAACGTTTTTAGTTACGAGAATTGGCCATCTGCTCAAGTAGCTGCGTAGCAGAACGCGTGGCCGCGTAGCAAAGCGTGTACCGACGTAGCATAGCTCCAAATTTTGCCTTCACTTCTAGCCGAAAACGTTTTGGCCACTGTACTCTACATATAAAATATTCAAACTCGAGACTTTTTGAAACACAGGCATTTTAAACTCTCAACATTTTAGTGTCTTAATCTCGCTCTTGCATCACAAATTACTAAATACGTTTATCGCTAAACGAATTTAGATGTGCGTGTGGTATGAGGGCCACTTTATTAAAACTCTTTGAAAATATGCTTAGGATTTAGTGAACATTCCCAAAGAATTGTGAAAGTTTTTTTACATATTATTGTACAAATTTTCACAATTTATTTAGTAGCATAAAAGATTTCAAACAGTAGCTGTATGTTAATGGTTTAGTGGTGTTGTGTGTGGTGGGCTACTGCCCGACGGTTGATGTCGGGACGTTGTATATATGCTAATCGCGTGGAAAACTCTAATTGTGCGATGCAGGTTTGCGTGACGTCATGTCATTGATGCGTAGTTCATATGTGGCGATGTAGATGCCGCTACAGTGACGTTATTGATGATGTTCTTCAGAAAGGTCAGGTGCGTAGTACTCTCAACCGGCGTGTATGACCAGATGTATGAACGTCAACGAGGGAAAAGGAGAGTATCGAAGCAGGTTGTGTTCTGTAGTTTCTGCTTATCCCCATGGGAAGAAGGCGTGTGTTTATGTACGTTATGTATGTATATCTATGTCCGCAGCTATACATTATTCACTGATTTAAAAAAATCAAGGTACCTTGGAGTACTAAATTTAATAGTCGTTACCACAGAACAGATAAGAGGTTTTATCTGTCCTTTTTTTTTGTGGATGGGAAATCATCAAATCACTTCTCCCGCTCTGGGCAGAGCAGGAGGGCGTGTCAAACTTTTACTGACTAAAACCCACCCTTCTTCCTTCAGTTGCCTGTGCCAGGGCCACGGTATCTCTTTCGAACAAACCGAGACTCCGGCGACGGTTTTATCTGTTCTGTGGTCGTTAGCAAGTTTCTCGTTATAGGCATTCGTAATCCTAAGTTTCATTCCAAATACTGCAAATATTTATTTTGAAAAATTCTATACAAAATGGCGATATTGGTGACAGAACTGATCCGTCCATTCTATAACAATTTTCCGAGAAATACCTTTATCGGGTATATTGGTTGTTTATTTCGGAGTATTCCATACCTATATTGGAATTGGATATTTGGAACTGCGCGCTGTGCGTTTCCCTCTGCACCTCAATCAAGGCAATCTGCCTAGCCTTTTCCCAATTATGTCGGGGTCGACTTCCAATCTCCGAATGCAGCAGCTGTATACCAGCTTTTACATGGAGCGACTGCCTATAAATTACATAATTAATTATAAAAAAATATTAATAAAAAGGCTGCTAGCTGGACTGGACGGTAACTCAATATGTTTTACAAAAGTTTACAACCGACGTGTGATTGATTCTGAAAAAGACAAGTTTTTTGTTGATAGCGTATTCAATTCATAAGTAATCTTCTATTCATAATCAGCTTTATTGTTTGTTTGTTACCAAGTGTTAGCTTTTTTTTATTATAAAACTGATTGTGATTACTGACCGGATTTGTTTTGTTTTAAAAACAAATGCCAAACTAAGTACTACATAGATATAATTGTAATGTTAGTGTATACTAAATCTACGAAGTACTCACATGTGAATGAACATTATAGATTTTATAAACATACTCTAATATATGTTAATCCCAATATTTCATATATGCAAATGAGACCGAAATAACGTTTCAAACTTCCAAATAGCTGCTTAGTTTAAAGGCGAACTTAGTTTAAAGTACAGTTAAAACAATAAAAGGTGGACCACTCGCGACCTCACAGTATCTAGTTGTACTAGTAGTATTCGGCTCATAAGGGAAGGCTAACTTTTTATTTTTTTCTTTCAACTGAGTTCCCTGGAGGCCTTCAATTAAAACTCTCATTTTCGTCGGCAAGTCTGGAAGGCCTGTTTTTTGGCTTTATTTCTTTGACTAAGCCTCTCAAAGTGTTTGCAACATGGTTCAGTCCTGCCTAGGTAAAAAAATGAAATTCTATTTTAGTCCGTCAGTCAGATAATAAAAAAACATTAAACACGTATTTTTTGCTTTATCATATTATTAAAAAAATAGGTACTTAAATAACACGTATTAAAGTTGGGGAGTGGGGGCTCGCTACGTCACTTCTACGTATAAAATCTAGCCAGGGGGTGACGTCATGCCATATTTTAACTCAATGTATCATCGTAATCTTTTTATTACGTAAAAAAAGAAAAAATACATGTCTTGTATTTTTTAACAATCTTAAATGACGGACCAAAAAAAATGTTTTGTCGTCATCACTATTGTGCAAATTCGCACCTTCTAGTGCTGCTGAAACAATTTTTCTTTTAACATAAGAGGTTTATTAAGTTTTGACTAAGTAATTAAGCTCGTTGTGAAAGGCTGTCAGAGAGGGCAGCTGCGTCCTCCAGCTTGTAAATAAACGACAATTTGCGATTACCTCTGTACAAAGGTGAGGCAAAATAAAATAATCCGCTGTGAAGGTGTCGATAGTAAATTACTTTTCTGATTTTCACTAAAGTTCGCAGTAATTTTAGATTTTACATTAAAAAAAAAACAAATTTCTTGATAAACAAATAAGTGCTTTATTGTCCATGATACTAACAAAGTTGAAAAACAGACGCAAAAGAAAAACTATTCCAATATGCAAAGGAGAGCATGAAGGTTCTGTAGACACCATTTTTGTTTTCTTAAATTAAGTTCTACAGACCGTTCAGTTTAACTTGTCCCTTGGCCGTTATGTTGGCACCATTGCTTTGCAAGACAAAATCAGACAACAACAGCTTGTAAGCAATGGTGCCAACATGACGGCCAAGGGACAAATGAACAAAGTTATTAAGTGATCTGCTCAGTAACTGATGTTTGGTGCACGATTAATTTGTGTGAATAAGCCATTACATTTATATTTACATATTCATTTGAAATTGTTTTTAAACATATATTTTGAGTATATTTGTATAGTCACCTTTTAAAACCCTTCACTTTGATACCACACTCGATAGGTTTAGGAGTTTTTTTTTTAATCTTACGAATTCCTTCCTTATGCTCGGTTTTTGAGGTCCTCAGATAAACCCTCGATAATAATGCACTCGACTTTTAAGATTCTTCCTTAGCGTAGTTCAGAAAGATGATATCGAACCAATAATCACTATTGAATGGGTAAACTCCGTTTAAATACCTCAGAAACCGGGAATAAATGACTGAAGTTGTCCGTAATAGTCATCAAAATCCAATCTCATGCAGTCAAAATTAAAGCTACCATTTACTGGGTACGTCTTTACTTTATTTGACTTGAATGTGCCCTGGCGGCTGAGAGTGTGTCATGCTCACTCTAATGTCTCGCTTATGGTGGCGCGTGTGTTGGATCATTTAACGAATCCATACGTCAGGTTCGTGAACGGGCGCTGTTGGTGGAGGCTGGTCATACCTTAACTGCCACGGCTTATTTTAATTTGAATTGTCTTTTTTTTTATTCCGGACGCTTTTAACGTTCATCGTTCTCACGTGTATAGTAACCAATATTTTGTAACCATATTTTGATTTAAAAGACTGTCCGTGGAGTTTCCTTCTCCATAGATCTACGTTTTGGAACGGGCAACTAACTTCAACTTTCTGACTTACCTACTGACCGACTCTTTGACAATTCAAAAGTGCCTGTAATTGGTTTAATTGAAATAAAATGCTTTGAGATTGAGTTTCGAGTCACTAAGTCAAAGAAAATTCGAAGATTACAAAGAAAAATTTAGAGTAAAATTAATTATGTTTATTCGAGAATTTGGCAAAACTTATAACACATTAATCTGGCACAGCCATTAGCATAACGAAAAGTTCAGCTTTATATGAAAAGTCGTGCCATACTAAAGCTCAATGTGTAACATGAGTTACTAAAATTGTTTATTTTATTTGACAAAATATTATAATTTAATAAATTGTGTAAATTATTTTGCATACTATTGTATAGAATCAAGTTCTTCTAACTGAACACACAGCTGTGCTGCTGGGAAGTTTGTTGCGGCCAACGAATTAAGAATGATACTTAATTCGTTGGTTGCGCCACTTCTTCTTGCCAGCTAAAGCACTAGGAAGTGGTGAAGGGTGGGCGTTTTGTGGGGACTCTCTTACGTTCAAAAAGTGCTGATTCTCAGCCTAATTTCAATAAATGACTTTTGATTTTGAAAAAAAAATATTAACGCCCGGTATCTTAGCAAATCTAAGTGGCCCTACATTTTATTATGAGCGTATTATACAAAACAAAATGCCACCTATTTAAAAGAAAGCACAGGCCATTTAATAAAAAACATACTTATTGAATACCAAAACTTCCTTTATTAAAAGACATACTAAACTATTATCAAGCGCAAAACCAAGTTTATCATGACGTAACTTATGCGCGATTTTACAATTTTTGGTTTTACTGAAACAGTTATTTACTTACTTACCTATATAAAAATAATACATGATATTGATTTACCCTACTTATTTGGTCCGGGACAAAGTAATTTACCCCAAAACTTGGCTTGACAAGACATGACCAGTAGCAATTTTTCATCGCTTTCTGAAAAATATTGTCAAGCAAATAATTTTAAAGTTTATTTCAGAAAATATTCTGTTGTTCTTAGATAGTTATTAACGAAAGAAACTTGATGAAACGAAAGTAATTATGTAAGAATAAGGACTAAGCGCACACAACTTTAGCATCTTTGATCGATTGTTTAAACACTTTTCGGAACCTCGATATTAGGAACTCTTCACTCTGTACATTTGACTATTAAGATTCAAAAGCCCCGCAGCAGTAAGTGCTTGCTGCCTACCCACGTTTTACCGTTCTGCCAGCCGAACTCGTCGATAGGATTTGCTAAAACGTTTGATTTTGAAACCACGCTAAGGCGCAAAATGTTGCCAAAACGCAGTAAAGCAACGAACCAGCCGCAAAATCTGTGATCGCCTAAATTGTCGATCGATGCCTAAAACGTGTGCGCTTTGGCCTTTAGGCGTCTTAAAATCAGATTAGTGCAAATAAAACTGACAGGACACCAGCCGCCATCATGGATTTATAGCTTGTGTCATATACACTCTTTATATCTAAAAATTTGCCGGCGTTCCACGCGATATACCGCATCGCGTTGAAGTAATGGAAGCAGAAGGGTAAACCAAGCATTAATTTAATGAAGAATATCGTAAATCCACCCAAGTTGAGGCTTTGTATAATAGACACGTAGGTCAGGGCGCCGTTGGGGAGGAACAGTGCCCCCCAGGCCAACAACAGCGCGTAGGATGTTATAATGCCACCTGAAATAGAAAGAAAAAGTGAGTCAGTTCTTTAATCTGTGATCTGCGATGGTAGGTCTTGCACACATCATTAGGTGATTCACTATTAAGAATCAGTCTACATGTGAGTTCAAGTATATGCCATCTCTTGAGGCGTTTGATGTCTCCATCGCTGTTCATTAATCGGCTCTGTTAGCCCATAGCTTGCACAATGTACAGAAGAGGTAAAAATTACACTCTATTAGATATATTACCAGTCTTTATACACGTACTGGTTGTTTTAAGTTAAATATTATTTTTAATTCAATGTTTTCATTTTATTAGTCTGTTATGTTATTAATTATTTATGTATTATCATCAATATTAGGAAATATTTATGTAAACTAATTTGCGCTTATGATACCTGAGCTACAGGTTTATCCTAGTTCAGGTTAATCCCATTATTATATACCTACCATTTTAGTTTAAGCCTTAATATTGTAAATATGCATTATTTAAATGAATAAATAAATAAATAAAAAACGTACGCTTTAAGGGTCAGTTATACAAAAATCGTACAGTGTCGTACAGTGTCGTCTGCGAGTCCAATATAACAATGCCTTCAGAGTGATGTTGGTACTACCGCGCTTTTGCAGTGCGTCGGGATGTTCGCGGAAACCGGCGTGCTGAATTTTTATGCGGTCTTGCGTTTGGGTATAGCGTACCTGATGCAGCGAGTGTGCGATAGACCCAACAGTCTTTTGGCTACTGTGGCCAGCAGAATGGACAGCCCCATAATGTGATTAATGAAGTGAAAAGATGATTAATATCTCGAAGAGAGGAGGCCTGTGTCCCAGCAGTGGGAACGTATAGGCTGATTATGTGATTAATACATTGGTAAAGTATGACCTAAAATATGTGACATAAACATGGTAAAAATTTGCGTTTTAAAGCAGAAAGTAGGTCCATGTTCCCCGGCTTCGAACGACCCAAACACGGTGCAAATAGTCCAAATTGCTGTTCAATATTTGCATGCACAGATAAAATACAGGGTGTAAGGAACAGCCAAACTGACAGGGGACCTAAACGGCCACTTTGGCAGAATCATAATAGGATAATATTATGAATAATATTTGAAATCGTAAAACGGTCACAAATTGACAATATATTATGAATTGTCAGTTTGTGACCGTATTACGATTTCAAATATTATTAGAAAGGGATGCCTTTGCCCTTACAAATGTACAAGATACAAAGGGAGCGCGGCGTTGGTTTCTATTAAGGAGGCTGTCTCCAAAGTACACACATAATGGCAATGCCCTTCATTCTGAAAATTTAACAACATTAATTGCGATAACTACGTTGGCGAGCAGACCAATTTTTCAAACATTTTGGGGCATCTAACCTCCTAGGGCAACTATCCCACTTTTAAATACATTTCGATACAAGTGGAGAACGTTTGTTATTGCATTCGAGGCGGAATTAACACCCGAGCCGTAGGCGAGGTTGTTTTTAAGCCGAGAACTGCAATAACAAATGTCCACGAGTATCAAACGCCGTTTTTCAATACACTTTTGAAGAAATAAAATCAAATAACGGAAAATATTTTTGTCATGAATTATTAGGAAACTATGATTTTTTTTTTTTTTCGCGCTTTGCTTTCGCCAGGTTGAAGGAGAAGCAAAGGTATAAAGCCGATAAACAGCCTAATATGAAAAATAGAAAATTCAAATATTTTCGAGTTTAGAACACTAATAAATGTTAATTTGTTCATAAACGTTTTTTTTTATTGTAATAATCATAGTTTTTGATGATATTCTATTTATAAACATTATTTAAATATTCAAAAAATATTAACGCCCTAAAGACGCATACCTCTTTGCCGAAGATTTAAAAAAAACATTCACCTCCGAATAGAGAGTTGTGAATAGAGGCATTGAACCAATTTGGACTAAGTATCTGTTAATAAGTTTTCTGTGGCAATTTTTATTCCCGCACACGTGCGGAAAATGAAAAATCGCGCGCGTGTGACATACATTGCATTTTGAATCTAATTGTAGTGCGATATGAACCAGTTTTCGAGGAAGTGTATTGAAAAAACATTTCCTTTAAACAACAACAGACTTCCAAAAAAAACAATACAAAGTGAAAAATAACTTTAATTTTGGAAGTCGGTGTCTTTGAATCTGTATTTTAGTTTTCTGCCAACGACTTCCAAAATTAAAGTTATTTTTCACTTTGTAGTGTTTTTTTTTTGGAAGTCAGTTGTTTTTTTTTGTAAAAAAGTTTTTATTATTCACTTTTTAGTGGGTCAGTTTGTAATTTATCTAAGTTACAATAGCCCAATGTCAACTGCTCATCACCTTTTACAAAATAACGTAAACGCACCTAATAACGACCCGTTAAAATCCGCGCTCATTACCGCCCTATTCAGAAAACTATCATTTTTATGTCATGTATTAAAGCTACACAATTGGTTGCTTTAAAAAAAATGTAGATGTATTTGTATTGCAAATGTTCATCTCTTGTTTGTGCGCGTAACTCGACGATTTAAATAATAATTGTGAGAGTTCGTCCGTGGATGCCGACCTTAGTGCATTTTCCATAGTGTGGCATTCCCAATGGCGTAAGTACTCTTGTTTCTTTTAGCAGAAGATTATATCGTCAAGCATTATAATGTAACTTCTAGTACTTTTGATGCATTTTTGATACTTTCAGGAACACAAGTAATGATTCATTTTAATGAGATACTATTTTATTTTGCTTAAAATTCAATATGAAAATTAGGCGGTAATAGGAACAAAAATCACAATTTTATTCCTATTGTCGACCCATATCGCTGACATGTCGCTGATAAGTACTTGTATTTTTTGTGTGCCATGATTTTTGTTAAAATGCATAAATTAATAGGCAGGAGGCTATACTAACTCAGTTCCTTAGTATGTTAACTTATATTTGAGCTATTAACGCCATATATTCAAGAGCTTTAGTAGCCGTATACACTAACTTTGTTCTTATGTAAATATTTTGATGAATAAAGGAGGTATAATTTTTAAATAGTGTATTTTTATAGTTGAAATATCATTATTATTAAATATTTTTAGCAACCGCACCACTTAAAATCATATACATGTAAAAAAATCACATGTATTTACACAATTCATACACATTCCCTTGGGTCGGTAATAGGTTATACGATTTCCTTTAAGAAAACCTATTACCGATCTACTTGTACATTTACGACGGACCGCATACTACATGTTTTTTTATTTGGTATTTATTTTCAAGTAAACATAAAGTTATTTAATAGACATTATAGTATTCCATAATAAACATACAGATTTAAAATAACATAAGCTTTATTATATTATAGTAATACTATATATTTTATCTACACCCATGCTATAAATTCTCTATAAAAGTTTCTGAAACAGTTAGCTTATTGCCAACATTAAAACAGCCAGTGTCATAGTAACCATGGTAACCATAATAGCATCCAAACGGTTGCTTTAATGTTGTACTGAATTTCATAATGCAACTCGTTTTCAAAAAAATAACATTGTAATGCACGCGCGTTTCACTACAACAGCGCCGTAATTAAAAAAAAAGAACTTATTCGAATTCACGTCGTATACTATGACGCCGGCCGCCATGTTCGATACGAGTATTAGTATTGCAAAAAACTGTTTCAGAACCTTTTATAGAAGATTGATAACATGGATGTAGATAAAGTCTTGTATGCAACTGTACATAATTAGGTGTTAAAACACTCATGTGATACTATTATCACACTCGGCTTCGCCTCGTGTGATAAACCCACATTCGTGTTTTAATACCCCTTACCCCGTCAGTTGCATAAATAACTATTATATGACTATGTTACATTTTTACTAAGATTCTATAATGCCATTTACTCTTGTATAATACCAAATGCCCTCATTGGTTATATATTATAGTAGTTATAATCAATGCTGGCCTTTGGTAATCTGTTATACATAATTCGTATTTTTTATTGATTTAACGCTGTTAAGAATATACTATTATAAGAATACATATAATTGTTAAGTGTTGATAGCATTCTGTACTGTGTTGGAGCATTTATATAAACAGTGCAATATACCTACACGAGCATTTTTATTTAACTTTAACGGTTTCATTTATTTAGTGGTCGGTATTAGGTGTCACATAAACGGTATTAGGCACACACCCGATATTTTGAGTCGGTGATAGGGACATGACCCTTTTTCCCTTTATTTAATTTTTAATTTTTTAAGTAATTCTTTGATTATCTGTTCTTACACATAACTAAAAAAATCGATAATTTCAGTACTTGAAAAATTACTTTTATTGAAGCCACATATTAAGAATGTGCTTATTTTTTGGATATCAATCTGAACTCCGCTTAAACTGGCGGTAATGGGTGCGTTTACGTTATTGCTTTTCCCGATGCAGGGGCGTTAATTATTGAGGAGTTCTCTTAGTAAGAACCAGGAGAACTGGAGCTCCATGGTGAAGTCATCATCACCATTATGCATTTTGACGAGCATAAATTATTTAGCAACCACATTAACCGTTAACATTAACCCGTGAAATACTTAGATATAATTGAGTAGTTCCGATGGCCATCTGTGGTCTTCATCATCAGTTTCACTTCACCAAATGGTGCTTTCCGAGAGCAAATGCACGAGTTACTATAAAAAATACCCAAATCGCTATAGGTGTGCCTATAAAATTTCAGGGTTTCCCTCGATTTCCATGGGATCCCCTCATCAGATTCTGACTTGGTGACAAAGACCTCGAGAGTATACCCTTTTAAACAAAAAAAGAATTTTGCAAATCCGTCTATAATGACGAAGTTATGCCCGAACATACATAAAAAAAAGAAAAAATAATAGAAACATCCGAATTGATAACCTCCTCCTTTTTTCAGAACAAAGAGACTTTACAAATTATACAGGGTGTAAGGGACAGCCCTACGCAATCTAACAGGGTGCATTCAGCTCCTCATTTGGAATCATATTCCACCGGAAATTTTCTCAGAAAAATTTTCATTTTTTAAATAGTTTTTTCAGTTATATTTTCTTTATTTCAATGGAAAATTGCATTGTGTGTTCGCAGCACTCCATTTATGTAAAAAAAGCAGCAAAAAAACAAAACTGAAAACAAAAAAAACAGCAATGGATGTAGAAATACTTTAACGAACGACGCGTGAAATCAGCTGTTCACTTTCTGTCCAGCTACAGAGTTCATCGAACTCACCGCATACCTATTACCTACCCTCCCAACCAGTAATAGACGCTCCGATTTGTGCACAAAAACACAAACAAATCAGGTTTATTGGATTCCCATAACGTTCCTGAAAAAATGTACCGGTCATCTTAGTATGACATACTCAATTCACCCTATCAGTTTGCGGAGGGCTGTCCCTTACACCCTGTATAAATTAATTAAATGACTTGTTGTATGTAGTAAAATATCTGTTTGCAAAGCAACCGTTTAAACAACGACGAGTTAGTGTACGGACTGAGTGAAAAAGCGTCAAGCGGAGCGTTCAGCGTTGCGTGCAATTCCCATATATTCAATGTACTCTGTGACTCAGGACACCTACGTGTTAATGCATCTGTTTGACCCGAACGCCGCACGCTCCGCCCCGCTGGACGCTTGATTTAAGCGGGCACTCAGTCCGTACACTTATGCAAATATGACGTTTATGTTACCGGAAATAAAATAAATAATGATGAAAAGCTATCAAAGTCCAGCGCACATATTGCACGGTTTCCACTACCAAACCAATGCAAATACTACAAATGTTATGTTGAAATAATGAAACTTTCACTACAGCAGTACGAAAATAAATATAAATATTTATTTTCTAGCTTTTACGTCTGTCCTGTTGTTAGTTGTTTGTGAAACCTGCTTCACCCGCAGGCCTGACCGGATGCGTTCACATACATTAAGGCCTTGGTTCCCAGCTTGGTTTAGCTCGGTGTGTAAGTGAAATGGCGTTATGGCTGTCTAGTTTGACGCACGAGATAGAAGATTCTCACGCGCACCGGGATTATGTCGTAAAAGTGCAAATAAAATCGTATAAAATTAGAAATTAACTATTTAATAAAAAGTAATCCATCACTGGATGCAGTTTGGAATTTGACATTTCATGGTATATTTTTAAATTATAATTAGTGAGATACACAGCTTTAAAAAACCACCTTTTTGATCGTTTTTAGGAAATCTGCGCCTTAAAGTGTAGTCTGTTCTAGTCTAGGTACGTAACGATATGCTTTGAGGCCATAAGGCAAAGATTTCTTGAAAACGGTCAAAAAGGTGGTTTTTTAAAGCTGTGTATCTCATAAACCGTAAATAATTTTGACAAATAAAAAAAATGTGATATTTTCAAGTCCTTTTCGCATACAGTGATGGAACTCAAAACATCATTAAACAAACTTTAATGCACCAAAATAATCTTCAAACATACATCTTAATAATCTTTAAAAGCTGTTTATCCCTTCATTAACAATTATAATTATGATTAAAAATATACCATAAAATGTCAAATGCCAAGCTGCATCAAGTGATGGATTATTTATTATTAAATAGTTGATTTTATACGATTTTATTTGCACTTTAACGACATAATTCCGGTGCACGTGAGAGTCTTCTATCTCGTGCGTCAAACTAGACAGCCATAACGCCATTTCACTTACACACCGAGCTAAACTATGCTTAGATGCAGGGCCTTAAAGTGTAGTCTGTGCTAGTCTAGGTACGTAACGATATGGTCTGAGGCCTTAAAATTCGCGCACGGAATTTCAAGAGATGAGCCAAACCAGAAAGTAAAATGATTATGTTTATACCTACATGCTTAGGTTCTTAAATAGATAGATAAAACATATATTTGGTGTAACACATCACACAATACTACAATTGGATGAATATAAAAACAAGGTGCCAATAACAAAAAAAAAACCAGCCAAGTGCGTGTCAAAGTGCCAAGTTTAAAGGAAATCCTTTAAAGCTCTCATACTCAGGCTTGCAGATAAATAACACTTTTTATTTTGCACCTGGCGTTGTTTCCACTCTTTACAACCTCCCTTTTTAACATGAAATAGGGATCTACAATTAGATCTTTCACGGGATAGAAAACGGCTCAGAGTAGTAGAGTTGCAGTGTAGGTGAGTTAACGAAAACCACAGACTTCACAATCCCAAGTTTATTTTAATGTTACGCGAAGTTAAGATGTTGGATGCTAATCCGCGGTATACTTGCTAAGGTAGCTGTTGGTCGACTAAATAATTATCATTATTTTTATTTATTTATTTAAGCCTTCTTAATTTCTTAGTTACAATAAGTCTTTTTTTTTTTACATAATTTTAACTAAGGACCTCTCGACGAGTATAGGCCTCCTCCATCTCATTCCACTTTTTCCTATCTTGGGCTGTTCTCATCCAGTCGTTGTTTGCGAATTTTATAAGTTCGTCTTCCCATCTTTCCAGGGGGCGACCTCTTTTCCTTTTTCCGAGGGGGCCAGCCCATGTAGTAATTTTTCTAGTCCATCTCTCTTTACCCTGTCGCGCAATGTGACCAGCCCACTTCCATTTAATTATCTTGCAGTGGGTTAGCGCATCAATAACTTTTGTCCTTTCTCTTATTTCGCTGTGTCGTGTTTTGTCTCTGAGTTTCAAGTTAAGAATGCTTCTCTCCATGGCTCTTTGGCATTTTTAAATTTTATCTTTAGTGTGCGTATTATAAATCCAGGTTTGACTTGCATATGAGAGGCAAGGTAAAAGACACGAGTCTAAGACTTTCTTTTTTAATCTTAAAGGTAGATCATAATTATCATTATAAAAGTAAATTAAACGAGTAACGAAAAGTAGGTCGCGGCCTTAGCGATTTGTCTGTACGTGAACTGTACAATAAAGTTATCACAACTTCGTTTGCGCAATGTAAAACCGCACATTTTTTTCTTTTGTCCCTCTGAATTCCAATTAGGTTTTGAAGGGATTTTTTTTTTAAAGAAATTCTCAGAATGTGAGTAAGTACGGTCCACTGCCCGTGAGACTAATGATACTCAACAAAATTTAGAGTTAATTTCAATTACACTGAACGAGAGGACACTGAACGAGACAATAGAAGTTTTATTGTTATAACGTCCGGGGGCGTTATGTGTTAATTATATTCGTCATTTATTTTCTCTATATTGTTTTAAAAAACATGATAAGAATTGAATTGTTATATAATTACGTAACTACTTCATATCTGAGAATTACTTGATGTATCAACATTAATGTCTAATCTTGTTAAGTACCTAGTAGGTAGTAGGTACCTGCTTGTTGACAGGCCTACACTGTCCTCCCATACATAACAATGTAATTTGAAAACATTGTAAAAACCAATTATTTTTAAAAGAGTAACCCTCTCTAGGAGTCCTGTGTCCCAGCAGTGGGAGCATTATATGGCCTACTAGCTGACTCGACAGACGTTGTCCTGTCCCAATTTCAATATTCCCATATAAAATCCACTTTCAGTTTTTCTGAATTTTCCAATTTTCCCGGCCACTTCTCCAATTTTTCTCATCGCTTAAACGTTCCCTACTACGACTATGTCAAACATTTCAAAACCAAAATCAGCTAAATCGGCCCAGCCGTTCTTGAGTTATAAAATTACAACGAAAAGTGCCATTGATTTTTATAGATGTAGATAATGTTCGCACTGCTGGGACACAAGCTAAGCTTAATCAGCCTATAATAAAGGTTGATTACGATTAGCTTATGCTAAGCGTAGTTTCTTGCCGGCTCTTCTTACGACCAATTCGAACCATTCAACCTATAGCTTCTGACGTTTCAGTGGGCATGTAAGTTTATGTGATATGTATATGTTTTTGAATTTAAATCTTTTAGTTAGTGCACTAAAAGATTCAAATTCAAACCCGAAACTCACTTATCCAAATTACGCGATTTTTTTATTTAATTCATAGACATTTTCCTACTAGGTTTAAGTAGGTACATTTAAATATCGATAAGTTAGATTACATGCTGAACAAAAACAACATTTTAATAAAAACAGCAACTTTTAGTACGTCACGAAGTGCACCACAAAATCACACCACTCGCGGGCTCAAATAAAATGTTTGAGTGACATTTATTTGGTCGAACAAGAGTTCTATTTGTTTTTCATAATCACAAAGATAAATAATATTATATTTTTTACATAACTTTCAAGTTTCGTTTAAGTACATCTTACTGTTTAAAACTTTAACATATTGAGGTTTACAACAGTTTACATTATGTTGTCATATCATATGGATCGCGTTCATTAGTAATTCCAAATCAACACAACAAAAACTTTTAACCCAAAAAAACTTCAGTTTACAAAAAAAAAAAACAAATAAATACATCATTTATATTATATTAGTTTTGAGAGCAGTGGTGGTGAAGAAATAATTTACACAAAGCAAAGTTCCACTGGGCCACCAATGCTCTGCAATAAAGGTTAATGATTGGTTAATAATAAGACGATAATTAATAATAATTATAATATTATTAATAATTGTGGTCTCTGAGTGGGGCAGTGAGATGAATAAATATTTCTTACCAGTAGCTCTTTGAGCAATCGACGTCATGGCCGGTAATGTTGGTGCATAGTGCGTCATGTGGGGAGACATTGGCCGCTTCAGTTTCATGTTCTTGTGGTCATGGTCAGGGTCATAGTGGGCCACGTAAGGTACATATTTTATATCATGCCCTTTAGACTTACTGCACAAAACGTTTAGGATGGCAGGGGACACACGAAGAAGGCCTCCTCTGAAAAAAAAGGGAACATTTTAATAGTCTTCATCATAACAGTTTTTATCTAATTAATATCGGACGATTGGTGGCAGTGATTTGTAAAAAGTGTTATCAGTTTTTATCTAATTCTACACATACTATTTAGGTTTGACGGACGATTGGTGGCAGTGATTTGTAAAGAGTGTTATCAGTTTTTATCTAATTCTACACATACTATTTAGGTTTGACGGACCATTGGTGGCAGTGATTTGTAAAGAGTGTTATCAGTTTTTATCTAATTCTACACATACTATTTAGGTTTGACGGACGATTGGTGGCAGTGATTTGTAAAGAGTGTTATCAGTTTTTATCTAATTCTACACACTACTATTTAGGTTTGACGGACAATTGGTGGCAGTGATTTGTAAAGAGTGTTATCAGTTTTTATCTAATTCTACACACTACTATTTAGGTTTGACGGACGATTGGTGGCAGTGATTTGTAAAGAGTGTTATCAGTTTTTATCTAATTCTACACATACTATTTAGGTTTGACGGACGATTGGTGGCAGTGATTTGTAAAGAGTGTTATCAGTTTTCATCTAATTCTACACACTACTATTTAGGTTTGACGGACGATTGGTGGCAGTGATTTGTAAAGAGTGTTATCAGTTTTTATCTTATTCTACACACTACTATTTAGGTTTGAACGATGATTGGTGGCAGTGATTTGTAAATAGTGCTACACACATATTATTATGTTCGG
Source organism: Cosmia trapezina (assembly GCA_905163495.3). Lineage (NCBI taxonomy): Eukaryota > Metazoa > Arthropoda > Insecta > Lepidoptera > Noctuidae > Cosmia > Cosmia trapezina. The sequence goes on from LR991019.1 coordinate 3,315,181, forward strand.
GCCGGCCATGATTCGGCACAGCCGGGCTACAAAATGCGACTTCAAATATCGAGCAGTGTATGTGTAGTAATAGGAGTTATGGTGGCAAAGTAAAGCGCCCGCCTGGGTTCGAAGTTCGAACCCACGACCTACAACTCGTAAGTCGGGGCCGTCACCACTGGGGTAACGGCCCCGACTTACGGGGGTCGTGGGTTCGAGCCCCGGCGGGCGCTTTACTTTGTGTAAATAATTTCATTACCACTGCTCTCAAAACGGTGAGGAAAACATCTTGAAGAAACTGGCATGTCCTAAAACCAAAAATTCGAAAACATGTGACATCTACCAACAAGCACTGGGGCCGCGTGTAATACTACAGTTCCCTTTCGAAAAGTGGAGGTCTATATCCCAGCAGAGGGAATACTATAGGCTGATTATGCTTACATGTAGTAATTGCTTCGGATCGCTTTTGTTATCCAACAAAGAAGAACAGGCAAAAAAAACCCAGACCCGACAGAAAAGTAACATACCTCAGTTTTTTTGTTATTATTTATATAAACATATTATATAGTTTTTATATTCGAAATCAATGGCTAACACCAAAATATTGCCTTATGTTTTTGTTCAGGCTTTACACTAAAAAAGTACAAAATGCCTACGTATCTACACAATTCGTAAATATATGTAACTAAATGACGTAGAAAAGCAAGTAGTTATGGGATGTATTAAAAAAAAAAAAATAATGTTCGTATAGGAAGTTATTTGTGTGTATGTATAAAAACGGTCACGTACTGTGTGCATACCTACTACGGCTCAGCTGGTTTTTGGTGACGGAAACCAATCATGCTATCTCACTCTACCTACTAACTAATACCTGTTATCGTAACGGTGATTAATGAACTGTTTAGTTCTCTAATCACCGATATAAGCTCGAACTGGCGTCAACGAATTAGTGGAACAATCCGATCTGAATCATCGAATATGACGATTTTAATTAATCCTAAGTTGAGGGCGAATCCAGAAGGGCATGCTCTGACCCCAGTACCAGAGGCAAAAAGGAACGGGGTGGAATTTTTTAGTCAGTAAGAGTCTGACACGCCCTCTCGCTCCACCCAAGGGCGAGAGATGTCATTAGATGATTTTAAACCACCTTAAAAAAAAATAATCCTAAGTTGAATGTTGTACTCGGAGTTCAAAAATTATATAATACAGCTGTATCTCCAGGTCTCCTGGATACATCCCATAACTATTTATCGTCATTTAGTTACATACATTACGAATTGTGTAGATAAGTAGGCATTTTGTATTTTTTTAGTGTAAACCCTGAACAAAAACATAAGGCAATATTTTGGTGTTAGCCATTGATTTCGAATATAAAAACTATATAATATGATTATATAAATAATAACAAAAAAACTGAGATATGTCACTTTTCTGTCGGGTCTGGGTTTTTTTTATATGGGACGTGACCGTTCTTCTTTACTGCCGAATCGAATTTGCTAACCAAAACATAGTGTGTAGCACCCCTTAATCATCGTTTGGCGATGTTGATGAAAGCAAAGAATAAAAAGTTTCTCAATAAATGTACTGAATTCGGTTCATTTATTGAGAAACCTGTAGGTACCTATCTAAAATTATATTTATAGTTCAGAAGCGTACCTTGCACATCTATCAACAATTCGTCGAAAAAAACATTTCAAGAATGCAAAGCATTTTATTTAATAAACATACTTATATTTTAAAAAGTCGACGACACGTCAATAATTTATGTGCAAGACAGCTCTCCGATTAATAAAAGTGTTTTCTGCATGGCACCAATCATGTATTATGATCATTGATGACATGAATCGATCAAATACCCTTTCAAACAAAAAAAGAATCGTCAAAATCGGACGCCTCTGTAAAAGGTTATGCGTGACATAAAGAAAATTTAAAAAAATATGTAACCATCGACTTGCATATGAAATATACAAGCAACCGCCTCTTTTTTCGTCGGTTAAAAAGCATGGATCTGACGCAAAATGTCCCATATCGATCGGCTTGACGCGAGCCGTGAGTGCTTTAAAACACATTTCATGTTGCCGCAATCAGACACGTCACAAAAGTAACAGATCGTTAGTAATCACATATCACGAGAATATCACGGCAGGTTTGGTCAACATTTAAATATTTTTAAAAGTGTTTTCATTAACATTGGAGTCATATACAAGCAAAGGCAGCGACAACCCGTTACACTAAAATGGCGGTAAACAATACTTTGTTTTCTAGACAGTGCAGTTACTACGAGTTGGATATTGCTGTTTTTGCTGCTAACCTCAACGGTTATTTTGCTGTTAGAGTCTGATTTTTAATTCGACGGAATTCTGACAGCAGTAATTTTGTGACACCTCAGATATATAATAAACCTTTATGTCTTGTCCTTTTTATAAGTTATTTTTAAGACTAGAATTTTTGGATTTATATCCAAAAAATTCTAAAGGGTCTTTCAACAAGGACGGGTGGATGTTGAAATTAAATAAAACAAGCTGTATGTATTAAATAATTGTAGTATATTAAATTAATTATTTTTTTATTTTTAGGGCCCATTTATGCCATTATTTATGAAATATGACATCGTTTAAGTCCACCGCGGCTTCGAACTTTGGCACGGATCCGAGGTCCAACTTTCAATTACTCTATTGCATCGATCCGGCTGAATCTGAGCGATGGCCTGCGTAATGTTGACTTTCAGGGCATCGGTTGATTGCGGATTATTGGCTTAGACCTGCGACTTGAGAAAAGCCCACAAGAAAATGTATAGCGGGGTCAAATCGCACGATCTTTGTGACCAGTTCACGTCATCATAAATTGTTATTGATTGATCTTTAGCGCTCGCCGTTGACAGTAATGGCCTCGCCGTCATCGTTTTTGAAAAAGTGCGGACCAATGACGACGCCTGTCATATTTCATAAATAATGGCATAAATGAGCCTTTCAAATAAAAAAATAATTTCTTTAATATCTCACATACAGCTTGTTTTATTTAAATTCAACATCGACCCGTCCTTGTTGAAAGACCCTTTAGTATTTTTTGTTATTTTATAATAACAAAAAATATGAAAGAGAATGAGATCAATTAAAGTATACAATGTAAATAGTGTTAGTTCTATTATGCATTCAATGAACACTAACTAAAATATTAATTTTATATGGCTAAATTGTAAAAAAAGAGTAAAAGACCATATCTTTTTAAGTTTAAACATTTTTTCATCATTACCATTAATATCATCATCGTTGTCTGTCGGTAGTTAAGAAGCGAAGATATTACAAACAAAAATGCATTCCTAAAAAAGTTTTGTAACCTATGGATAGTGGACAGGGATTCCTGTGAAATAAAGCTAATTATTACTAATTATTGTAACTTCAATAATTTGATAATAAACAATCTGATTACCATTTTAAAACTATCAGTAAATTTTTAAGTTTTAGTTTTCCTAATTAAAACCTTAAATTCAAGAAAGAAATTCTGAAATGTCAGAATTCCGTCGAATTAAAAATCAGACTGTAGGCTATGCTGTTAGATGTGTGTGACTGTGCTGTTATATGTGTGTGTGCTGTTATATGTGTTGAAGGCTATCTTGCTGTATGTGTGTTGTGTAGGTCAGGCCTGGGTCGACGGCGCATTGTGTTCCACGCGCGCCTCAAAGAGATGTCAGCAAATGGGGTCCGATAAGGCCGATTCCGTCGGGGTCGTGGGTTGTTCGAAAGAGATACCGTGGCCCTGGCATAGGCAACTGAAGGAACACGGATGGGTTTTAGTCAGTAAAAGTCTGGCTCCACCCAGAGCGGGAGAAGTCATTTGATGATTTCTCATACACAAAAAAAAGGCTATGCTGTTTTTAATACAAACTTATTAAGTCAAACAATGAAGCTGATTTGACATTGACAGACAGCATTCAAAGTTTCTATAATTGATAAAAAAGCCTTTGCTTTTTGACTAATTTGTCAATTAAATTTAATGATTTATGAATTTTGATAAAATTTAAATTATTAAGCTACTTAAAAATCATCATTCATCAATAATTAGAGTTTGAAATCTGCAGGGTGTTAAAGTAATTGCGTGCCAGAGCTTAAGGGTAGGTTCAGTAACGCTATAGAAACCCAGGAAAAATAAATAAAAATAAAAACAAAAAAAATATTGCAACATCAACCTAATTTAGTTCCTACTAACTTAAAATAGCAATCGTGTGTATTATTATAATTAACCGTGTAGTATTATTTACAATTTTCTAAAATAAGCATCTTGAAGCAACCTACTGTAGCGAAGAGATGAAATTGAAACGAACGAGAAAAAAAGGCCACGCTTGAGTTTTTTTTTTTTCATAAAGCTTCTTAACAGCTAAGTCAGAATAATAGGCAAACGATGAACAAAAAAAAAAACGTGTTCGTCAACGACCTTTTACCAGCTTTCACAGAACAATACTTCATGAATGAGTATTTTGCATAGAGTGATCCTACTTTAGGTTATTATTTTATTATTTAGTGTGTTTATTTTTTTTTAATTTACGAATTATTTAAGAAAGAACGAAAGATAGAAAATACATTTATTTAGCACAGACTAAACGACTACTATTATTTTATCTATACTAATATTATAAAGAGGTAAAATTTGTATGTAAGTTTGTAAGTTTGTAAGTTTGTATGTAGGGGGTAATCTCCGGAACTAATGATCCAATTCTAAAAAAAATTTCACTGGTAGAAAGCTACATTATTCCTGAGTGCTATAGGCTATAAATTATATTTATATCATGCATATTAGCCGAGCTATCACAAGTTTTGTCTAACAAGTCGGAAAGACAGAATTCTTTAAACAGACTTTTGTGCATGCGCTGCCTAAACGGTTGTTTAAAATTGAGAACAATGTATGGCAGTCTGGTCCGTCTTAAATAATTCTACAAAAAAGTCCGCGACACCATATTTCTATCTTTTATATTTTATCTTTTATACATCTTTTATTGCTTTAAAAAGTATTTTTTAGACATACTTACGTTTGGATGATTATTTAAACAACAAAACATTAATCCTTATCAAAATAAGATATTTTATGATCACAAGGACATCATGGAGATAAGATTTGGCCTTTACAGTATGGCAATCGGTCATACAGTTTCGGAGATAATATAAAATTACTAAAACGCAAAATAACTTTAATTCATACCGGTTCCTCTTGAGCAAACATGTTTAGAGCGGACGTTTTATCAATTTACCCATAGATGGCGTTGTGCAAAATGTCGGTGGAATACAGCGGAAGAGTTTGTTTTTAGGGTTCCGTACCAAAATGGTAAAAAAGGAACCCTTATGGTGTGACTCAGTCTGTCTGTCTGTCACAGCTGGATATCTCAAGAACTACTAATGCTATCAATTTGGAATTTGGAACAGTTTTAGATAATATTTACCCAACTATTTTGCAAATAAGAAAGAAATAAAACGATATGTATTTTTTTTGCAACATGGGCTGAAAGGGGGTCTTAAAAATTCAAAGTTGGGCTACTAGGTCATGTGGGGTATCATATGAAAGAGCGCTGTTTGCGCATTCTCAAACATATTTTTATTTTTTTTTAGGCTGCACAGTGTTCGACTTTTGATGAAAAATGTAAAAAAAAATAACGTTCCCCCCCCTTATCTCCGAAGTTTGCAAAGAGAAAAATCTGAAATTATTCTATGTGATGCAAGTTTATGTAAAAATAACAGGAAAAAAAAACGATGTCTCTAAATAGCACACTTTTTCAGAAATCGGAACGGAACCCTCGGTGCGTGAGTCCGACTCGCTCTTGACCGGTTTTTTTTGTTAGTTGGTTTGTTGAACGCGCTATCTCTGGAACTACCCCAGTCGGATTTGAAAAAATCTTTTTGCATTTTATAACCCTGTTCTTGAGGATGGCTATAGGCTATTTGACATCACGCTAGGGCCCTTAGGAGCCGAGCGCGAAGTAATAGCGCGGGCAGGCGATGCGGAAGGATATAGGATATTTAACATCACGCTAGGGCCCTTAGGAGCCGCGCGCGAAGTAATAGCGCATGCAGGCGATGCGGAAGGATATAGTCTATTTAACATCACGCTAGGGCCCTTAGGAGCTGAGCGCGAAGTAATAGATATTTGATTCTTCCCTATCTTTTAGACCTCACTATGATTTAATATGCAGTAAAGCTAACCGTATGCTATCATTTATACTTCGAACTGCTAAACCATTTAAGCAGGCTAATTCTCTGGTAGTTTTGTACTGCTCCTTGGTGAGGAGTATTGTTGAATATTGTTCATCTGTATGGTCACCAATCTATAATGTACATACAGACCGTATAGAGGCGATCCAGAGGCGATTTATTAGGGCTCTATGTTCAAAGCATGGGTTACGACGTAAAATACCGGAATATGTTGATCGACTTCGTAGATTCTCCCTAGCAACTCTGGAACATAGAAGGTGGATGTGTGACTTGTGCACCTTATATTCTATACTAATATTATAAAGAGGTAAAATTTGTATGTAAGTTTGTAAGTTTGTAAGTTTGTATGTAGGGGGTAATCTCCGGAACTAATGATCCAATTCTAAAAAAAATTTCACTGGTAGAAAGCTACATTATTCCTGAGTGCTATAGGCTATAAATTATATTTATATCATGCATATTAGCCGAGCTATCACAAGTTTTGTCTAACAAGTCGGAAAGACAGAATTCTTTAAACAGACTTTTGTGCATGCGCTGCCTAAACGGTTGTTTAAAATTGAGAACAATGTATGGCAGTCTGGTCCGTCTTAAATAATTCTACAAAAAAGTCCGCGACACCATATTTCTATCTTTTATATTTTATCTTTTATACATCTTTTATTGCTTTAAAAAGTATTTTTTAGACATACTTACGTTTGGATGATTATTTAAACAACAAAACATTAATCCTTATCAAAATAAGATATTTTATGATCACAAGGACATCATGGAGATAAGATTTGGCCTTTACAGTATGGCAATCGGTCATACAGTTTCGGAGATAATATAAAATTACTAAAACGCAAAATAACTTTAATTCATACCGGTTCCTCTTGAGCAAACATGTTTAGAGCGGACGTTTTATCAATTTACCCATAGATGGCGTTGTGCAAAATGTCGGTGGAATACAGCGGAAGAGTTTGTTTTTAGGGTTCCGTACCAAAATGGTAAAAAAGGAACCCTTATGGTGTGACTCAGTCTGTCTGTCTGTCACAGCTGGATATCTCAAGAACTACTAATGCTATCAATTTGGAATTTGGAACAGTTTTAGATAATATTTACCCAACTATTTTGCAAATAAGAAAGAAATAAAACGATATGTATTTTTTTTGCAACATGGGCTGAAAGGGGGTCTTAAAAATTCAAAGTTGGGCTACTAGGTCATGTGGGGTATCATATGAAAGAGCGCTGTTTGCGCATTCTCAAACATATTTTTATTTTTTTTTAGGCTGCACAGTGTTCGACTTTTGATGAAAAATGTAAAAAAAAATAACGTTCCCCCCCCTTATCTCCGAAGTTTGCAAAGAGAAAAATCTGAAATTATTCTATGTGATGCAAGTTTATGTAAAAATAACAGGAAAAAAAAACGATGTCTCTAAATAGCACACTTTTTCAGAAATCGGAACGGAACCCTCGGTGCGTGAGTCCGACTCGCTCTTGACCGGTTTTTTTTGTTAGTTGGTTTGTTGAACGCGCTATCTCTGGAACTACCCCAGTCGGATTTGAAAAAATCTTTTTGCATTTTATAACCCTGTTCTTGAGGATGGCTATAGGCTATTTGACATCACGCTAGGGCCCTTAGGAGCCGAGCGCGAAGTAATAGCGCGGGCAGGCGATGCGGAAGGATATAGGATATTTAACATCACGCTAGGGCCCTTAGGAGCCGCGCGCGAAGTAATAGCGCATGCAGGCGATGCGGAAGGATATAGTCTATTTAACATCACGCTAGGGCCCTTAGGAGCTGAGCGCGAAGTAATAGATATTTGATTCTTCCCTATCTTTTAGACCTCACTATGATTTAATATGCAGTAAAGCTAACCGTATGCTATCATTTATACTTCGAACTGCTAAACCATTTAAGCAGGCTAATTCTCTGGTAGTTTTGTACTGCTCCTTGGTGAGGAGTATTGTTGAATATTGTTCATCTGTATGGTCACCAATCTATAATGTACATACAGACCGTATAGAGGCGATCCAGAGGCGATTTATTAGGGCTCTATGTTCAAAGCATGGGTTACGACGTAAAATACCGGAATATGTTGATCGACTTCGTAGATTCTCCCTAGCAACTCTGGAACATAGAAGGTGGATGTGTGACTTGTGCACCTTATATTCTATACTAATATTATAAAGAGGTAAAATTTGTATGTAAGTTTGTAAGTTTGTAAGTTTGTATGTAGGGGGTAATCTCCGGAACTAATGATCCAATTCTAAAAAAAATTTCACTGGTAGAAAGCTACATTATTCCTGAGTGCTATAGGCTATAAATTATATTTATATCATGCATATTAGCCGAGCTATCACAAGTTTTGTCTAACAAGTCGGAAAGACAGAATTCTTTAAACAGACTTTTGTGCATGCGCTGCCTAAACGGTTGTTTAAAATTGAGAACAATGTATGGCAGTCTGGTCCGTCTTAAATAATTCTACAAAAAAGTCCGCGACACCATATTTCTATCTTTTATATTTTATCTTTTATACATCTTTTATTGCTTTAAAAAGTATTTTTTAGACATACTTACGTTTGGATGATTATTTAAACAACAAAACATTAATCCTTATCAAAATAAGATATTTTATGATCACAAGGACATCATGGAGATAAGATTTGGCCTTTACAGTATGGCAATCGGTCATACAGTTTCGGAGATAATATAAAATTACTAAAACGCAAAATAACTTTAATTCATACCGGTTCCTCTTGAGCAAACATGTTTAGAGCGGACGTTTTATCAATTTACCCATAGATGGCGTTGTGCAAAATGTCGGTGGAATACAGCGGAAGAGTTTGTTTTTAGGGTTCCGTACCAAAATGGTAAAAAAGGAACCCTTATGGTGTGACTCAGTCTGTCTGTCTGTCACAGCTGGATATCTCAAGAACTACTAATGCTATCAATTTGGAATTTGGAACAGTTTTAGATAATATTTACCCAACTATTTTGCAAATAAGAAAGAAATAAAACGATATGTATTTTTTTTGCAACATGGGCTGAAAGGGGGTCTTAAAAATTCAAAGTTGGGCTACTAGGTCATGTGGGGTATCATATGAAAGAGCGCTGTTTGCGCATTCTCAAACATATTTTTATTTTTTTTTAGGCTGCACAGTGTTCGACTTTTGATGAAAAATGTAAAAAAAAATAACGTTCCCCCCCCTTATCTCCGAAGTTTGCAAAGAGAAAAATCTGAAATTATTCTATGTGATGCAAGTTTATGTAAAAATAACAGGAAAAAAAAACGATGTCTCTAAATAGCACACTTTTTCAGAAATCGGAACGGAACCCTCGGTGCGTGAGTCCGACTCGCTCTTGACCGGTTTTTTTTGTTAGTTGGTTTGTTGAACGCGCTATCTCTGGAACTACCCCAGTCGGATTTGAAAAAATCTTTTTGCATTTTATAACCCTGTTCTTGAGGATGGCTATAGGCTATTTGACATCACGCTAGGGCCCTTAGGAGCCGAGCGCGAAGTAATAGCGCGGGCAGGCGATGCGGAAGGATATAGGATATTTAACATCACGCTAGGGCCCTTAGGAGCCGCGCGCGAAGTAATAGCGCATGCAGGCGATGCGGAAGGATATAGTCTATTTAACATCACGCTAGGGCCCTTAGGAGCTGAGCGCGAAGTAATAGATATTTGATTCTTCCCTATCTTTTAGACCTCACTATGATTTAATATGCAGTAAAGCTAACCGTATGCTATCATTTATACTTCGAACTGCTAAACCATTTAAGCAGGCTAATTCTCTGGTAGTTTTGTACTGCTCCTTGGTGAGGAGTATTGTTGAATATTGTTCATCTGTATGGTCACCAATCTATAATGTACATACAGACCGTATAGAGGCGATCCAGAGGCGATTTATTAGGGCTCTATGTTCAAAGCATGGGTTACGACGTAAAATACCGGAATATGTTGATCGACTTCGTAGATTCTCCCTAGCAACTCTGGAACATAGAAGGTGGATGTGTGACTTGTGCACCTTATATAAAATTGTAAATTGTTCATTGGATGGCCACCTTGTTGATTATTTAGATATAAAAATACCAACTCGATCTGTGCGTATTCCACAGCTGTTTAGTATTCCCCCAAGCAATAACAATGTATCTCAGAACAATCCTTTGCACAGAATGTGTAAAAATTATAATACTATTTGCTCACAGGTAGACATTTTTCATGACAAATTCGGTGCTTTCAAATCTTTCTTGCTACATTACAACAGTGTGTAACCTTCTTAGTCAACTTAAGCATTATTCGTATTTTATTTGAGTTATTTTTTTTTAAATTATTTGTTCATGTTATTTTTTCTCTCTCCATATTTAAATGTTTTAAATTTTAGATTTTTTTTAAAAAGTTATAATTAACGAGGCATTGTTTATTTTGTAAGTTGTGTACAGTTGTAATTGGACTTCAGGTTCACTCGCTGTTTACTAATAAGGCCATTTTTTGTATTTTTTTAATCTGTTGTCTGTATCTGTACCTATTGAATAAAAATAAAAAAATAAAAAATAGCGCATGCAGGCGATGCGGAAGGATATAGTCTATTTAACATCACGCTAGGGCCCTTAGGAGCCGAGAGCGAAGTAATAGCACGGGCAGGCATTGCGATGCGATACGTCGGGGTTGGTGGGTGGGGGGTACAAGAAATTTAACGCGGACGAAGTCGCGGGCAGAAGCTAGTATCTTATTATGTTTGTTGAAGGAATGTCGCCAAAGCGGTGGGACGTTGTATGACTCTTGTCCGGGTCGACACAATTTATGTACGATTTTGCCACACGGCTGTGTCGAATTAAGGCTCTTACAGACAGAGGCGATATCGCGTCGCGACGCGATATTTTTCTACGGATATAATATCGAAATATCGCGTCGCGACCGCGATATTTTTCTACGGATATAATATCGAAATATCGCGTCGCGACCGCGGTATCGCCTCTGTCTGTAAGAGCCTTTATACGGCTAGTTGACTGATTTTAGAAAACCAATTAATAATGTTTCTTTCCGCCGCTCTATTGTTTTGGAAGCCGATCCTGCTTGTTTACATTATTATTATTACCTACGCTTAGCTTCACTCTCGTGAGCGATATACGACATAGTAAAACATAGCCCCATCTATAAATCACGAGTAGGTACGCACTGGCAGTCAAAACATGCTTGAAGACGATAATCCGTTTAAAAGTGATACCTATCCTATCCTAATAATTACCTCATAATAGCATACAAATAATACCACTTTCAATGGAAAAATTATCAATTCTAAAAGCTTACAGAGTAAAGGGAACTTAATTTCTCATTCTGATTAATACAATGAGGAGTGATTTAATTTTATATTGAAGAATGGATCACGCAAAGTACGTATTTGTATGAAAAAAGTTTAATAAAGATTTGAAACGAGTGACATTTTATTCTATGGATTCATTTCTATAATATGCTTACTGTTAGAAATAGAAAAAATTGTTGATAAAAATTCATCTCGAGTAATCCAGTCTCATGGAATCCCAGCAGCCGATGCTTGAATAGGGATTTGCTCCCGCAGACTACCGTTATTAAAGCCAACCAGATAGCTAACTCTGGGTGCTCCCTCCCCGTCTACCCCATCCCTCCCCCCACCCACGTGTCAGAGACCGTTAAATCTCAGCACCGGTGGAAATACAAGGAACAGACATCGCATTCAATGGACTTATTTATTGAACATTACGAAAGAGGTATTCTTCTTCCCTCGAGAATATTGGTTAAGTGAGGCAATTAACTCATTTGATTACCCAAACCAGCTTTCAAAGAGATTAACCCATAGAACAATATCTAACAGACACAAAAGGCATATTGTAGCCAGATATAGGTACCGTTACTTCAATCGATTCAGACTAACGAGATGATGACTTTAGACGAGTGTGGATGAAAACGACATGTTGCGCTGACTACAAATAAATTGGGATAGAGGCAGGATTAGGAGAGGGAGAGTGATGATGATCTTAAGTACAAAGACGTTATTAATAATTACGTCAGCTTTTGCTCGGGGCTCAATTTGGCGTGGTGGAAATTGAAAAGAAATCGAATGTCCTATTTTCTTCATGAAAAACTACGTAATTTAAGCTAATTTTCATGGTGATCAGACTGATCAGTCAAACAGTGTTGGAGTATCAATTTATTATAAACCAACAAACATTGTTATACATAGATGATAAAAGAAATGTTGTATTTTTGATGAAAATTCCAAGTAATGAACAAAATAAAAAGAAAATAAAGCACGAATAAAAAATAAAATACCGGTCAAGAGCGAGTCGGACTCGCGCACCGCGAGGGTTCCGTTCCGATTTCTGAAAAAGTGTGCTATTTAGAGACATCGTTTTATTTTTCCTGTAATTTTTACATACACTTCTATCACACAAAATAATTTCAGATTTTTCTCTTTGCAAACTTCGGAGATAAGGGGGGGAACGATATGCGGCCTAAAAATAATTTTAAAAAAATGTTTGAGAATGTGCAAACAGCACTTTTTCATATGATACTCCACATGCCCTAGTAGCCTCACTTCAAATTTTTAAGACCCCTTTCAGTCCCTGTTGCAAAAAAAAAATCTTTTTATTTGTAAAATAGTAAACGTCATCTAAAACTGTTCCAAATTTCAAGTTGATTGCATTAGTAATTGTGCCGCGTCATAAATGAAGCAGTGTTATTGCCAGAGGACATTCACACACAGTTGAACTTTTCCCTCGCGACGCGACGCTTTGTCGAGGCCACCACAAGACCTTGAACCGACTGTGAACTTAAGCTCAGTGTCGGTTCAAGCACTGTACCGATTTGCGTCGAGTGGACTTGAGAGACAACTTGCTCAGGATTTTGGGAACGTATTAAATAAATAAATAAAAATAAAAAAGCCGTTTGTTCCTTCAAGTTCCAATTCAAATGTTGTTAAAAGGGTGTTAGTAAATTTACTTATTTTGATATTGTTTATGGTCAGTCTTCGGTTGGTTAAATGTACCCAAACGGGGCTATGGAAAGGAGCATGTTGAAGCTCAAGGTCAAGAAATGGTTGCGCCTTTATCTAAGTTTACACGGGTAAAATTGGTATCAACAGAAATAAAACCAATGATTAAATAGCAAAACAACTTTTATTTTTCGTTACGCCACAACTCGAAAGAATTGAAAGAATCCTATCATGAAACCTACCATTTTAAATACGATGCTGTGATGACGAATTGATGAAAACATGATAGTTTTTGGATGAATGTAAATACTTATTACTCTTAACGGTATAACATCACGGCTTTCCTCGAAGGTTTCGGCAGTGCAACCACACAAAAAATACAGTACAGATTTCCTTGAATTATTACTATCGACACGTATGATAAATGATAAATGATTTATTTTCTGTAAGTAGGTTTGTACAAACACTTTTACACGTCAAACATATTTTTTTTTTTACACTAGATGAGTTCGACGTTTCCTATCTGACTACTCCTATGATCAAACAAAATCGAGTACATTTGTACACATTTAACAATATACGGTCGACATCGTATTTTTGTCGATCGCCACCGAGATGGCGAAGTGATGTCAAATATCGATTTTAACCTTGATATCTAATAATTAATTAATCGTTAGGTATTATCGACAAAATCAGTAAGAAGCTGACAGATCTTATCAACCGTAAAAACACAACATTTTGCAGCAGACAATAACGATCGTCAAAAATCTAGTAAACGTGTTGCACCTAATAAGCTTGCATCACAATTATCTTTTTATCCTTATCACAAATAGCATAACATACCTACTATTCCAAAACATCGTTTTATTTCTGTCAATAGAATAGATGTTACTAAATTATAGTTTCAAAAGAGCTTATGTTAAGCTCTAAAGTATGGCACAAACGGGCTTAAATGATTATTACGGTAATCTAAATTACGTTGCTTGGCACAAGGCGATATCATGATTTAATTATGGGACATAATGTGCTTTTATTCAACAGTGGGCTGCATTATTTAGCTCTACGATTATACCGTAATTAATCTGATTACGGGGGCCCACTAGAAATAAACAAAATATGATCAGCCAACGTGTCCTGCCTGTCGCGTCAGGTTGCAAATGTAAGCCAGTTTTCTTATAAAAGCCTTAAGAGCGTTGGCTCGGTACGGCATTTCATACAAACTTTTAAGTCCTTCTTTATCGAAATGAATGAACCGATTTTAATGAAACTTCACACGCATAAGCAGGATACATAGGTCTAAAAAGTTAGTTAAGAACATTTTCGAAAAATAGTGTTGCAGCTAAATTGGACTGATTTTAAACATTCCATAGAAACAGAGATTTCCATTTATCTTTTTTTAAATAAGACATTTCGAAAATGTTCTTAACTAACTTTTTAGACCTATGCATGCTGCTTATGCGTATGAAGTTCCATTAAAATCGGTTCATTAATTTCGATAAAAAAGGACTTAAAAGTTTGTATGAAAGGCTGTACCGAGCCAACGCTCTTAATGTTAAATGTATTATGTATTTATACGTTTTTACGAGACGGGCTAAGTAATAACAGCCGCAAGGGTCGATCGATCAGGTTAAGCCACCAGATGATAGATTGATGGGTGACAACCTTTATATACCGAGACCTCGCCGTGTCTCGGAAAGCACGTTAAGCCGTTGGTACCGGCTGTTATTCGTGGATTTCGTTACGGGTCGTCAGAAGCCGGAAAGTCTAACAACCAGTCTTACCAAGGGGTATCTATCATAATACCTAGTAACTGGGTTGTGGAGGTCAAATGGGTAGTCGCTTCATGTGAAATACTGGTATTCAGCTGCATCCGGTTAGACTGGAAGCCGACCCCAAAATAGTTGGGAAAAGGCTAGGCAGATGATGACAAAATACGTTTTTATATTTGATGTTAAGAAATGAAGAGCATGGTGTAGGTATTGAAAACTGTTAAACTATAGAACATGTGGATGGCTATAGCAAAAGAGGCAAGCTAAAGAAAAGATGGATGCATTAGGTCTTACCACAAAAACTTAGAGACTTGTTCAACGCGTGTCTAGTGTCAGTCTTACGTCAAATTCCATACAACATTTATTGTCGTATTAAACAGTTGTTTAGCCTAAACTACTGATAAGCACAGTTTTGTGGTAATATGGTTTATATTCATGATGATATGAGGACTAGAAAGAGGGCTGTAATTTTATTATTTATTTATTTAAAATTACGTAACTAACACCTTTACAGCTATAATGGCAATGCAATGTTGCTACCACAAAGATCAAAATTATATATTAACTACCAAAAATACAATTAAAATAAAATCAAAAATTCAATTCAAAATACAATTAAAAAAACAAACAAACAACATTTTCAATGTACTTCAGTGCTATTTCTGCGAACTTTATCAGGCTGCAGTGAAATATATCTTTCAAAAATATCAAGGTGAGGCCTCCAACCTCACAGTGAGTGGCTAGCTACGGAATAAAAACACAGTAGTGCACAGGAGAAATGGGGCTGAAGGCCGCTATATTATTAATCAGAATAAATTATAATTCACACACTGCCCACGCAGAGCCCTAGCTAAAATCTGTCTGTCACTCCTTAAAATAAAAATAAATAATTTAAAAAATTAAACAACATGACCGCCCTGCCAAAAAACGAACTAAAAAGTAAAAAAAATACCTTCAATTTGATACCCATATTGTAAGAATTAAAAAAATATATATATTTTTCAGACTTTAAAATGGAGCTATACTGCCGCCATATTGATTTTTTTCAAAAAAAAAATATATAGCCTATGTCACTCGGGATGATGTAAGGATTCTAACGATCGAACACAAAACACACTAACACACATCAACAAACAAATCACACACCAACAACACACACACACCAACATCACAACAACACACACAACACCAACATCGAAATCGGTTCAGGCATTTATAAGTTATGGTGGAATAAAGAAACTCACATACATACCTGAATACATTACACTCCTTTTTAGGCAGTCGTGTAAGAATAATTCGATGTTTGAATGATCGAAATGTCAGCCAGAATCATTGCTAAGGATAGATCAAGGCATGAAACCTTTACAGTAACAATAATTAAACTTTAAAATCACTGCCGTCTCGTCTCACTTGATTCCTGTTTATGAAGAACTTTAATAACTGTATTTCACTGACTTCTCGCGAAATTCAATAGAGAAGGATCCGGTTACCAGCATTGTATTCGATACCCGACATTCGTATTTAATGAAGGAGAAGCCTCAACAATTCTACTTAGGCCTCGATCACACGGACCATAACCACACCACAACGACTACCTGGACGGCCGCTAATTTATATGAAAATAAATAGTTTATTCACACGGACCACATTTGACCGTCAAAATCAACCGTGTGCGTCACAACGCAAACACAACGATCAGCTGTCTGTCTGCAAACACTAGCCACAACGCAACGTAACCACATCGCAGCTACTAGCGACAACGCAACTGCAAAATTTGAAGTGTAATTTACACACGTAACCATATTTTTTTTGACTATTCCTTAAATAAACATGCGAATGCAAATGCTATTAGTTTTTCTAAAAAATACCCTTAATTTAGAAGAAAATATCTTGAAGTGGAAACCCTGTAATAATGTTATTTTCTCAAAGAGACATGACTAAGTGAGACGTGTCACCGGTGTCACGCTCTTATTGTCGTTCAATAACGTAAACGTGACCAATGGCTATATTTTTACGTAATCATTTCTCCGAAATATGAATTGATCTAACCTCATTATTAATCAATCTGCCCAGCCTTTTCCCAACTATGTTGGGGTCGGCTTTGAGTCTAACCGGATGCAGCTGAATACCAGCATTTTACATGGAGCGACTGCCTGTCTGACCTCCACAACCCAGTAACTGGGTAATACGATACCCCTAAGTAAGACTGGTTGTCAGACTTTCGGTCTTCTGACGACCCGTAACGACTGTCAAAGATCCACGAATGACAGCCGGGACCAACGGCTTAACGTGCTTTCCGAGGCACGGAGGAGTCTCGGTATGTAAAGATGGTCACCCATCCACGGACAACCCCGGCAAGCGTAGCTTAACCTGATGGATCGACCCGTGCGGCTGTTATTACTTAGCCACGAGCTCCTCTTTTGCAGCAATTTTTGCAGGGAATTATAACTAAGAAAAAAGAACACTCGTGTGTATCAAATCAAAACTCAAATGGTAGGGATATCATAGTGCACAGCGTCCTTAAAATGAAACCAGAGAACTCTGATCGCCCCATGCCACCACTTTACGAAGAATTGTTTCGGAATTAAAACAATCGGGCAGTGAAATTTATGTTTTGTTTTGATTGTTGAACTGCTTTCCGATGATGATGATGATTGTTTTGATTGTTGAACTGTTTCAGATGATGATGATGATGATGATTGTTTTGATTGTTGAACTGCTTTCCGATGATGATGATGATTGTTTTGATTGTTGAACTGCTTTCCGATGATGATGATGATTGTTTTGATTGTTGAACTGCTTTCCGATGATGATGATGATTGTTTTGATTGTTGAACTGCTTTCCGATGATGATGATGATTGTTTTGACTGTTGAACTGCTTTCCGATGATGATGATGATGATTGTTTTGTTTGTTGAACTGCTTTCCGATGATGATGATGATTGTTTTGATCGTTGAACTGCTTTCCGATGATGATGATGATGATTGTTTTGATTGTTGAACTGCTTTCCGATGATGATGATGATTGTTTTGACTGTTGAACTGCTTTCCGATGATGATGATGATGATTGTTTTGTTTGTTGAACTGCTTTCCGATGATGATGATGATGATTGTTTTGATTGTTGAACTGCTTTCCGATGATGATGATGATTGTTTTGACTGTTGAACTGCTTTCCGATGATGATGATGATGATGATTGTTTTGTTTGCTGAACTGCTTTCCGATGAAGATGATGATTGTTTTGATTGTTGAACTGCTTTACGATGATGATGATGATTGTTTTGATTGTTGAACTGCTTTCCGTAGACTTTACGCTAGAAATAAAAAATAGGCTTGAAAAAATTAGTTAAAAATCCTTGCGATGTTCAATAGTACGTAATGTTTTTGAACAGTTCCTGTTAGCTGATTATCTGTATGAGAATTCACGGATTCTCATCTTTTGCTCACCAGAAGCGAGAGAAGCTGCTTGTAATATAACTGAATTTTTCATGGATGGTACTTTCGACGCAAGTCCAGGTTCTTTCATTGAAATGTATACAATTCACAATCAATTCAGTGTTATTGTTGCACCTCTGATATATGCGCTTCGTTGTAATAAAAAACAAAAACTTATGAATTAATGTTTGGCTTAATAAAGTCACAATTGAAAAATTGGAACTACACACAATTTCCTAATAAATATGTGACCTACTGCGGACCCCTGATACACATGCTATGGACCCCTAAGTCATCACCCATGTGTATCAGGGGTCCGCAGTAGGTCACATATTTATTAGGAAATTGTGTAGTAAACTCAGCATTTCTCGGCCAAGCCACAAACTCGACGCGACGACGACGTATCGTATAGGATTTTTTAATACAAATATTGTTTTCTTTTCCTAAAATATTCTTTGACAGTGGTCCGTTGTTTTGTTTAAATTTGTTTAAATTGTGAAAGTGGTCCGTGACTGCATACAGTTTGAGAAACCCTGCTTTAAAAGTTCATATCGATTTTGAATATGGTGCAATTAATTCTTTGATGGCAGAATTTCTAGGCTCACGCCTGGATTTTTAATGGTTGCTATTATTGGTTGTTACATCACTGGGCAAAGAAGACATGGCGAAAAGCTAAGGCTTTCGTACACTCAAAAACAAAGGCTGAAAGGCGTATCGTGTCACTATGTTCAAGGCTACACTGCGTACTGCCACAGGAAAAGAGTCAAGCAGGATGGGAAATACATAAAACAGAAATGTCACAGTGTATTAAATATGAATAAGTTCCTATATGAAAAAGGTTGTGTTTCAAAACTCGTCAATCATAAGTGTTTTTGCAGAACGACATGGGACTGATGGGACCAACAATGTGGTTGAAGGATGGCATTCCAAAATCAATAATTGTGTAATTAAAAACGGCAATAATTTTCGGATGGTATTTAAAAGTACTTCAATTTATTCCCATTTCATTTACCTAATTTTGCCTGTGTTCCACCAAATATACTGAATGTGCACCAAAATATGTTCATTAAAATATGTCATAACGAGCATCTATTGGATATGGCGCTCGGCGGCCGCTGCCGCGGCACCGCTCGCTTTGCTCGCTCGCCGTCGCGCGTTAAGGGTCACTGTTCTAACCTAACCTAACCTAACCCAAATGATTATAACCCAAATGATTCACCAATGTGAAGTTTCGGACGCGCGGGTGTTTTGTGTAACATTCAGGAATATTTGGTGCACGATCAGTATTTTGATGTACGGATAATATTTTTGGTGAACACAAAAATAGTATCCATAATTATCCACGTCTACTATCAACTTTTCAAAAAAAAAACGACAAGATGGCAATGATAAAAATAAATAAAGCAAAGAATAATGACACAAAAAGTTTCAAACGGCACAAAAAATCCATTGCAGCTGACAAGATTATAAGAGATATACAGATGGAGTTGATTTGCGGACATAGTTTGTTTATATTACCGCCAATAAAAACAACTAAAATATTATTTCATAGTCTAAAGCGATAACCCTATTTTTTTTGCCTAAAATTTTGCCTATGGGTCATATAATCAAATGACATCATAATATTTACCTTTGTTCTTCCAAAGTTTTGAAATACGAACAATGATATTGGTAAATAATAATATTTATTGATGTAATATTATTCCGCAAACTGATTTTCAACCACAGACAACTTTGTTCGTACTACCGATACAACCTCACGGCTTTTGGCAAAAATATACCGTACCTAGCCTTTCCAAAAAAAATATAACGCAATTGGGGCAGATCCGCAAAGTAAATTACAAAAAATAAAAAAGTAAGAGCCGGAAGTTCGGTTGAAGGGCAGTTTCGTTGGACAATCTGGGCTTTTCGATCAGGTACGGTGTCGTGCAATTGTTGCGTCAGTATTTAGTAACAATATATTAGGTCTTTACCTATGAAATTGCCGTTCTGCAGTACTGGCCATTTCAAATCAAAATAATTTTTGTTTGGCTAAGAATTCTAATTTAAAATTAATTTTATTTTAAAAACATGGATTTTTTTTCCAAAAGTAGTCATTTGTTTATTGATTAGTGTTACATTTTCATCGCATTTCAATCTTTTTCGTCATCATGGATACGTTAAAAATTCGAGTAATTATGGAATATGAGTACCGTCGTGGCAGCAACGCGGCACAAGCGGCACGCAACATCAACGACGTTTACGTAGCTAACACTACAAACCAACGCACCACCTGTTATTGGTTTGCTCGCTTCCGTTCTGGAAATTTCGACGTGAAAAATGAACCTCGCGGTCGTCCGAAGACTTTGGTCGACAATTACGAATTAAAGGCGATTGTGGAAGCTAGGAATAATTCAGCCGTAGATTGTGTATCATCACAATCTACGGCTGAATTAGCTTCAGCTTTCGACGTTAGCGTCAAAACAATATTGGTCCATTTGCGTCAAATTGGCAAGGTAAAAAAGCTTGACAAATGGGTGCCCCACGAACTCAATGATCGCCAGCGCGAAGTACGCGTCGAGACGTGCCTTGCACTGCTCAACAGACACACAAATGAAGGAATTTTGAACCGCATTGTTACCTGCGATGAAAAATGGATTCTGTTTGATAACCGCAAGCGCTCAGCAAGTTGGTTGGATCCTGGTTCAGCACCTAAACAATGCCCTAAACGAAAACTTACCCCTAGAAAAGTGATGGTCACTGTTTGGTGGTCTACCGCTGGTGTGATTCATCACAGCTTCTTACCAAACGGGGTGAGCATTACTGCAGATGTGTACTGTGAAGAACTGAACACAATGATGGAGAAGCTGGCACATCTCCAATCAGCATTGGTCAATCGCTCGTCTCCGCTGCTCCTGCACGACAACGCGCGACCTCATACTGCACAGCAGACGGTCTCCAAGTTGCAAGAACTGGGGTTGGAAGCTCTCCGTCATCCGCCCTACTCACCAGACCTTGCGCCTACAGACTACTACTTTTTCCAGAATTTGGATAACTTCTTGGCGGGAAAAAAATTCAATACCCGAGAGGCAGTACAAAATGCCTTTGAAGAATTTGTTGCCTCCCGACCAGCTGATTTCTTTAAGAAGGCCATCAATAAACTGCCACTGCGTTGGCAAAGATGCATTGATTGCATGGGTGATTACTTCGATTAATACAAATAAAAATACATGAAAAAAATTCGTTTAAATTTTTTCATACAAAACGGCAATTTCATAGGTATTATTATTATGTCGGGGAAAAAGTTCCTTCGTATTTTATATACAAGACATTTTTTTTCATAGTTTATTATTTAGTTATGTGTCATTTGCTAAATGGGTCAAAACTGTTTTGTGGTCAACCCCTAACTCTTCAACTATGTCGTAACTACCAATATACCAATCTTGCTCCAATTTTTTTCCGTGGTTTGTGTTGCATTTTCCCTGTTTTGCAATAAAACTTCAAAATGTATCGAATTTGTTCGTTAGATGAACTCATTTTGGCGGGCAGAAAAACAATTGAAAAATGGCGGGAAATCGTTTTTACTTTTTATTTTTCTTTTCTAATATGTCATCTATTTAATGGTATCAAAACCAGCCAGATACAAACAGTAGAGCCAAAGAGATTTTATTACAACTTTATACCTATAAAATACGAAAAAACTTTTTCCCCGACATATTTATTACTTACAAACCATGTTAGTAAAACATTAACTCAGTAACAATTTGTGACATCACTGCTGAAGGTGACAGGCCCAGCTGACACCTTGCAGCAGCAGTGGTTGGTTCACAATCTACCCTGCTTGCTAAGCTGTTTCAAAAAAAAATTATGACAAAATTATTTTTTAATATGGACAAGGCTTTACTATACTATTAAACTGGGCAGCGGAACATTGCTCAATTCTCCATAGCCCAGTTGGTAACTGGACGATGGACACGTGTAATTTTCCCCATAACACCAACTGATCAAAGAACAATGTCAGATGTCCATAGTAACTTTGGCTCAATATTAATTTGTCATGGACAGTGAAAATTCTTACGTTTTTTTGTGTAGTTTAATGTCAAAAGCTTTTCTGTGATTTCCACTTTTACACTGAACTTTTAAAAAAGAAGTTATTCAGACATTTTAAATTGGAGGTTAAGTTATGTATTAACCAACAGTAATGAAAAACAACAGTGTCATTTGGAATCTAAAACAAACAAAATACAGCTGTGTTGCAAATTAACATTTAGCTTAGTTAAAACAGTTGACATTATATTAATAAAAGAATCGTACTTTACCTCAGCAAGTGAAGTCCATTGCCATAACAATGAACGGACATCGTCAAACTTAAATGCCGTTTCACATGGAACACATTTAAACCACAATTATTACAACGTAGTTTATGGGACATTGTATCAAAATGTGTGGTATGGATATCACAATAAGTCTCTAACGCTAACGCAGAGGAATTCGAGAAGAAAACAAACGTAAACTTAGAAAAACATCGACAACAACACAACAAGATGTTTGACATCTTGTCATCTTCAACTTACTGTCAGTTTAACCGCGCGCGAACTTGACAGAGAGTTCTTCAAGAACATGATTAGTATAATGATTACTTATTGAAAGGATTTTCTTTTCGAAAAGTTCTCGAAAAGAACTAAATATTTTTTAATAAGTTGGAATATTATATTTAAATTGTTGTAGGTAAAAACTTTGTGTCCGTGTGAATTTAGTTTTAAAAGTTGTGTAGGCCGAAACCTGACATTGTTCTTTCAATATTGGTCCATGGAGCACCGACGAAAAAAAGCTCCACCGGCAGAAAACTGTAAATAATTGCAAAAACCGAATTAACTCGAACACCACGAAAAATCGCGGAAAATTTGAACGAACGAACGTTCACATTTTTCACACGTTAGTCTACAACATATTCTACGTCGACATTGGCAAAAATGCGGAGTATCTTGCACAACGGCAATTACTAGTAAAAATATTTATTCAGTAACTTTAATTAACACGGTTGAAAAACAAATAATAGCAATTAAAGAGAGAGACACATATATAAACGTAAAAACAAGCAAATGATAAAGTTCAGGTTCAAATTTTAAAAATAACATTACAATTAACAACAGTTTCACACGAGTCCCTCTCACGGCACTTCTGCCATGCCAATTAAATTTTCGTTCATTCATCCGTAAACATATCGTTTAATAAAATGTGCTTCGAATGATGTATTGTTTAAGGCTGGGTGGTTCGGGCCTTTACGCATTTGAAACGCTACCTCCGCCTCCCCCAACTGCAGCGCGACGAATTTATTTACGATGCGCCGCCGATCATTTCGCGGAAAATCCATGGCACAGTGTAAAATATTTGCAGTTAATCAACTGAATTAATTTTTCATAGGTCGATTCTATTTCCTTAAGTTTACTGTTTCTGGTGACTACCATGTAGTGATCTAAGAATATTACTTGAAATATCGTAAATTTGTTTTCACATTATCAGATAACGATACCATCGCGATTCGATACCGATAGGTAT
This sequence comes from Cosmia trapezina, assembly GCA_905163495.3. Classification (NCBI taxonomy): domain Eukaryota; kingdom Metazoa; phylum Arthropoda; class Insecta; order Lepidoptera; family Noctuidae; genus Cosmia; species Cosmia trapezina. The sequence continues at coordinate 3,339,055 of LR991019.1, forward strand.
AATTAGTATCGGCCCTATGATATTGGTGAATATCGATGACCATCGCGACGCGACAAACAACCACACTACTAAGTATCGACGTCTCGAATTCGGCAGTGCCCAAAAGTTTGCTCAAGTGAAATAATGCCCGCTACTCTCACCCTGCACTGCGCTCGGCGGAAGATATCGTGCCGATATCGGTGCCGGTTTGTGTGGAAATCGGTTATTATCATGTTGGTTGTATGGGCGGTAATGCACAGAAATGAGGAAAATATCGTCAGGAAAGTTTTGAGTATGATTCTGGATGGCTATGCGATAGTAGGGGAAAAAATGATTATCATCACGTTATATCTTTATGGAGCTGGCTTAGCTGATGGAATTATGTCAATCATGACATTATAACATAAGAACGGATATTTTAGTCAAATTTCATCTAAGTAAATAGCTTAGCGTTTCGACGAACAACATTCATGAACCTACAGTATCCGAGCGTCAATAATATATCAACCATCAACTATGAACGACAGAGGCGAATAACAAACCTAGAAACTTTTCCGGAATCTCGAAACTTTCTTTTTGGTATCGCGTTATTTCCAAAAGTAGAATGTGCGAGTCAGTATTTATTTATCATTGTATATATTTTAATTGCTAACACTAATATATTTACATATTATGTACAAATATTTAATAAAAAAGAAAAAAGGGAAGAGCTCATAGGGCATCAAAAAATTCGTCCACATCGCTATCAATGGCAAAAGTGCCCAAAAGTGCCCAAAAGGCTGGCAGCATTGCCACGTTGGATGGCAATGCTAATTCTTTGGCCTAAAAATAGGCCAGCCCTTTGGTCGCGTTATTTTATATTTTTTTGCCTTTATGCTGTGAATAGCGCTGTAGATTACTTGTTAGTTAGTTTTAACTTTTATTGTTTGTAGACTCGAAGCCGACCTCAAGACAGTAATTAAGAAAGCCCGGAATTGCATACAAATTAAATGCTCCACACACATTCTGATTTTTTCAGATTACTATTTTCGCAGATAGATCGGGGGGGCTAAAACGGCCACTTTGGCAAAATCATAATAGGATAATATTATGAATAATAATTGAAATCGTAAAACGGTCACAAACTGACAATACATAAATAAATTGTCAGTCTGTGACCGTTTTACGATTTCAAATATTATTCATAATATTATCCTATTATGATTCTGCCAAAGTGGCCGTTTTAGCCCCACAGTAAGAATGACACTGACGAGCGTTCTGAATTACGGATTGGAATATTTAAGTTTATGATTTCTTAACGCGCGTTTTTCTATACATTTGAACACGTGAGCACACACACACTCGAATCAGATTATGAATTATTTCATTTGACTTATGTATGATGTATAGTGTGTCTTTCTTTCGGATTTTATCCCCCAGCAAACATAGTAATTCATCAAATGATGCTACTGAAATTCTGTAGTAATCAATAAATCTGACAGGATACTGTCGTAATATTCTCGCCGTAATGACAGGGAAAGTCACTTTGACTTTGACTCTGTTCAAGGATAAATCCAGTGTATTTGTTTGCGTTTCTTTTATTTTTTATTAGGGTTCCGTACCCAAAATGGTAAAAAAGGAACCCTTATGATGTGACTCAGTCTGTCTGTCTGTCACAGCTGGATATCTCAAGAACTACTAATGCTGTCAACTTCAAATTTGGAACAGTTTTAGATAACGTTTACCCAACTATTTTGCAAATAAGAAAGAAATAAAAATAGAACAGATATTTTTTTGCAACAAGAACAGAAAGGAAGTCTTAAAATTTCAAAGTGGGGCTACTAGGGCATATGGGGTATCATTTGAAAAAGCGCTGTTTGCACATTCTCAAACATTTTTTCATAATTTGAATTCGCAATTCATAATTTGAATTCCGGCAAGCTTGAGGCAGCTTGCCGGAATTCAAATTATGAATTCCGAGTCAGAATTCAGAGAGGAATTCCGGCTGTGTGAGTCACTCAAGGGGTATGCTAACAAACACAACACACACGAATGAAGCAATAAGCAGAATATACATATAAGTAAGTAATACAGGTTTTCAGAACCACATTGTTTATAACAAAATAAACAATGTTGATGATGTTGTTGTTGTTTATGTTTGTTTATTGTTTAAAGTAAATAAATAAATAATAAATAAATAACGCTGCCAATCGTATGTGCTATAATATAATGTGGTTATAATATCGGCTTACTGTAATGATTAATAAAACGTTGAACAAGTAACAAAAATGCTATTTATTATTTATCTTACAATGCTTCTACATTCATCGATTGAACTAGAGTCTATCAAGCGAGTCGTGTCCAATGAAAAAGGAGCCCAAAATTAAAAATCTTACATGTGTCAACACTGATATAGTACGCTGAAAACATGTTTGATACTTGAATTTTTGTAGATAAAAAAATTCTTAAAAAAGTGCATTTCAATGTATTTATTAGTCAAAATTTTAACTAAAATCAGAATCTAGAAATTCAATGCCTTCTTATGAGAAATCACTGTCAGTATCATGACGCACAAAAATGATGAAGGGTTCCAACTCCGGTTATCCTTTGTTTTCTACATGAATAGTGTGATCTGTGCATTTATACATTAAATATATTTCTTTTCCATTCTTCTTTAAATTTCCATTAATACAAATTAAATAATTGAGCTAAAAGTATCAAAATGCTGTAGCTTAGTAGAATAGAAGTTGTGACAATCCGTTTGACAGATGGTCGTGGACACGACTCGCTTGACACACTATCAACTATATTTTTAGTTGCATCCGGAATACATGAGTGTGTATTCCGGATGCAACTACCTTTACTATTTTATTTTGATCATCCAAGGTAACAGAACTATTGCAGTTCATTTTATTATAACATCTCCAATTTGTACTGCCATTTGTATTTTTTTACGTAATTATAGCGGAAACCAGCGTGCAGTAAAACGGGCTTACCATTTCGACTCGATATAAATTTAATACCGCTGCTCGTAATGTGCAAATCCATTGTAATTTCTACACTCCTTTTTAAATTATTAATACTATACTTATACTGCCTAAAAAATGCAGCAACAAATCAATCATAGTACCTACCTACTTATGACAATGTCATATTGACGACATTAACTTGACATGCGTGTACAGTTCCGCGTTTTCGTTTTATAATGATACTAGCTGACCCGACAGACGTTGTCCTGTCTTGACTATGCATATTTTAATGTAAACGCGCGAAGTTAAAATAGTCGTTAAGTTTTCTGAAATTCTCCAATTTTCTGCGAAATTTTCTTATTTTTGCTTTCATAAGAACCTTCTCCTGACAATAATAAACACAACAAAAAAGAATTAGCGAAATTGTTCCATCCGTTCACGAGTGATGCGCTGACCAAGGGAAATAGGGATTCATTTTTATATATACAGATTCTAATTTCATTAAACGTTATTAATTATTGGTTTATTTACAATTTTCTAAAATAGCATCTTAGACCAACCTGTAGCGCAGAGATGAAATTCAAACGAATAAAAAAGTAATGGTCACGCTACTCGAGTTTTCTTTCTGTGGGTTGCGCAAAAAAAAAACATTCATGAAGCTACTCACAGCAGGGTCAGAACAATACACAAACGATGAACAAAAAAAAGGGTCCAAGTCAAAGACCTTACCAGCTGACATAGAACAATAGCTTCATGAATGAGTCCTTTGCTTAAAGTGATCGTAATTTTGGTTATTATTTTATTATTTAGTTTGTTAGATTTCTTTTTTTAATTTTTTTAATATTTTATCTAATTATCCTTTTTTATTATTACTGGCCACTAGCACTACCCATGTCTTTTGTTAATGTCGCTATAGTAGCGGCACGTTGTAAACCAAGGAAAACTACGTGGAGACTGTTGGATGATCATAATGCTGTCACAAGTTTATCTATGAGATATATATTTAAAAATAGAAATAAGCTCTTGACGTGTGTGTCAATGATCTTGTTAAAGTATTGCAAAAAGTATAATTTTCTCATGTTAATTAAATAGATGTTTGTTACTCTGAATCTTTATTTATTACTAAGTTAGATGCCATAATTTCCTCTATCAGTGGTAGCAGAGCAATTAAATTAGTGATAAAATAATAAATGTAGTTCATAAAATTTGCCGGAGAAAAAACACGAAGTGACGAAAAGAAAAAAAATGGCGTCGACATCTCGATGCATAGAACTGCTAACAAAAAGTAATTACGACACCTGGAGCCTACAAGCACAGGCTGTTCTCATTAAATGTGAGCTATGGGATTACGCAAGCGGTGACACTAAGCTGGCGGCGACCGCCACTGCTGAAGAGATATTTTTTTTCAAAAAGCAAGATTTGAAGGCCAGATCTGAGTTACTTCTTCTGATGTCTCCTGCTGAACTCAAACAGATAAAAGGATGTAACACGTCGAAAGAGGTATGGGACAAACTAAAATCTATACATCAAAGTACTGGACCTGCCAGAAAAGCTACATTGTTGAAGCAATTGGTATTAAAAAAAATGAGTCCACAAGAAGATGTAAGAGACCATTTGAACCATTTTATGGATGTGGTAGGAAAGTTGGAAGACATGGATGTAAAAATAAATTCAGAGCTGCTTAGCATAATGATGCTTTACAGTTTGCCAACTACCTTCGAAAGTTTCCGTATAGCAATTGAGTCGAGAGATATTCTGCCAAGTCCCGAAGATTTAAAGATAAAAATTACCGAAGAAAATGACGCAAGACAGCAAGGTCAAAGTGAACAAAGTTCAGAGGCATTGTATGTCAAGCAGAAAAAGAAGTTTAATAATTCTATATCATGCAAAAATTGCAACAAAAAGGGTCATTCCACTGAAGCATGTTGGTCAAAGAAGAAACAGAATTCTTCAAGCAACAAGAAGACAGAAAAGAATTTTAATGTATGTTTAACATTAGACAACTCCAATATAAAAGATGGAATGTGGTGTTTGGATAGTGGCTGCACTTCTCATATGACGGCGGAAAAAAGTATGTTTTTAAACATAAATTCCACATCAGACACACTAAAATTGGCTTCAGACAAATATACTACCCAAGTTAAAGGAAAAGGGAAAGTAGTGGTCTGCAAGGAGAACCAAGATTATAACCTAAATGATGCACTATATGTACCCGAAATATCGACAAATCTCATGTCAGTCAGCAAAATAACTGATAATGGCTTCGATGTATTATTCACAAAAGAAAAAGCCTACATCATGGAAAAGAAAAAAACTGTTCTTAGTGCAGAAAGAAAAAACGGACTATACTACCTGGATTTTGAACAATGCGAGACAGCAAATTGGGCTCCTACAAATGAAAATAAGACTATGACATGGCACCGAAAATTAGGCCACATTAACGAAAAGGATCTGAAGATGATGGTTGATAATCAGATGATGCGAGGGCTAGTATTAAAACAAGTGAAGTTGGATACGTGCGAAACATGCATAAAAGGCAAAATGGCAGCCCTACCATTTACAAGCCATGGTCGTATCTCAAGTGAGCCATTGGAAATCATACACAGTGATGTATGTGGGCCATTCGAAGTAGAATCACTGGGCGGATCACGCTATTATGTGACATTCGTCGACGATTATACGAGATATTGCTGTATTTATTTTATTAAAAATAAAAATGACGTATTTGAAAAGTTCAAAGAATATAAATCCAGAGTGGAAATGTTTTTAAAAAAGAAAATACAAAACCTGCAGTCCGATAATGGTGGTGAGTACAGGAACAAAGAGTTCGATAAGTTCCTAAAAGAAAATGGCGTAAAACGAAGACTGACAGCACCATATACACCGCAGCAAAACGGAGTTAGCGAAAGAAAGAACAGATCGCTAATGGATAAAGCGAGATGTTTAATGATCGACTCCAACGCTCCTCCAAGCTTATGGGCAGAGGCAGTGAACACTGCAAACTACCTTATTAACAGAAGCCCAGCAAAGGCGCTGAATGGTAGCACACCATACGAAAAGTGGGTTGGAAAAACACCATGTGGAAACCACCTACATGTTTTTGGTAGTAAAGCATTCTTTCTCAACAAAAGGCGTAAAGGAAAACTGTCTCCGAAAGCTACGGAAGGTGTATTTATGGGCTACGCAATAAACGCAAAAGCCTTCAGAATTTACGTACCGGAAAAGAAAGATGTAATCATTAGCAGAGATGTAAAAATAATTGAAAAGATGCATTTTGACAAGAATCCTGCGGTCGAATACAAAGATTTCCAACCGGAACAACTAGATCCTGAAGCAAAAGAACAAATAGAAATTGAATTACAAGAAAAAACAATCGACGATAATTTAACATTTCAGGAACCAACTCCGTCTACTTCAGACTCGTTACAGCCCATGCAAATTGAAACTGAATTGTCCACAACAAGTGAAAGGCCAATAAGAGAAAGAAGGTTACCAGCTTGGACTAAAGACTATGAGCTAGGAGCTGTAAACAGTTGTGTAAATATGCTGATATCTGAGAACAGTAATGACTGTTTACTTACTTTTCAAGAAGCTGTATCAGGCAACGATAAAGAAAATTGGGAGAAGGCAACACAATCTGAAATGAAATCGCTCGAGAAAAATAATACTTGGATACTAGTCGATAAAGAAGAAGCCAAAGGACACAAAGTATTGTCTAACAAATGGGTATTTAGAATAAAAGATGACGGAACTTACAAGGCCAGATTAGTTGTACGCGGCTGTGAGCAGAAAGGCAACTTGGATTTTGAAGAAATATATAGCCCAGTTGTAAGTCAGTCTGTTCTTAAGACCTTGTTAGCAATTGCCGCATCTAAAAATTATCATTTCTGTACTTTTGACGTCAAAACCGCTTTCTTGTACGGCGAACTGACAGATGAAGTTTACATGAAAGTACCTGTTGGCTATAAAACTACCTGTGATAGTACTAATAAAGTATGCCGACTGAAAAAGTCGTTATATGGTTTAAAACAAGCACCATTCACATGGAATAAAACTTTTACCCGTGCAATTTTTGACCTAGGTTTCAAGACAATCAAGACTGACAGATGCGTTTTTATTAACAAAGATAAGACCATTATTATTGCTGTATTTGTTGATGATGGACTAGTCATCGGTAAAGACAAGAAAGAGATAGAACATATACTGTCAAAACTTGAAACAAAATTCGAAATAAAAAAAATTGAAAACCCAAAAACTTATCTGGGTATAGAAATAAATAATTGTAAAGAAGGAATTAAGTTGACTCAAAAGAATTATATAAATGGCATGCTGAAAAAGTATAGTATGGAAAACGCTAAACCTTGTGAGACGCCTGGAAGTAACGATGCAAAAGTGACACAGGAAACTCCCCAGGAGAAGGAATACCCTTATAGGGAAGCAGTGGGAAGTTTACTGTATTTGTCCACTCGAACAAGACCAGACATCGCCCAAGCTGTTAATCAAGTCAGCAGAAAAGTAGAAAATCCCAGCAAAGAAGATGTCACGAAAGTGAAGAAAATATTTAAATATTTGATTGGCACTAAAGATAAAGGTATACTCTTCAAAAGAAATAGTCGAATTGAAAGAATCGATGCTTACACTGACTCTGATTATGCTGGAGATCCTCTGACAAGACGAAGCACATCTGGCAGCGTTCTTATGATAGCTAATGGACTTATAACATGGGGATCCAAAAGACAGCCAATTGTTGCTCTGTCATCGACCGAGGCAGAGTACATAGCGGCTGCAGACTGCTGCAAAGAGGCAATGTACCTCAATTCCCTGCTGAAGGAAATTACAGACTTGGACTTGAAAATACACTTATATGTTGACAACCAAAGTTCAATACAACTAATTAAGTCTGGCTCCTTCAACAAGAGATCGAAGCACATAGATGTGCGATATCATTTTATCCACGAACAATTCATGAAAGGACTGGTTAATGTCAGCTACTGCCCAACAGAGACTCAGTTAGCTGATATTATGACGAAGCCACTGTCTAAGGTGAAATTTGCAAGACACTGTGCAACACTCATGTGTGGATAGTGACGGTTCAGCCACTTGGGTGCACATTAGGAGAAGGTGTTGGATGATCATAATGCTGGCACAAGTTTATCTATAAGATATATATTTAAAAATAGAAATAAGCTCTTGACGTGTGTGTCAATGATCTTGTTAAAGTATTGCAAAAAGTATAATTTTCTCATGTTAATTAAATAGATGTTTGTTACTCTGAATCTTTATTTATTACTAAGTTAGATGCCATAATTTCCTCTATCAGAGACCATTTCAACGCGACTGTACAATTTCTGCCGTAAAGCGAATCTGCCGTAAAGCGAATCTGTCGTAAAGCGAATCTGTCCTAAAGCGAACAAGGGTTTACGAAACCCGAAACGTGAGGCTTCACGTCATTGTTTACAACGCTATGTCTTGGTTTTTTATTTAATCGAGAGATTCAACATTCAAACTTAGAAAAAAACCAAAAACAAACTCTTTCTTCAGCTTTCTTATTAGTACTTATATTGGTACTTATAGATGATGATTATCAGATCTTATGGTGATTATCAGATCTCAACTTACCGGCCGTGTTTGAATTCACCAATACCGTGCACAACGCTTGCCGCGCGAATATGTCGAATAAACATGATCACAAAACTATTAATTCAATAATTTTAAAACAGCAAATTCACAAAGAGTGGCTTAAAAAATCTTGTATTGCTTGTCGTAGTGACTTTTGAAAAAACAAAATAGTCATTTGAATTGTCAAGAAAGTGTAACAAGGTTTTATAACTTGTAAAAAGAAAATAATTTAGGGAAAGGTTCGATTCATTGTCATGACGGGTTTTCTGACATTTCAGAAAACCCGTCATGCTTAATGACAATGAATCGAACCTTTCCCACCTTTTACGTTCACCAGGTGGCAGCACTGAGACGTCAGGTCCGGGCACCTGTCAAGTGTCCTAGCACCTAAAAACGTCATTCGAACCTACATATCTCTACGTACATATCACATACTACATATCACATAAACTAAAGAGCAATATTTGTATAAACCTAATATTATCTTAATATATATTACTAGGTTCTGCCCGCGACTTCGTCCGCGTAAAATTTATTTTTTGCTCGACCCACCCCGTCGCATCGCATTGCCTAACCGCGCTATTACTTCGTTTTTACTTAGCGTTCTTTCAGACTTTTTTTCTTTTTGCTCGGCACCTAAGGGTCCTAGAGTGATGTTAAATATGCCTTCTATAAGATTTGGGCTATCATTAATGCAAAAAGATTTTTTAAAGTCCGACTGGTAGGGTAGTTCCAGAGTTTAGCTCGTTCCTTCACCACATCCCCTTCCGCTACCTCTCCCTCCCCCTCTCACTCACTCTCACACCCCCTTCACCACTTCCCCTTCGCTCTCTCTCTCTCACCACTCCGTCCCCTCCCTCTCCCCCTCTCCTCCACCTCCGGCTCACCAACCCCTCCCCACCCCTCAGCCTTCACCATGTCTTCCTCCTCTCCTCACCAATTCCTGCCCTTTCTCCCTGCGTCCATCATCCTCCCCCTCAGACTCCTCACCACCCCTCCCTTGCCCCTCCCCCTCTAACCCTCCCTCCGGGGTAGTTTTAAAAAACTAATAATGACAAACTTAGGCAAATATTTGTGCCAAGTTTCATTCAATTAAAACCAAATGAATAACATTTTTCATGTAAATTGTATTCCCTGTTTTCACCCCCACAGGGATGGAATTAAAAAAAATGGTTTGAGATATTTCCATAGCTTGACTCAAAAATTATTTACACCAATTTTCGAGTTAATCAAGCCACGCAGTAAAATCCTCCCCAGTGAAATTGACTACCCCTTTTCACCCCGTTACAGGTTGATTTTCGAAAAACCCTGACACACATTATTCTTTATTTTTGGTTTTAAGTATAAATACTGAGTTTTAAGTTAATCGGATTGCGCGTTAAAATTTTTCATACAAACTTTGAGACCCCCCAATACCCCTTTAGGGGGTAGTTTAGAAAAACAAAAAATCACAAAAATCATAATTTAATTAGATAAATATTCGTGCCAAGTTTCAAGTTTATTAACTCAAGGAATAAGATTTTTCATACAAACAATATCCCCCCTTTTTACCCCCTTACAGGTCGAATTTCCAAAAACCCTTTCTTAGCGGATGCCTAGGTCATAATAGCTACCTGTGTTCCAAATTTCAGCCCAATCCGTTCAGTGGTTTCAGCTGTGTGTTGATAGATCAGTCAGTCAGTCAGTCAGTCAGTCAGTAACGCTTTCCTTTTATAGATATAGATTATAATTCTTCTGTCCGTGTGTTTGTCACCTAACTCCTTCTAAACGGCTTGACCGATTTAGATGAAAGTTTGTGTGTCCTGGATGGTTTGAAAACACAATTCGACCCGGTAGGTGGCGCTCGGGTCCGCTAGTGTATTATATAAATATTTGTAATCACGTTCTCAAAAACGGCTTCAATGAAAGTTGCAGTGGCGGAAAATCGACCTAGCTAGGTCTCAAATCTGGGAAAAAAATTGGCTTTTCTCTATTTTCATCAGAGCAGAGCTCAGCTGCCCAGGTAGACACTTTTCTGTAGTCGTGACTGATTTATGAACGTATGAATGATGAACGTCATCAAATCTAAATATATAAATAAAATAAATATCCTTGGACATTTCACACAACGCCATCTAGTCCCAAGCTAAGCAACCTAATGCTTGTGTTATGGTAACGAGATGGCTGATAAACTACTTATATACTTTTTTTTTTTGTAAATACCTACATACATATTATAGATAGAAAAACACCCAGACTCGGAACAAATACTTGTAGGTCGTACAAATATTTGTTCCGTGCGGGAATCGAACCCGCGACATGCTGCTCAACCACTGCGCCAACCGTGTCGTCAAACTCATGTCATCTCTATACTCATTATAAAACTAGCTGTTGCCCGCGACTTCGTCCGCTTTTTTATACACAAATATTCAGCTACATACCTGTCTAATAACAAAACGATTGGTTCAGGATAGTAAAAAAAAATATGGCGCTATGAGGTAAAAAAAAGTTGATAAATTTTGGTTCGATTCGATTAAGTAAACGCTAAATGTTACTCACAATAAAGCTTCTTCTCTTTCATTAATTCGATTTTGAATCTAATGAGTGGCTTTTACGTGTTACAAACAAACAGCGACAAAGGAGAAGTTGCAACGTCCATAGAAAATTACCCCACGTCCGACAGCTGAGAAAAATATCTCAAAAAATAGATAAAAATGAGTATTAATAAATTGCATACCTCGGATTGCCATCCTTACTGGCTATCATACTTAGAAATTACTCCAAATATTCTTTCAGGCGGAGTATTTCTTAATATTTTACTTTCAATCATGCAATACCTACTACTCTAACGACCATAAAAAAACTGGTCAAGAGCGAGTCGGACTCGCGCACCGTGATGGTTCCGTTCCGATTTCTGAAAAAGTGTGCTACTTAGAGACATCGTTTTATTTTTACTGTAATCTTTACATAAATAGCCTACCTGGACTGTCTATAGCCTGGTGTCAAGGACCACCAACTCTCCGCTTGTGTATGGGTGAACTCCTGTAGCCACCTGCGTAACTAGTTGAAGGGAATAGGTACGATTGGCTCAGATCTACAGACAGACGTGCTGGATAATACTCCCCTAGCTAGTTCGTCAGCTGCGTCGTTACCCATCTTTAGAATAGAATGAGCCTTCAGTGTTGTATATTCGAATTGACCTATAGCTTGCTTCAGTTAAGAAATTCCGAAGGAAGTTATAAAAAATGTGGGTTCTAAAGACATGTAAAATAAGTCAGCAATAAACACCAAGCCCAGCATCCACTTCACAATCTTCTGTAACACCCAAACCACAAACCCAGATTGCGATGCTGATTCTGACTCCCATTGTAATGAAGACTTTAGTTTATGCAACTATATATAATTTGTATTATTTGGTTATGAGATAATTGTTTAATTAAAAATAGGGAACTTGACCTGACAGGTATGGCTTTATTATTCCCATAAGTAAATATTTTTTATAAGTTTGTATATTCTCTGGTGATTTTAGGTGATATTTTACTCGGGATCAAACGTTGATACGGGCTAACTAGTAAAAATGCCAAATCCTCGTCCATGGTTTGCCTTTACAAGTTTGCATCACCTGAAATTCGTCATAAACGAATACATACGAATAATATATATATAATATACAACAGCTCGCGCATCACTGGGTCCACTGGACGCCCCAGCCTTCGCGCCCGCCGTAGGCCTTAGTCACCGCCGCTGGGGTCGCGGATTGTCCGAAGGGGTTACCGCGGCCCTGGCATAGGCAACTGAAGGAACACGGGTGGGTTTTAGTCAGTAAAAGTCTGACACGCCCTTCCGCTCCACCCAGAGCGGGAGAAGTTATTTGATGATTTCCCACCCTCAAAAGGCCCTAGTCACCGCGCATTCGGGTCCATATTGGCTCACCTAAAGTTCTTCACCCGAAATTGTTCTTCCTAATGATTTGTAATCCGAATGATCACTCTTCCTAAAATTTTTCATCCTAAAGTTTTCATTCATACATTTTGTAGTGCTACCGGCGATGTTCATAACACTCATGTTTCCGAAAATTGTAATTAATGATATCATTAATGTAAATATATTTAAACTCCTACTGTTTTTTATCATAACGCTTTTATCCCTAACCATAATATTTTCACGGTCACGGTCGAAAGTACAAAACCCGAAAGTTCATTTGCCCGAAAGCTTAAAATCCCGAAGATCCTTATCCCGAAGTTTAAAATCCCGAAGATCCATATCCAGATATATAATATGCCTAGGGTTAGGGTTTTCGTCAGCAGGTCGACGGAGCCCCGCTGCTCGGGGCTCCTATTTCTGTCTGCGGGGTTTAAAGGAACCTAACTAACTGAACCTCGGGGTGCCCCTGATGTCGACCGTCTAAGGTTAGGGTTTTCGACAGCAGGTCAGGGAAAAAATGTAGGACCTCAGGAACTTAACATAAGTACTTATATCGGTATTTTTCATTTTGGTCAATTAACGATGAGTATTGGTATTTCATCCATTCGGGATTTCGTCCATTCGAGATTTCGTCCATTCGGGATTAAGATATAACTTTGAATAATAGTGAAAAAGATAGTTATGTTAAGAAAATATAGGGAAACAAATAAAAGTATAATAGATGTTTATTGCTACTGACATTATGAAGTTGAATGCTTCGGAATTATGAACATTAGAGACAGACTAGTTAGGAATTGTGATTGTTAGGATGCAAAATGTTAGGAAGAACATTTTCGGATTTCCAATTATCGGAGTTGAAAATTTAGCTGAACTTTGGCGCACCCCGCGCATTCACTGTGGACGCACACCAAGTGTTCCTTGTTGACTACGGAACCCTAAAAACAAATAATAAAAACCATAACCGAAGACAAATGACAAACTTCTAATCTCTGAATGTTCAAACTTTGTATTCACTTTTTTTTTGTTTTCTTATAATTTAAACTTAGCTTTAGGTAATATACCTAAAATTGCACCTTTTGAATATAAATATTTATTATTAGTCCGTTCGCATGTTGTAAACTTATCCTAGTTATACAGGGAAACCTATTATTAGCCATCATAGAATACTGTAATCCACATACTCTGGAACATACTACATGTTGTATCGCTGTTGGTTGCTTAAATAAAGAAAATAAAATTTAAATAAATAGTAAGGGCAAATTTTTCAATAGTCAGTTAACTCGTATCTTAAGAATAAATATTTTAGTTTGACAGCTTTTAAAAAAAATTAAAAAAAATAAAAATTAAAAAAAAATGAAAATATGAAATGAAATGTGAAAATATGTCAGACTGTCATATTTATTCTTCAGATAAGAGTTATCTGACTATTGAAAAATTTGCCCTAAGATATATTAAAAATAAATCGTAATCCAGGTTGATTACGATTTATTTTTAAATTTAAGCAAAAAATTGATTGCGATAATTATTGATCTCAGCTAATGATAGTTAAGCCTTTTATAGAATTTTCTTAACTTTTTATTAGCTTAACTGAGTAATCTTCTCAGAGCTAAATATAACGGTGCTAGTTAGAAGGATTAAGGATAAAGTGTAGAAATTCGTCGAATTTTCTTATACGCCAACAAAACAGAATTATAACAGTTTTATTCTTGAGTAACCCAGCACCGTAATTTTGTTTATTTAGTTAAATCACAATTATGACACCTTTAAAAAAAACAAAACAGTCAGAGTACAACTCGTAAGTCGCAGCCGTTACCTCTGGGCCACCAGTACAGGGCTCTAATTGTGAATTGTGAATTTCCGTGTCAGAAAATGCACTCACACAAATGTGACTAATGCTCTTCATTCATCACATCGATTTTATTAAAAGTAGAAGTGATTCCTATTAAATGAAAGGGCTATTTTTACCTTCAATGTAAATTCGAAAGAAGTTTTGATTTTAATTGCGAAATATTAAAAAAACATTCCCGAAAAGTGACGAAATTCAGTTGTTCTCATTTTTACTGAAGGCACGCATATAATTTAAAGAATTACAATCATGAAATATTACGTTCATGGCTATACTATAAATTTAAAATTATTGGCGCGAAAGCTTGTGATTTACAAACCTCGTTGGCATATTTTAAAACAATATGTTAAGATGAAAACCAAAACCATACAAAAATTCGGACCAGTACGAAAGTTGTCCTGAAATAAATTACTTTGATGCCTATGGTGAAAGCATGGTCATTAAGAAGTGGTCAGTAATCAAGCCGCTAGCTGATACTTCTTTTTAAACCAAGTTGTGTGTGTAGTATATCTATATCGACGACACGGTTGGCGCAGTGGTTGAGCGATTGACTGCTGCGCAGCATGTCGCGGGTTCGATTCCCGCACGGAACAAATATTTGTACGACCTACAAGTATTTGTTCCGAGTCTGGGTGTTTTTCTATCTATAATATGTATGTATTTACAAAAAAAAATGTATATAAGTAGTTTATCAGCCATCTTGTTACCATAACACAAGCATTAGGTTGCTTAGCTTGGGACTAGATGGCGTTGTGTGAAATGTCCGAGGATATTATTATTAATTCCTTTATTTCATTTGTATATACATATAAATTACATTTTTAAATGTTGAAATATAAAAAGTATAAAAACATTTAAAAATATAAAAATAGTAGCCCACCGGTATCGGGAACAGGGTCCAAGCTACCGGCGGTCAGGGCTCCAGAGAGAGGAACCTCCTAACAATGCGGGCCGTGTCCAGAAGCACCGCTTTCTGAATCAAGCCCTTGATCCAGCTGCCCAACGAGAGCCTCCTTAGGTGTTGGTCGAGGCTCTTGGCAATTAAGCCATTGGCTGATACGACTTTATTATTAATATTATTATTATTATATCTATAAAAATCAATGCCACTTTTCGTTGTAATTTTGTAACTCAAGAACGGCTGGGCCAATTTAGCTGATTTTGGTTTTGAAATGTTTGACGTAGTCCAGGGAAGGTTTAAACGATGAGAAAAATTGGAAAAGTTGCCGGGAAAATTGGAAAATTCTGGAAAACTGAAAGTGAATTTTATATGGGAATATTGAAATTGGGACAGGACAACGTCTGTCGGGGTCAGATAGATAAATATATATATGTATATTTATAGATCTCAAATCTTTCTTCGTCCGTTTTTAGTTCAAAAAGTTTTTGCGCTCGAAACTGTAATAAAGTGAACAGACTTTGTCCTGTCCTTCAATAATTCGTACAAAAACTCCTTTAGATAATGCACCGATTTTCCCGGCAACTTTTCATTTTTTCCTTTCCATGAGAGCCTGATTTGGACTACCTATATTACAAACATTTTAAAAGAAAAAAAAAAAAATCGGTCCAGGTTCTGAAGTTATAGCGATTAGGCTTAGCCTTCTGGGCTGGACTGAGCCAAAACCCACGGGGCGGTTTTCTTGAGCGTCGAGGCATCTCGAACGTGGACCATGACGCGTGTAGTTTCCGCGGGGTCAGTGCTGTGCATAGATATGACTTTTTATATTTCTATGGTGCTGTGAAGAAACTGCAAGCACGAGCAGGAGTCACACAAAAGCGCGCGAATTGCGGGCGAGCGATTACTTACATACTTACTTGCATCCGTTTACAAAGTAAATTGGCAGTGATACAAGTTTTTTTATTCCGATAACGAGTACGCTAAGGACGGTGGTTCTCTATAATCTGAAAATAATAATTGACAATTCTCAATAGTTAAATTGAAAAAGAAAATCCCGAAAACACTAATTGAAGCTCGAATTTTGACTCATTTACGGAATATTTCTGATTGGGCGGTAGGAAGTAACCGGTATAAATAACTGGCCAATCAGATCGCAGTACATATAGTTTACAGAGTTCCTGCAGATGTGTAGCTATATTGTTTTTAGGGCTGCCGACGTCCTAAATTATATGAATATTTTTTGGAGGCAAAATGTTTGCCTCCAAAAATATATAAACTTCTCGAGTAATTCAACGACGGCCGCGATTAAGTTGAAACTTGGAAGAAACATATACAAAACTTCAAACTTTTCTTAATGAATGAATGTTTTGCAAGATTATAGGTACCTACATTGTATATGGTACAGTGACATAGTTATGGTTTCACTATATTCGACTTTACTAGTCGTGCAAATTTTTAAGTGACATTGTACCGGTAATCGAAGCATTTAATAAAATTTCAGTCTCCTTACATTATTAGAATACAAATATTACATTAATAATTAATTGTTAGTAAAAACTACGATTATACTGTTATACATAATTATATTTATAAGATATACGCTAGACAGAAAAAACTATAATCACTATGTCAAATAAAGCACCTAAATAATGTCAAAAAGATTTCAAATTTATAAAGTCAATATTACATTATTTATTAATTTTTAGTTAAAACTCTTATACATAATTATGTTTATACCGTTTACTCAAGACACAAACAAAAAAAACCGGCCAAGTGCGTACGATAATTTCATAAAATTATCGTAATAACAAACTTAACATTATACTTGAAAAACATGTTCTCCCATACATTCCAACAGTAAATGTAAGTTTGTAGAGATTTACCATGTTATTTTAAGAACACAAACTTATTATAGGTTTTCCTGTAATCTACAGGTATAGGCCTATTTTCGGTATTTATTTCAAAATTTTAGGCTCAGTAGTTTCGGAGATAAGGGGGGGAATAGTACAATTTTCGTCTATTTTCTTAAATAACTTTAAAACTATTTTTTATAAAATTATAAAATATATATACTTGAGACCCTCATAGTAAGCCCTTTCATTTGATTTGTCACACGGTACAGTTTGCAAAACTTTTTTTATTAATTTTCTTATTTGCCCCCTAAAAGTGACCCCCATATTCAAAATTAATTTATTTACTTTAGCCGTACGTGTTTGGATCACAGAAATCCATATGTGTACCAAATTTCAACTTAATCGGTTCATTACATTCGGAGCAAATTGGCTGTGACAGACGGACAGACAGACAGACAGACACACGAGTGATCCTTTAGGGGTTCCGTTTTTTCCTTTTGAGGTACGGAACACTAAAAAAATAGAATAAATATAATCATTATGTCAAATATAGCACATAGTATAATGTCAAAAGGATTTCTTTAGAAAGTCATTAATCGAATAAAAACATCTGTCACATAAAGCTCTACTGAATTCTAATTCATTGAGTTTTCTCATTTTTTTTCGGTAGCTTGTTATACATTTTAACATTAGAGAATTTAATTTAACCGCCATACTCTAGCAGTTCGTGTCGCAAAGTTTTAGTCGATTTCGAGGCATTATTAGTGGCTTTTGTACTACCTTTCTTTTTAAAGGAGCTTTTTCATTATTTTCAAAAAGCGAAGGGTGTTTCCTAACGAACTTACACATTTCTAAAATGTGTAAGAATGGGAGTGTAAGCAGCCTTTTGTTAGTAAGCACTGGTTGACAAGAATCAGTCCACTTAAGTTTATATATCGATCTGAGGCATTTTTTTTGGACTATGAATGCTCTTTGGGAGTCCGTCGAGTTTCCCCAGACGATTATACCTTATCGTAATACAGAGCATACGTGGCTGTGGTATACCACTAGAGCTGTTTCTACATTCGTTAACAGTTTTATATTCCGTAGCGCGTATACAAAT
Organism: Cosmia trapezina; assembly: GCA_905163495.3. Lineage (NCBI taxonomy): Eukaryota > Metazoa > Arthropoda > Insecta > Lepidoptera > Noctuidae > Cosmia > Cosmia trapezina. The sequence goes on from LR991019.1 coordinate 3,357,203, forward strand.
TTATTTAATTTCTTACACACCATGTCTACATGTGATTTCCAGCTGCAAAGATTGTCAAAATGTATTCCTAAAAATTTCATGGTATTTACTTTTTCAATTTTGTCATTATTATATTTTATTTGTATGTCAATATTGTCAGTTATATTTTTTTTGTTACTATTAGTGCAAATTGTCATAAATTTAGTTTTACTAGTATTTATTTCTAAATTATTTAGGTTTAACCAGTCATGTATATCATTTGAGCTTTATCAGTGATATTTATTGCTTGCTCAACAGTAGCCTCTTTAGTCAGAATAGTGGTATCGTTTGCGAACAGTATAGTGTATTGGTCTGTTGAGTTCGGCAGTTCATTAAGGCCCAACTATACGCCAATGACCTTGAGTGGTTAGCTTGCGCATTCTGGCCTGAACTCACGCAACGCGTCGTACGTCCAGCCAGTAATAGGACTCGCCCATCAAGGAGCGCTGTCCCAAATTAGACGCATTTTTAATTTATTATAATAAAAAATATACATGTTTTTAAAAAGTAACAAAACCAAATCATTTTCGTTTGTATTGCAAAGTAGGAGATATTTTTTTAATATTCTTTTGATAAAAAATGAAGGAGTAAAATGGTTTCATCTTAACGATTTGTAAGTGATTTGGGGTTTTTTTTCTTATTATGTGATACCGATAGAAAAATTATGGCTAAACCAAATTACGATTCATATCATGTAGATTACCAACAATTTTTTTCAGATGAAATTTCTCTGTAGGTTCCGGCGAAAAACTGCTTCATCTGCACGCTGTTTTTAAGGTTTTTTCGAAAGAGTAGCCTTATTGTATGCTAAAAATAATATCGGTGAAATCCCAGTCCCTTGAGGTATTCCACATTTGTTAACTAAGTATTTAGATCTATACGTTACGTAGGTGTTAGTATCACGTCACATTTTGACGATCTCCGTGCATTGCTTTCGACCTCTTAGGTAGGTACATAACTATCAAACCAATTGTTGGCTGGGCCTCTTATAACATAATTTTCCAGATTGTTTAATAGTTTGTCGAGACATGTATATCATGTCAAATGCTTTACTCATGTCCAGAAATACAGGATTTCTTTTATTAATTTAAAACTTGCCAAAGTACTCGACTTATTTTTAATAAAACTATTCTGTTGTTGACATATTATTTAATTTTGAGGGTTCCGTACCTCAAAAGGAAAAAATGGGACCCTTATAGGATCACTCGTGTGTCTGTCTGTCCGTCTGTCCGTCTGTCACAGCCAATTTGCTCCGCATTTAATGGACCGATTAAGTTGAAATTTGGTACACATATGGATTTATGTTACCCAAATACGTACGGGTAAAGTAAATAAATGAATTTTGCATATGGGGGTCACTTTTAGGGGACAAATAAGAAAAAAAAAAGTTTTGCCAACTTGTACCGTGTGACATATCAAATGAAAGGGCTTATTATGAGGATCTCAAATATATATTTTTTTATAATTTTAAAGTATTTTTTTTTAAGTTATTTAAGAAAGTAGACGAAAATTTACCATCCTTATTTCCAAAACTACCGAGCCTAAAATTTTGAAAAAAATACAGAAACAGGAAAACCTATAAGAACTCTGTGCTCTCAAGATAACATGGTAAATCTCTCAATATTGTGAGTACAAACTTACATTTACAGTTGGAATGTATGGGAGAACATGTATTTCAACTACAATGTTAAGTTTGTTCTTGGTTCATCCCAAATACGGAACCTTTCATTGTGTGTGGTCCGACACGCACTTGTCCTGTTTTTATCAAAAACCTTTATACAAATATTGCCTTGCACACGTTACTTTCGAAGAATTTAAGTGCTTCTCGGAAAATACCATTTTCCATGAACATATTTATTATGTAGGTCAATAGTTTTAAAATAGAAAATATGATTCGTTTTAATATTTTTGTTTTAATACAATCATACCCAGCTGAATTTGTATTATAAACTTTCTAAAATGCATCGTTCTAATTAATTGTTCCTATCTATATCTGTTAATTAACTTTAATAAAATATTGGCTATAAATAAAGTCACAATATTAGTAAATACTACAGAACTTAACATAATCTGTATTCCCAGAGGGTTAAGCAGCGGTGTATCTATAGTAGGTACCTACACCAACAATTCGCCAGTTTTACTTTTAAAGATTTTTTTCAATCCAATTTTTTTTTAAATATTTTAATTAATAAAGACTTAAAAACCGAAAGTGTAACGCGTCTGCCCTAGAATGTAGGCGGGCCTTATTCGTTCGTCAATGGCGGAATCTGGCCCTGAATCCTGCTGCAGCCTCCGTTCAGTAGCTCGTAGAACAGTACCAGCGGATGACGTGTGCTTGGCTAGGTACTACGGAGGCTCGAGAACAGTTGCATCTCGAAAAAGTGCAACACTCTATTTTTCAAATAATAACTTTAACCGAAGTGATTTTACGCACTTTAAAAACTTGCAAACTTTTATTATTTTATTGAAAGTGATAACTAAAAATACCGAAATTAAAGTGAACATACTCTTAAAAGTGTGCGTAGTGTTCAGAAGAACCGCAAAAACTTATATAACTGTAGGTACTTAACTTTTGGTGAATATATATAATAAAAAGTTTGAAAAGTGTTAAGGAAAAACTTTGGATTTGTACTAAAGTTTTACTAGAACATCCCTATAAGACCAAGAAGTTCAGTATTACTTGAGATGGCAAATGAACCGGTATGTTTCTGCGAGCCATACTCGCGTCTCAAATACAAGTAAGTGATCAAAAATTTCTAAAATTACATTTCTTTTTTAAATTTAATTGACCCCAAACTTACTTACACTGACCTATTATTTTTCTTATAGCCTCGTAGAATACAAGGAGAACATCATTTATTACTTCCAACACCGAGGTACGTAAGTACTCAGCGCACACCAAGAGCAGAGCAGAGCAGAGCATTTTCTGAGACAATTGAAAAATTAATCTTATGACAATTCCATACATTGCAAAATTAAATCGTCCAAAGTTGATGCTCGACTGCGCTCGAGCATGCTCGAGCATGCTTGGCGTGTATTTAATTTTGCAATGTATGGGATTGTCACAAGATTAATATTTCAATAGTCTCAGAAAATGCTCTGCTCTGCTCTGCTCTTGGTGTGCGCTGACCCTTAAGATTTGTAATATGTTTGCCAGTGCAATGCGTAAATGTCGATTTATCTGTCTACTGAGTACTTGACATTTATTACACGCAGCATGTGCGAATTTCAGTGGCGACACATATTTTCTAATTATACCCTTACAAAACACGTGGAAATGCGCAAAGGATCCCTTTTCTGTAACTTTCGAAGTAGGTACACTGCCTATAAGACATTCGTATAACTAATTTATTGGACACACAAGATGCTGAAGAAGCTCTATCTCAAGAACCTCTATCCACTGTAGGTTCCAATGGCTCAGTGGTTAAAGCTTCGCTACCTACCCGCCCGTCTCGGCTTACCGGCGGCGGCCGCGGCGGGAAAAAAAAGGGAAATGATCTTAACCGCTCAAATATTTTAAACCTTATTTTAATACGCTTTGCGCTCATATTCTGTTGATATTGGTACTAACTTCGAGCAGTGAGGGGGATGCGGTATATTAGGCCGTGAAATTTAAATTTTTGCAATTAGCAGGTCAGTGTCAGGTTGTATGTTAATTAAAATATGATTCGCGGCTGTAACTATAATATGGCTTTACAGAATTATAAACTTTCTGGTTTTTTAGAAGTCTTTTATTTTTATAACTTTTATTTTATTAGTATAACTTATTAATTGATTAATATGTTTTTGTTGTAAGGACCGCTCTGGCGGTAAAAGCCTTTTCCATTTTCTTCCATTTCGCTCTATCTCTTGTCAGTCTGTTCCAAGTAATTCCAGCCGTGGCCACTAGAGTCTGTCAAGCGAGTCGTGGCAAATGAAAAAGGAGGCCAAAAATAAAAATCTTACATGTGTCAACATTGATATAGTACGCTGAAAACATGTTTGATACTTGAATTTTTGTACATAAAAAAATTCTAAAAAAAGTATTTAAATGTAGGTATTTATTAGCCACAATTAGAACTAAAATCAGAATTTAGAAATTCAATGTCAAAATCACTGTTAGTATCATCACGCACAAAAATGATGAACGGTTCCAACTCCGTTTCGGTTATCCTTTGTTTTCTACATTATCAGTGTGATCTATGCATTTTTCCATTAAATATATTTTTTTTTCCATTCTTCTTTAAATTTCCATTAATACAAATTAGATAATTGAGCTAAAAGTATCAAAATGCTGTAGCTCAGTAGAACAGAAGTTGTGACAATCCGTTTGACAGATAATAGTGTTGCCATTATAAGAAATCAGCTAAATGGTTGTGGACACGACTTGCTTGACAGACTCTACATTGAATTTTCAAAACATAATAAATTTTAAAATTAAAATACAGTATCGACCTGAAACTTCAAATTGTTTAAAACTCTCTAGGACTCCATGAGACAGGCTCGACCTACTGTGGAGTCCACCGAGCCCACAAGTTAATTTATTAAAATTACTAGCTTTTGCCCGCGGCTTCGCCCGCGTTGATGTCGGAAAATATCCCATGGGAACGTTTATGTGGAAAACATAGGGCCGTCCGATATAACTGTGCAAACTCAAATCGCTACGATATAGCGTTACCGTGTATAGTAGGCATAAAGCTACCAGTCGGCATGATTTTTTCCGACACCTTCAACAGTCTTCGTCACATTTCAGCCAATTTAAACCAAAATATAATGAATTACATTGAATCAGAATCACTCCGGTCATTGGAGAAAACCGTATGAAAATCCGTTCGGTACTTTTTGACATTATCGCATTCAAACAAACAGACTTACGCGGCGGGGGGACTTTGTTAATTACTTAAAATTTATTATGCCAGTCACGCTCGCACAAATAACTTTTGTCCGAGTGTCCACTCGTTCAAATAATTTCCTCGTAAAAACGTCGAATGAAATAAAGACTAAATGTTACCTCAAGATTCGAACTATGACTACATTTCCAATCCCTTAAATCTCTTAAAAAGAGGTAGGTACACAAATATTTGTCAAACCCTATTGTACCCTTTAGGGGACGATTTTTCTAAAACGCTGTACCGCATATTTCTTAATTTCCTACCAATAGCATGAATTTGTTATCCCTAACTTAAGAAATACTGGGTTTCCCTTACAAACTTTCATCCCCTATATCACGGCTTGTATTATTGTTTTTGAAAGTATCCTATGTCCTTTCCCAGGATACTATATAAAGCCTTGCCAAATTTTGTCGAAATCCGTGCAGTTTTGTAAATTTTAAAATCAACCCCTATTTTACCCCCTTAGGGGATGATTTTTCAAAAACGCTGAACCGCATATTTCTTTATTTCCTATCAAAAGCATACATTTTAATTTTCACATACCTGACTTAAGAAATACTGAGTTTCCCATACAAACTTTCATCCCCTATATCCCCCACTGTAGTATTATTTTTGGAAAAAATAGTAACCTATGTCGTTTACCAGGATTCTATATAAAGCCTTACCAAATTTTGTTGAAATCCGTGCAGTTTTGTAAATTTTAAAATCAACCCCTATTTTACACCCTTAGGGGATGATTTTTCAAAAACGCTGAACCGCATATTTCTTTATTTCCTATCAAAAACATACATTTTAATTTTCACATCCCTAACTTAAGAAATACTGAGTTTCCCATACAAACTTTCATCCCCTATATCACCCCCTGTAGTATTATTTATGGAAAAATAGTATCCTATGTCCTTTACCAGGATGCTATATAAAGCCTTGCCAAATTTTGTCGAAATCCGTGCAGTTTTGTAAATTTTAAAATCAACCCCTATTTTACCCCCTTAGGGGATGATTTTTCAAAAACGCTGAACCGCATATTTCTTTATTTCCTATCAAAAGCATACATTTTAATTTTCACATCCCTAACTTAAGAAATACTGAGTTTCCCATACAAACTTTCATCCCCTATATCACCCCCTGTAGGATTATTTTTGAAAAAAAAAGTAGCCTATGTCCGTCCCCAGGATACCATCTATAGCCTTGCCCAATTTTATCTAAATCGGTTCAGTGGTTTAGGCGTGAAAAGGTAACAGACAGACAGACAGACAGACAGACAGAGTTACTTTCGAATTTATAATATTAGTATGGATGTTTCCTTAATTCTTAACTATAATTTAAGGAGTTTATTTTTGTATTACTTTTAAGGAAATGTAAGAACATTATTTAGTTGAGAAACGATTATTATTATTAAGTATTTTAAAAAGTCTTTGACATAATATCTCGGGACCCTAGGAGCCCGGACCTTTGGAATGTACGAGGGGCTGAAGCCAACTCGCAGTCTCCTTAGACAATTTTAAATTATGATGTTATTATTATTATTATCTTAGATTATGAAATGTCATTATTATGTTTAATGGACACAAACGTGAACCTGTCAATATAATTCTATAAATAAATATATGACGACACGGTTGGCGCAGTGGTTGAGCGATTGACTGCTGCGCAGCATGTCACGGGTTCGATTCCCGCACGGAACAAATATTTGTACGACCTACAAGTATTTGTTCCAAGTCTGGGTGTTTTTCTGTCTATAATATGTATGTATTTACAAAAAAAAAATTTATATAGGTAGTTTATCAGACCTCCCGTTACCATAACACAAGCATTAGGTTGCTTGACTTGGGACTAGGTGGCGTTGTGTGAAATGTCCAAGGATATTTATTTATTTATTTGATACGACCGCGAATCATATTTAGATCAACATACGACCTAATACCGACTTGCAAATTACAAAAAACGTAAGAAATAAGTATTGAATTTTTGATTGGCTGCCCTGGCAAGCTTCAGCCGTGCGCTTAGTGAAATATGAACGTTATGAGTATTAAAATAAGATTCAAGATCCCGTCGGACTTATTCCCGTCGCTTTATTTTCTCAGTAAAATATTGATGGGTACTCTCGATAACTACAAGCATACTATGGGTACTATACTATACTATAAGGTCCCCAAGGTAACTACATAGTTTGGGGTCCACCATCCAAACAAACTGATTGTTAAGATACTTACAGATAAAACAATTTATTGTCATTTTTGTAATACTGAACAAATAAATTATTTCTCTTATAATTAGCACATTTGACGCAATTTTGGAAAGTATACACCTACCTTAGCCAAACAGTTGTACCTTAGCCCCAGCCACCCAACCAGTACACTTCGGCCTATACCTTCGCCCTTGTTCTGTGGCTTGTGTAACATCACGCCTGTAAATACCTTAAAAAACCGGCCAAGTGCGAGTCGGACTCGTACACGAAGGGTCCGTACCATTTATGTTTAACAATCGAAAAGATAAGCTTGTAATTCATAGTGATATTGTGAATTACAAGGTTATTTTTTGCAGTTGCAGAATATCGCCCCTATTTAAACAAAATACCTTATTAATCGGCGTTTTTAACCGACTTTTCAAAAACAAAAAGGAGGAGGTTATCAATTCGTCACGTATATATTTTTTTTATGTATGTACATCGATTTCTCCGTCAATTGTAGACCAATTTTGAAAATTCTTTTTTTGTTTAAAAGAGGTGTGCTCTCGAGGTGGTCTCATTGCCACCAAGTCAGAATCTGATGAGGGGATCTCATGGAAATCGAGGAAAACCCTCAAATTTTATAGGCACACCTACAGCGATTTGGGTATTTTTTATAGTAACTCGTGCATTTGCTCCCGGAAAGCACCATTTGGTGAAGTGGAACTAATGAGGAAGACCACAGATGGCCATCGGAACTACTCAATAATACGTATTTCACGTAGGTTGTGATTCGATTACTTTAATATGGCAATTTATGCTCATCACAATGCATATGGTGAAGTGGAGTTGATGGAGACTTCACCATCAGTTCCAGTTCTCCTGGTTCATTACTAGGAGAACTCCTCCTGGTTCATTACTAGGAGAACTCCTCAACAATGAACGTCCTTGTATCGGGAAAAACAATATTTTGTAAAAGGTGATGAGCAGTTGACATTTAGGCTATTGTAACTTAGATAAATTACAAACTGACCCACTAAAAAGTGAAAAAAAAAAATACAATAAAAATACTACAAAGTGAAAAATAATTTTAATTTTGGAAGCCGGTGGCAAAAAACTAAAATACACATCCAAAGACACCAACTTTGAAATTAAAGTTATTTTTCACTTTGTAGTATTTTGTTTTAAAGTCGGCTGTTTTTTTTTTTTTTGTAAAAAAGTTTTTAGTATTTGTTGATCGCCGTTTTTAGTATTCGTAAATCGCCTTGGCGCTGAACGTGTTATGTACTGTACAGTATAATGGTACATGATTGTACCATTATACTGTACAGTACATTATACTGTGAAATTTGGAACAGTTTTAGATGGCGTTTACTCAACTATTTTGCAAATAAGAAAGAAATAAAAATATGATAGTATTTTTTTTAACAGGTGCTGAAAGGGGGTCTTAAAAATTCAAAGTGGGGCTACTAGGGCATGTGGGGTATCATATGAAAGAGCGCTGTTTGCACATTCTCATATATATATTTTTTTTTTTTTAGGTAGCATAGTTTTCGACTTTTGATGAAAAATGTAAAAAAAATACCGTTCCCCCCCAAACTCCGAAGTTTGCAAAGAGAAAAATCTGAAATTATTCTATGTGATAGAAGTTTATGTAAAGATTACAGGAAAAATAAAACGATGTCTCGAAATAGCATACTTTTTTAGAAATAGGAACGGAACCCTCGGTGCGCGAGTCCGACTTGCCCTTGACCGGTTTTTTTAACTTGATACAAGTGTTCCTGAGAAAAAGGGCCTTGACAGATGACGTACTTAAAAATATTTTTTTATGAGATAAAATTATAGATTACCAATTTTTGGACTTTTTACATTACTTGTGTTGTAAGACCTTGCTTATTACCAAATTTCATGATTGTAGGTTTTGATTTATTTGCGAGTATCACAATATTTCGCATAAATGGCCGTATTTTTTAATTGTGTTGATCTATAAGATTGATTTTGTTAGAACTCTTAGAGACCATAGACTTATGTAAGTATTTGATATTAATTTCAACTTAATACCTCCACACGTTCCTGAGAAAAAGGGTCTTCACATATAAGGTAGCTTACTTAAAATATTTTTTTATGTGATAAGATTATAAATTAACAATTTTCGGACTTTTCCATTACTTGTGCTGTAAGAAATTGCTTCTTGCCAAATTTCATGATTCTAGGTCAACGGAAGTACCCTTTGGATTTGATGTAGGTACTAGCGAGCATCAAAATATCATCATAATCATAATCATAATCATAAAATCTTTATTTTTCTCATTCAGTATTACAGGCACTAGATATTATATGCACAATCTTATATAGAGAAAGGTGTCTGAAGGGCCCTGAGTTACAGATCACCCGGCTCTTTTGTTACACATGTTACATTACCAAATGGTTAGTCAAGATATACTTTCAATGAAATGTACAAATTATAAGTAGATATATCATTATTAATGATACGTTTTTAGACAATGTGTCACATAAATGGCCATATTTTTTTATTGCGTTGACTTAGAAGCTTGATTTTTTTAGAACTCTAAGGGACCATAGACTTACGTATTTGATGTTAATTTCAACTTGTTAACTCCACGCGTTCCTGATAAAAAGGGTCTTGACAGACAGACAGACAGACGGACAACGATGTGATCCTATAAGGGTTACGTTTTTTCCTTTTGAGGTACGGAACCCTAAAACTAATATTTATCAGTTAGAAACAGAAACATAAATAGTGTTGACGTAGGGCCGTTTGTTTTTGCTATACTCCAACAGTCGGTATGTTGATTAAAATATGATTCGTGGCCATAACTAACATGGCTTTACTTAATTATAATCATTAGAATCAGCAACACAACTCCATAAGTTAGAATTGACCTAAAACCTCATGATTTTATATAATCGCTACAGGGTTACATTATAACATTGTAGATTTTTTGATGTTATTTGCGAAATATTTTTGAATAGCTTCGGTTGTGTAATGCATGGAGTGCAACCAGAGAGCCTCCATGTGTGACGTGTCGAAGACCTGACACGTTTGGCACGTCCTGGACAGTAGAAGACAAGTCTCTACATCCAATATCCTGCACTTGGAAGCATTAGGTAGTTAACTTTTAAAAGTTGGAGAAGAGGAAGTAAAATAAAACACCAATATGATGTATAAAATATTTATTATTCTATATTATACATATATATATTATACATCTTCGATAATTATAAGAATATCATCTAAGAATTGTGCAGAAGCTATATTTTCGTGGTATCTTGCCCATCTGAGATCCCAGATTATGCACATTATATGAGCACAGCACGAAAATATAGCTTCTGCACAATTCTAGATGATATTCTCATAATTATCGAAGATGTATAATATATGTATGTATAATATAGAATAATAAATATTTTATACATTATATTGGTGTTTTATTTTACTTCCTCTTCTCCAACTTTTAAAAGTTAACTACCTAATGCTTCCAAGTGCAGGATATTGGATGTAGAGACTTGAAATCAAAATCAAAATCAAAAGTCCTTTATTCAAATTAGGCTGAGAATCAGCACTTTTTGAACGTCAAAATTACAGTAAGACAGTCCCCACAAAACGCCCGCCCTTCACCACTTCCTAGTGCTTTAGCTGGGAAGAAGAAGTAGCGGAACAAACTCCCCAGCAGCACAGCTGTCTGTTCAGTTAGAAGAACTAGATTCTATACAATAGTACCTATGCAAAATAATTTACGCAACACAATACATTAAATTATATTTTTGTCAAAAATATAATTTAATGTATTGTGTTGTAATTATATTTTTGTCACTTGTCTTCTACTGTCCAGGACGTGCCAAACGTGTCAGGTCTTCGACACGTCACACATGGAGGCTCTCTGGTTGCACTCCATGCATTACACAACCGAAGCTATTCAAAAATATTTCGCAAATAACATCAAAAAATCTACAATGTTATAATGTAACCTCACTTTTAGTATAACTCATATAACTTGATTCCTGGATAGCCAAATTTCACCAAATTTTACAGTGAGGCCTTGTTATTATACCCTCTTGCAAATAAGGCTAGTTTGATTGAGTTAACACCCGGGCCCAGGAAACTATGGAGTCGTTCCCTTCTCCTTTACAAGTTTTACGGCCCCCTATTTTTTCATTTTTGAAGATAAAAAAATGAAAAAAATATTTGTAATCTAATCAAATAATTTAATTATTTCAAAATGAAAAATGTATTGTATGGGGTCCCCATACAATAAACTTTAACCGTCTTACTAAAAAACACAGAATAAAGTTATTCCAGTTTTAAACCTATGAAAATGTACGGTTATTCCTTTGTTATTCCCGATATAACTTTATTCCGTGTTTTATTTGTAAGAGGGTAAGTTTATAAGTTAGAATTGACCTCAAATCTAGCGATTTTATAAAATCATGAGGTTTTAGGTCAATTCTAACTTATGGAGTTGTGTTGCTGATTCTAATGACTATAATTCAATAAAGCCATGTTAGTTATGGCCACGAATCATATTTTAATCAACATACCGACTGTTGGAGTATAGCAAAAACAAACGGCCCTACGTCAACACTATTTATGTTTCTGTTTCTAACTGATAAATATTAGTTTTAGGGTTCTGTACCTCAAAAGGAAAAAACGGAACCCTTATAGGATCACATCGTTGTCCGTCTGTCTGTCTCTCTGTCAAGACCCTTTTTATCAGGAACGCGTGGAGGTAACAAGTTGAAATTAGTATCAAATACGTAAGTCTATGGTCCCTTAGAGTTCTAAAAAAATCAAGCTTCTAAGTCAACGCAATAATAAAAACTTTTTACAAAAAAAAACAACCGACTCCCAAAAAAACACTACAAAGTGAAAAATAACTTTAATTTCGGAAGTCGGTGTCTTTGGTTTTTTATTTACTTTCGTTTTGTTTTGCCACCGACTTCCAAAATTAAAGTTATTTTTCACTTTGTAGTGTTTTTTTGGGAGTCGGTTGTTTTTTTTTTTGTAAAAAGTATTTATTTTTCACTTTTTAGTGGTACCTACCCCACACAAATCTGAATACCACTCTGCAAAATAAATTAGAGCATCATCCACATAGACTAAATGGAAAAAATACGTTAAGTCGTGTCAGAAGTTTGGTAGGCGTAGTTTTAGTTGACGGACATAACGAGGCTACGAAATCTGCCTTCTGACAATCAAGGCCACACATAACATCCAACTCAAGTAGCGCAATTTGAAGCGGCATATAATTATCATTAAACCATTTATAGCCAGAGTGCACCTCATGACAATTCCAATAAGGCCAAACACGGCTAGGATACATTGTTCCGATGCCTACCTTCCGGCTTCTTCATCAGATCGGTTCGATGGTACCATTTACATCAGAACCATTTATTTAAAGCTTCGTCATAGTCGCTTAACTATTTTAATATTATCGCTATCCGTGAAATACTTTTCATCGTTGAGGAGTTTCCGTGGCCATCTGTGGTCTTCTTCATCAGTTCCACTTCACCAGATGATACTTTCTGAATGCAAACGCTTGATTTGTTGATGAAAATACCATAATCGCTATATGTATGCCTATAATATTTGAGGAGTTCCCTCGATTTCTTATGGATCCCATCATCAGAACTGGATTTTGATAAAAATGGGACCAATCTGGAAGTATACCCTTTCAAATAAAAAAATAATTTTCTAAATCGGTTCATAAATGACGGAGTACTGAGGTAACAAACATACAAAAAAAAAAAAAAAAAAACATACAACCGAATTGAGAACCTCCTCCTTTTTTGGAAGTCCGTTAAAAAAATATGGCCATTTATGTGACATATTTTGTTGCTCGCTAGTACATCAAATCCTATAAGTACCTACTTCCGTTGACCTAGAATCATGAAATTTGGCAAGAAGCAAGTTCTTACAGCACAAGTAATGGAAAAGTCCGAAAATTGTTAATTTATAATCTTATCACATAAAAAAATATTTTAAGTAAGCTACCTTATCTGTGAAGGCCCTTTTTCTCAGGAACGTGTGGAGGTATCAAGTTGAAATTAATCTATACTAATATTATAAAGACGTAAAATTTGTATGTAAGTTTGTAAGTTTGTATGTAGGGGGTAATCTCCGGAACTAATGATCCAATTCTAAAAATTTTTTCACTGGTAGAAAGCTACATTATTCCTGAGTGCTATAGGCTATAAATTATATTTATATCATGCATATTAGCCGAGCTATCACAAGTTTTGTCTAACAAGTCGGAAAGAAATACCTCTTTAAACAGACTTTTTTGCATGCGCTGCCTAAACGGTTGTTTATAATTGATAACAATGTATGGCAGTTTGGTCCGTCTTAAATAATTCTACAAAAAAGTCCGCGACACCATATTTCTATCTTTTATATTTTATCTTTTATACATCTTTTATTGTTTTAAAAAAGTATTTTTTAGACATACTTACGTTTGGATGATTATTTAAACAACAAAACATTAATCCTTATCAAAATAAGATATTTTATGATCACAAGGACATCATGGAGATAAGATTTGGCCTTTACAGTATGGCAATTGGTCATACAGTTTCGGAGATAATATAAAATTACCGCGGGCAGGTCAATGGTTTCTGCCATAAACTCCACATGCAATATTGATTTGACAGGTGATGATGAATCAGATTCAAGTAATTCAGTGAGGATAATCACCAGTAGAAACAAACTAAAAAAATACATTAAAATTAATAAATACATTGTTAAAACAAAAAAAAATGGTAAAAAGACAAAGATTCTTTACCAAAAATGTTAAACTTCATAGAGATAGGTTAAATTTAATTAAACAATTAGATATTTTTTCTTTTAATTTGGAGCAAAGCACTAGGAAATACAACATTGACACACAGGACTTGCAATCTCAACTTGACCATCTACAAGAGAAACTTAGTTTATTGACTGATAAATATAATACCTCCGAAGATCTGTTGAGGGAATCTGTGTTGGCAATGAATGAGCTGGTTAACTCACAAACAAACAACTGTGAGCATTGTCAGACACCGTCCAATGTCCCTATACCGGACCATTCATTGACAACTTGCAATACCACCTTAACGCAGCCCTGTGTTAATTTGACATTTCCTGCTATTGATAGTTGCAATAAGAAACATTGTAAACAAATTATAAATAATGATATTATATTATTTTGTGATGAAATTGGAAAGGACTTAGGCCACTTGTTGTCAGATGAATATCCAGGACACTCCATAATAAACTACTGTATGCCTGGTTGTTCTTTGTTTGATATTATGAAACAAATTATTAAATGTAACTTTAACCAGGATACTACTTTATTAATTTTTATGGGTAATAGGAGAAATGTGAACAAAGGAGAATTGCTAAAATATTATAGAACATTGTGTAATCTTAGTTTAAGAAAAATTGTATTGTTTACATTCCCCTATAGTAACAGTTTGCCACAGGAAGAAAATGAGTTAAGATTTGAAATAAACATGACACTACATAATTTGACATTCAATAATAATCTATTCCATTTAGTTGATACTAACAATTATGTTGGTAATAATTTGTATTTGACAAGAGATAGATATAATATTGTTATGTACTATATTCCTAACTACTTCAAAAGACAGATAGCTGTGTCGCTATCATATTTTTTTTCTATTTCAGCCAAAAATTTGGCTAAACAACTTGCTTCTTTTGAGCAATGCAATGACATCTATACTTATAATAAATCTGTAGAGAGGTCAATTCTGTACATGATATATATTTTCAAAATAACTATCAGGGGGTAATTAGTGATCGATACTGATGCCAAAAATGCAATCAGTAAAATTTTTGTCTGTCTGTCTGTCTGTCTGTCTGTCTGTCTGTCGGTCTGTATGTTCCTTATAGAAACAAAAACTACTCGACGGATTTTAACGAAACTTGGTATAATTATTCTTCATACTCCTGGGGAGGTTATAGTATACTTTTCATCACGCTACAATCAATAGGAGCAGAGCAGTGAAGGGAAATGTTGGGAAAACGGGAGAAGTTGCTCCATTTTTTAAGCTTCCGTCGCGTGTGCAGCCTTAATGGTTAAAGCTACATAGAAATCATTTATGACGGAAATGTTCTACATAAAATTATCTAAAAAATATCCCAGAACAGCATATGTCTATCTTTTATGGTTGACTCACAATAATACGTGTAACTCCCGATAGCTTAGCAGTCCAATACATTAACTTAATAACATACAAGGAGTTACACGCTGACGAAGTCGCGGGCACAGCTATTAATAATAATATTCTGCGGTTCCTTATTGCGATATTTTTCTACAGTATTGTGGATTGACATATTACAACGTGTAATGCTAAATGCGCAAATCCTCTTAAGCGGTCACTGTACTCATCATTATGAACAACTTTTACTATGGGACCAAACCTGAAATCGCGAAAAAAAAATCAGCTGTTCAGTACATTTTGACGAATTATGCGAACATAAATGTACTGAACAGCTGATTTTTTTCGCTATTTCAGGTTTGGTCCCATAGTAAAAGTTGTTCATAATGATGAATACAATGACCCCTTAAGAGGTTTTGCGCATTTAGCATTACACGTTGTATATTTCCCTACTAAAATTCTGTCTGTTACATCAAAACCACTGAACCGTGGGGAAGGACATATGGTACTTTTTTACGAAAAACGACGGAAACGCGGACGAAGTCGCGGGCAAAAGCTAGTTTTAAATAATTCTGCCAATAATTTGGCAGCAACTAATGACATTGATTATCATTTAAATTAGCAATTAGGACAATAGAGGAAACCTCTTGCTTAATAAATGAAAAAAAATTAAATACTGATTTAAATCATGTAAATGTTACAAAAAGTCCTTCTTTAATAGCACACCCATCAATTTATAGTACCTGTAGCTGGTAGGTATTGGCTGGTGGTGAGAAAAGAGGAAAACGACAGTTGATGGTTTGACAGACCGACTAGAGACGGAATGCGCGGGCGCGTTTTGAGCGCGTGGAGTGTTCGCGGGATTTTTTGGCACACTGATCCACTGATCGTTTAGCTTTGCAGCAATGGCGGTCGCAGCGGTAGGCGGAGTGAGGTTGTCGCGCATTAGCCAATGAGAGCGCCCGTATGCAGTCCGTTCTTGTTGGTCATTATTTATTTAATAAAAAATATTACATACGCTGTAGGAAACATACTTGAAATAAAAGTAAGTACAAATTAAACTTAATTTAAAAAGACGAGCGGACCATAACACCGTCGTCAACATCCTGCCCCTTAGTGTCGTCAATGCGACACTCAAAAACTCATGAGGAAAGCCACTCGTGTGGCGGGACGTTTCATAATACCTGTTTTTGTTTTAATGTCTACGGTTCTTACCCGTCCATCAGCTCCCGGATACACTTGGTGAATGATTCCCTTTGGCCAGACATTCCGAGGGGAAGCGGGGTCCACTACAACCACCAGGTCACCTACCTTTAGCTGTGCACCCTCGCGGTCCCATTTCTTGCGGGGCGCTAGTGTAGGCAATACTTCTCGGAGCCACCTAGACCAAAATAAATCAGCTAGGCGTTGTGCAATACGCCATTGCTTTCTGAGGTACAAGTCACCGTCATCAAAGATACCTATTTGTGGGAGATTGGATGAAGAACCTAGCAGAAAATGATTAGGTGTTAGAGACTCTGGGTCGCGTGGGTCGACGGAAACATGAGTCAAGGGTCGCCCGTTTATCATGTTCTCAACTTCACATAAGAAAGTAAGCAAAGTTTCTTCTCTCGGAGCTCTTTCCTTTAGTACAACTTTTAAAGCTGTTTTAACGCTCCTAACAAGACGCTCCCATGCACCACCCATATGTGGACTGGCCGGGGGAATAAACTTCCACTCAACTCCCTTGTTTAAAGCTTCAGTTGTTAATGCTTGTTGATTATCGAGTAGTTCTTTATAAGCCCTTTTCATTTCCGTGTTAGCCCCTCTCAAATTAGTACCGTTATCCGAAAACATGGTGTGTGGCCAACCCCTACGAGCGGCCATTCGACGAAGTGACATTATCATGGAATCAGTAGTAAGAGTAGGAACTACTTCAATATGGACCGCGCGCACCGTGAGGCACGTGAATAGTACGCCGTACCTGCGCGCCCTCTGCCGACCGACCGTGACTTCCATAGGCCCGAATAAGTCTACTCCACACATGGTGAATGGTCTATGGTGATGTGTAAGACGACATTCGGGTAGGTCACCTAGGCGTGGCGGCGAAGGCATGGCTCTTTTAAAACGGCAAATTAAACATTGTTTAGATATAGTGCGAACTGTAGGTCTTAGTCGAATGAGCCAATATTTTTGACGCAACTCATTAACTACCATTTCGTTACTAGAGTGCGCGGCCTTTATATGGTATTGAGTAACGATAAGTCGCGCGATATACTCATTGCCATCTAAAATTATTGGGTATTTAGTGAGCTGATCTACATCCTTTACGTTACCGATACGACTACCTATGCGTAACAAATTATTTTTGTCCAATATCGGGGTGAGTGATCTCAAACGGCTATCTTTATTTACTTCTTTGTTTAATCTAAGCAAATTTATTTCAGTTGGAAAGGAACATTCTTGTGAGTAACGAAGTAACAATAGTTCCGCTTGATTTATTAATTTTTCGTTAATTACTTTAATTTCACTTTTCTTACATTTTTCAACAAACAATAGAACAGTTGCAGTACTACGTAATAATCGCAGCCAACTAGAGAATCGTCTTGGTTCGGGAACAGGTAAGTCTCTTATTATATTATTATCTTGAACGACGTGTACTTTTTCTAATATTTCATCACTAATTGTTTTTATTTCAGGTTGTTGCGGCCAGCAAGAACGCGGCTGGTGTAAGAACGACGGGCCCGAGAACCACTCCGAATCACCTGTCAATACGTAATCGCTATTTTTTGTCGCCAGGTCTGCGACGTTTACGCCAGTGGGCACATATCGCCACTCGTCGGACTTACTCAACTCATCTATTTCTCCTAGCCTGTTCGCGATGAATGCTTTATACGTTCTACAATTATTTTTAACCCAGTGTAAAACTGTAGTCGAATCTGTCCAGTAGAAAACTAAATTAGGTTGTAAACGATGTTCCTTTTTAACACTATTAGCTAACTTACATGCTAACACGGCTCCCTGCAACTCAAGTCTAGGCACGGAAACCGGTTTTAATGGAGTAACTTTACATTTACTCGCGATAAACGATACGGTTACTTGTCCGTCGCTGCTTTCGCGACGCCAATATGCGGCAGCGGCGTACGCGCTCGGCGATGCATCGCAAAATAAATGAAGTTCCAAACTAGCTAAACTATCACTCGTCTGATCACAGGAAAAATAACAACGCGGAATTCTAATATTATTTATCTCCTTAGATTGATTAATCCACTTACAGAATAAATCATATAAATTATCATTCAATTTTTCATCCCATTTGATATTAAGTTTCCATGTTTCGCGCATCAATATTTTTCCCTTGATGGTAAACGGTCCCAAATAGCCGTGAATATCAAAAATAGACATTACAATGCTTAGCATTTCGCGCTTAGTAGGTATTCGTTTCAAAAGTATAATATCTTGCGGAATGCGTTTAAAAGATAAATCTAAAGCTAACTGATCGCTGCGCGGGAACCATAATATGCCTAATGCCCGCTCCGACTGTTTATCAAAATTGAACTTTATTGCTATGTCGTTAAGACTATCTTTTGGAATGTCACTTAGCACATTAGGTACATTGCTGAGATAGTTACACATTTTAAATCCACCTTCATTATGAATTAATGAAATTTCTCGTATTATTTTCCTAGCTACCTCCTCATCAGAAAAGCTATCAATATAATCATCCATGTACTGATTGTTTTTTATAGCCTTCACAGCGTCTGGCATCTGTTGACTAAATCGTGAAGCATTTTTGTTTTGATTAATAAATTGGGCAACAAACGGCGAACAATTTGCGCCGAAAATAAGTGACGTCATTACATACTTATTTACAACGTCGCTGCCTTTCTCCTTCCACAAAAACCTAAATGCATTTTGATCGCTATTATGTATTTTAATACGTAAAAACATATCTTTTATGTCTCCTATTATTCCTATAGGGTTCTCTCTAAACCTAAACATTATACCATATAATGATTGTAATAAGTCAGGCCCTTGGAGTAGAAAGTCATTAAGTGACATATTGTTACTTTTGGCGGCGGCATCAAAAACCAATCGCAACTTTTTTTTTGTTTGGGTTGTCCACACCAAAGTGCGGTAAATACCAAACGTGGTCCGACTCGGAATCGAACCTGCACTCTGCCTCAGTCAGTTTTCGTGCGTAATTATTTTTAAGTAAATGTTCAATACGTTCGCGATATCTAATTTCATATTCTGAATTAGAAGACATTTTTCTTTCTACCGACTGTAATCGTTTTAATGCTACGGGATAAGCGTCCGGCATAACAAATTGATCGTACTTCCATGGAAGCTTGACCGACCATTGGCCGTTAACTAACTCAGCTGACTCGTTAAGGATATTTACGGCTCGTAATTCTTCAATATTTTGACGTGGTTTGTTACTGATACCAATTGAATCGAGTGAAAATGAACAGCGAATTAAATCGTGTAATTGGCTTAAATCAATGTCTGTAATACATTCGAAGGTATCTCTAACGACAGCTGACTGACACAATGGTTTATCTACACATGTAACAAAATCACAACATGATGTCCCGCTCGCGCGCGCGCTGCCGTTGCTCGGGGACGAGTCGCGGAGCGCGTGCGCGGCAGGCTTACCTGAGTGACTTGTCGCCGCTCCGTGCGCTGCGGCTGGCTCGCCGCCGGCGCCACCAACGCTGCCGATGTTGTTGACGCGCTCGGCGCGCTTACCAGTAAAGTAGCCAGCTTGCCAAGCTCCGTGCACACACCAGCCCAATAACGTTTGCGTGATGTATGGTCCGCCCGGCTTATACCTTTTACATAAAATAGGTGCAATTAAATCATAATTGTCCTGACCAATTAATATTTTAGGTTTAACATTGCTGTCACATATTATGGGGTTATTATTACTGGAATTTATTTCACAATAATTTACATTAGAGGTGAATAACTGTAAGGGCAAATTAAGTTCTTTGAGTTTACGAGCACGCAAGTTGAATTTGTTACCGTCACTGTTACTTATTTTACATTTAATTATCTCAGTCTCGCACAATAACTCGGAGTCCCATGCACCTGAAGCACGCATTGTGACCCTTTCCCCGTGCAGCCCGACCTTATCGGCAAGGTCGGCCGCGATGAGAGTCACTGTTGCGCCGTCGTCTAGAAGTGCATGCGTGGCCACACTTGACCTGGGTCCATGAATAGTGACCGGCACTATTTTAAGCACTACATTTGTCTTAGGTTCAATCACTGACACTTCGAGACACTGCGCGGCGCTGGTGCTGGCGTGTGAGACGAGCTCACTAGCGGCGGCGCCAGCGGAGTCGATCGTCGCGCTCGCGGTATCGTTGGGTGGCGCGGATGTTTCACGGCGCGCCACTTCTGGCTTCGTCCAGTGCAGCATCTGGTGATGAGGCCCCCCACAGCCCTCGACGTTGCAGTTTTTCGCAGTACACTCGTCCTTGTCCGGGTGCCGAGCACAGAGACATTTGAAACATAACTTGTTTGCTCGAACAAATCGCCACCTATCCTTTCTCATGGCTCGTTTGAATTGGCTGCAGTCTGGCAACGCATGCTTGTTCCTTTTGCAAAACTTGCACTTGCCGGCAGTGTCGGGGTCACTGACCTTAACAGATGTTAGCACGGAATGACGATCGCTATGCTTTTTCTGGTGTTTATTGTTGTTAAAATCATTCTGGTATTGTATGTGGCTAACTCCCGACTCTGCAACCTTTTGCGCTTCCCCATATAGGAATTTGGCCAGTAGTTCCAATTTAGGCGTTTCAGTGTGTACTCGGTTTTCGTGTAGGTATTCTACCCATTTGTTAACGAGTCCTGTAGGTAATTTGGATACGACGATTGTTAACAACTCTGGACTTTTCAAGTAATCTATTTGTTTCAATGTAGTTACGGCGGTGACGTAATTTTTTATTTTTATGGCGAACTTCACAATTTCGGCGTGGTATGAGTGTGGTAGTGGTGATAACTTTTTCAGTTGTGATATAACTTGCCGCATGACGTTTTCTGGTCTGCCGAACCTCAGTTCGAGCGTTTCTATAATATCATGGGGCGAGCTCGCTCCCATCAGCAATGCAGCGGCTGCATCTTTTGCGTCGCCGCGCAAACACTTCCGTAGACGCCACACATTTTCAGTATCACTGTACTTACATACCCGTGACGATTCATAAAACGCTTCCCGAAATTGTATCCATTCCAACGGATCCCCAAAGTACAAAGGTAGATCCTTCGAGGTGGCTAGCCTTGACAGCAGCACCTTATTGCCCGTGTTAGAATTGGATGAGTCGACAGCCTGCTTAATCGCGTTGGCCAGCTCCTCGATGGCGCGATGAGTACTTGTCGCGGTAGCAGGTGGTATAGCCGTCTCGTCGCCGTCAATGTTGCGGTGGCACTCACCGCCACCGACAGTCGCTTTGTTGCCATCGTGCGACGTGCCGGGTTCAGCAACAGACTTTTCCAGCCAATTCTCCACTTTGCTTTTGTAGGAAGCTGATAAAGATTGATTTGAGCAGCGCGATTTTGATTCCAACTCGGCCAAGTCCATGGCCAATTTCTTGTCGACCAATTCTTTTTCGATGCGAGCCTTTGTTTGAATTTCTTCCATTTCGATTTTAGCTTTGACTTGAGCGGCTTCGTATTCCAATTGCTGCCGCCGTGTTGCTGACGACGCCGCGCGTGACTTGCAAGAACTTTTGCACTCGCCGCCATCTTGTCGCTTCAACTTCAAGCTCGAGGTATTACGTGGGCATACACCGATATCTGAATGCACTTTCCCGACTTCTTTCACTGCATCCGTACTGCTATGCAGCAGATCTGATTTGGATTCAAGCTGTCTTCCTTCTTCGTTAGCCAGTTGCTCCTTTTTCTTTTGTGCACGTGTTTTCATGACATGCGGCGATTGGAACAACGACATCCCTGCTACACAGGTTTTGCTTCTCACTACCGATAAACTATGCGGCTCGATGGACCAGCTTTGTAGCTGGTAGGTATTGGCTGGTGGTGAGAAAAGAGGAAAAACGACAGTTGATGGTTTGACAGACCGACTAGAGACGGAATGCGCGGGCGCGTTTTGAGCGCGTGGAGTGTTCGCGGGATTTTTTGGCACACTGATCCACTGATCGTTTAGCTTTGCAGCAATGGCGGTCGCAGCGGTAGGCGGAGTGAGGTTGTCGCGCATTAGCCAATGAGAGCGCCCGTATGCAGTCCGTTCTTGTTGGTCATTATTTATTTAATAAAAAATATTACATACGCTGTAGGAAACATACTTGAAATAAAAGTAAGTACAAATTAAACTTAATTTAAAAAGACGAGCGGACCATAACACCGTCGTCAACAGTACCTTAAATAAATGTGATAATAATACTCTAAAAATAGTTCATCAAAATATACAGGGAGTGATAGGTAAGGAATTAGAATTGGAGCTGTTCATGAACTGTAGTTATATTGATATCCTTTGTGTAACTGAACATTGGTTAAAAGACCACCAGTTCATGTTCAGCTTTAACAACCACCAGGTTGCCAGCTCATTCAGCAGGGTTAATATGATACGTGGTGGATCTCTAATAATTGTTCGTAACAATATGAAATTTAAAGAACGTAAGGATATAGTGAGCCTCTCTGTTGAGCGAGTTATTGAAATAGCTTGCATTGAGCTTGAGCAGTTCATTGTAATGAGCGTGTACAGGCCCCCATGTGCTTCATATGATGTTTTTGAGAAATATATGGAAGAAGTATTATTAAAGACTTGTAACAGTAATAAAACAGTTGTTGTCTGTGGAGATTTCAATATTAATATACTGGAAACATCATCTTCTGTAAATAAGTTTATAACCTTATTAAAGTCATATAATTTGTTCAATACATTCTTTGAGCCGACTAGAATAACTGCCACTAGTGCTACCTGTATTGACAATATTTTTTCAAACTCAAGACCTTCTACCCATTTAATTATAAATGAGTTGGACTCTGATCACTGTGGCCAGTTAGTCACTTTCCCTCAGAAAATAGTCAGAGCTCAAAGAAAACTTGTTAGTTTTGTTCCGGTAAACAAAAGTCGCTTAGAACAATTTAAAAAAATAAAAACTTTTTTACAAAAACAAAAACCGACTTCCAAAAAAAACACTACAAAGTGAAAAATAACTTTAATTTCGGAAGTCGGTGTCTTTGGATCTGTATTTTAGTTTTTTGCCACCGACTTCCGAAATTAAAGTTATTTTTCACTTTGTAGTGTTTTTTTTGGAAGTCGGTTTTTGTTTTTGTAAAAAAGTTTTTATTTTTCACTTTTTAGTGGTTCAGTTTGTAATTTATCTAAGTTACAATAACCCAATGTCAGCTGCTCATCACGTTTTACAAAATGTTGCTTTTCCCGATGCAGGACCGTTAATTTTTGAGGAGTTCTCCTAGTAAGAACCAGGAGAAATGGAACTCATGGTGAAGTCACCATTACCATTATTTTGACGAGCATAAACCATATTAAAGTAATCGAATCGCAACCTGTTATATACTTAGATATAATTGAGTATTTCCGATGGCCCTCTGTGGTCTTCATCATCAGTTCCAGCTCACCGAATGGTACTTTCCAAGAGCAAATGCACGAGTTACTATAAAAAATACTGAAATCGATATAGGTGTGCCTATAAAATTTGAGGGTTTCCCTCGATTTCCATGGGATCTCATCATCAGATCCTGACTTGATGATCATGGGACCACTTGGGACGTATACCCTTTCGAACAAAAAAAGAAAAATCCAAATCGGTCTAGCCATTTTCGAGTAATCGGGGAACATACATAAAAAAAAAAAATAAAAAAAAAAAAAAAAAAAAAAAAAAAAGGTTCCGACGAATTGAGAACCTCCTCCTTTTGGAAGTCGGTTAAAAAGAATTTAATAGAAAAACTACCAGATTTGCCTTATCACACCAACCCGGATCAAGCTTATACTATACTATTTAACCTCATCAATTGTGAGTTTAGGAAGGTATTCACATCAAAAACATTACCTGTTTGTGACCGCGTTATATTTAGTGACTGGGCAACACCAGGTATTTATAAAAGTAGGCAGAAATTATATGAATTGTACCATGAAAAAACCTATAACTATGATGAAACATTTAAAGAATTTGTTAAAAATTACTCTAAAACTTTTAAAAAAGCCTGTTCGTCAGCAAAAGCCATACACATTAAAAATAAAATAAAATGTTCTGGAAATAAAATTAAAACAACTTGGAATATTATTAATTCAGAAACGGGAAGAACGACAGTTCGGAATCGTGACTTCCATCTAAAAATCAATGATGTAGATATTAAGGCAGACGTGGAGGTGGCTACTGAGTTTGAAAATTTCTTCACTAATATTCCCATTTTAACAACCAAAGCTCTGTCATCGTCGTCCTCCACTTCTGCTTACTCAATACTAAAAGAATGTGTACCAGAATGTGATAAACACTTTAAATTCGCAATTGTTACTGCTAAAGACGTTATAGATTCTTTTAAAGATCTCGAGGTAAAAAAAACTGCTGACCTTTGGGGGTTATCAGTACATACCATGTCTTCAATAATTGATATTATTGCACCCTTTTTATCAACTGTTTTTAATTCTTGTATTGCATCTGGTGTATTTCCTGATCTGATGAAACTTAGCAAAGTGATTCCACTGTTCAAATCTGGCAGCCCGACTGATCCCACTAATTTTCGGCCTATTTCGATATTACCTACATTGAGCAAAATCTTTGAAAAAATAATTTTAAAACAAATGTTAGGACATTTCAATACACATAATTTACTTCATCTGAAACAGTTTGGTTTTACAAAGGGTCGTTCAACTACAGACGCGGGCGTGGAATTACTGAAGAGCATATTCGAGGCCTGGGAGGAGTCGCAGGATGCTCTTGGTATTTTCTGTGACTTGTCCAAGGCCTTCGATTGCGTAAATCATGATACACTCATCAGGAAGCTGTACCACTATGGTATAAGGGACAGGGCTCTCGACCTTCTGACTTCTTATCTGAACAACAGAATTCAAAGGGTAGATGTTAATGGCAAGAGATCTGCAGGATCTGCGGTCACTATGGGCGTTCCACAGGGTTCAATTCTGGGTCCTTTCTTGTTTCTTATTTATATAAATGACTTACCTTATCACATAAGGGACAATCACAAGATTGTATTATTCGCAGATGACACTTCCCTCATTTTTAAAATCAAACGTCAGTTAGTCAACTTTGAACAAGTTAACGATGCACTCTCTAGGGTTGTCCATTGGTTTAATGTAAATAATCTTCTCCTGAATGAAAAAAAGACTAAACTAATCAAATTTTCAACGCCAAATGTCAGGCAGCTAACTACCAATGTTCAACTTAATGGAATAGAGTTGGACCCTCTTGAGTCGACGGTTTTTCTTGGAATAACCATTGACGGTAAATTGCAATGGGGCCCACACATAGAAAAATTGTCAGGAAGGCTTAGTTCGGCCGCCTATGCTGTTAAAAAAATTCGACAGATAACTGATGTGGATACAGCCAGAATTGTTTATTTTAGTTATTTTCATAGCCTTATGTCTTATGGGATTCTTCTCTGGGGAACCTGTGCGGGCATTAATACTATCTTTGTTTTACAGAAAAGGGCTGTTCGAGCCATTTACAATCTAGGTCCAAGGGATTCCCTTCGAGAGAAGTTCAAGGAAATAAATTTTCTGACTGTAGCCTCTCAATATATATTTGAAAATCTATTGTATGTACACAAAAATATATCCAATTTTAAGAAGATGTCCGATATTCATAGTTTAAATACTAGGAATAAACACAATCTTGCTGTACATCGCACTCGTCTCCACAGAGTAGGCAACTCGTTCATGGGTCAATGTATATGCTTTTACAACAAACTTCCCATTGACATTCGAAACTTGCCCATTAAACGATTTAAAAGCTGCATTAAAACCAAACTTTGTAAAAAGGGCTACTATAAAATTTCTGATTATTTAGAAGACAAAAAAGCTTGGGTTTGAGCTATTCAATCAACTTTGTAATATATATAATACCAAAACTCATTATAATAAATAAAATGACAAACCTTTGTTAAAAAATCAATGTAAATTGTTAAAAAATTAAAATTATTGTAAATGTGAGCACTATGTGGATCTTTTTTTTTTTCTTTTTTAGTATTATTGATGGTCTGATATTTTTGAGTACTTTATGCGACCTACCCAAACGTCCTTTCTTTGGTATTGTTCGTCGAGTTATTGAGCTCCTGAAATCCTGAGTTGAGCTGCACGATTGTTGACAAATGCTTGCACTGACTGGACAGGTCCACTCAAATTTTTATGGTTCTTTCCTCAAAAGACCATTTCAGACTGGATCTACATGGTCCTCACATGATCTGACCAAGATTATGTCTGGACTTTAATAAAAGAGACTTTGACCCCTGAGTTTGTTTCGCCATTTCTTCTCAGGGTAGTCAGATAGGAAATGTCGACTTCATCTAGCTTATTTAAAAAAAAAAAAAAATATGACGTGTAAAAGTGATTTCGATATCCTATTTACAGAATAAACAATTTCATTTCATTTCATTTCATTTCATTTCATTTCATTTCAGGCGATGCGGAAGGATATAGGCTATTTAACATCACGCTAGGCCCCTTAGGAGCCGAGCGCGAAGTAATAGCGCGGGCAGGCGATGGGGAAGGATATAGGCTATTTAAAATCACGCTTGGGCCCTTAGGAGCCGAGCGCGAAGTAATAGCGCGGGCAGGCGATGCGGAAGGATATGGGCTATTTAACATCACGCTAAGACCCTTAGGAGCCGAGCGCGAAGTAATAGCGTGGGCAGGCGATGCGGAAGGATATAGGCTATTTAACATCACGCTAGGACCCTTAGGAGCCGAGCGCGAAGTAATAGCGCGGGCAGGCGATGGAGAAGGATATAGGCTATTTGACATCACGCTAGGGCCCTTAGGAGCCGAGCGCGAAGTAATAGCGCGGGCAGGCGATGCGGAAGCATATAGGCTATTTAACATCACGCTAGGGCCCTTAGGAGCCGAACGCGAAGTAATAGCGCGAGCAGGCGATGCGGAAGGTTATAGGCTATTTAACATCACGCTAGGGCCCTTAGGAGCCGAGCGCGAAGTAATAGCGCGGGCAGGCGATGCGGAAGGATATAGGATATTTAACATCACGCTAGGGCCCTTAGGAGCCGAGCGCGAAGTAATAGCGCGGGCAAGCGATGGGGAAGGATATAGTATATTTAACATCACGCTAGGGCCCTTAGGAGCCGAGCGCGAAGTAATAGCGCATGCAGGCGATGCGGAAGGATATAGTCTATTTAACATCACGCTATGGCCCTTAGGAGCCGTGCGCGAAGTAATAGCACGGGCAGGCATTGCGATGCGATGCGTCGGGGTTGGTGGGTGGGGGGTACAAGAAATTTAACGCGGACGAAGTCGCGGGCAGAAGCTAGTATCAAATACTTACATAAGTCTATGGTCTCTAAAAGTTCTAAAAAATCAATCTTATAGATCAACACAATTAAAAAATACGGCCATATATGCGAAATATTGTGATACTCGCAAATAAATCAAAACCTAGAATCATGAAATTTGGTAATAAGCAAGGTCTCTTACAACACAAGTAATGTAAAAAGTCTAAAAATTGGTAATCTATCATTTTATCTCATAAAAAAATATTTTTAAGTATGTCATCTGTCAAGGCCCTTTTTCTCAGGATCACGTGTATCAAGTTATAAAAACCGGTCAAGGGCGAGTCGGACTCGCGCACCGAGGCTTCCGTTCCAATTTCTAAAAAAGTATGCTATTTCGAGACATCGTTTTATTTTTCCTGTAATCTTTACATAAAAACTTCTATCACATAGAATAATTTCAGATTTTTCTCTTTGCAAACTTCGGAGTTTGGGGGGGGACGGTATTTTTTTTACATTTTTCATCAAAAGTCGAAAACTATGCTACCTAAAAAAAAAATATATGAGAATGTGCAAACAGCGTTCTTTCATATGATACCCCACATGCCCTAGTAGCCCCACTTTGAATTTTTAAGACCCCTTTCAGCACCTGTTAAAAAAAATATTATCATATTTTTATTTCTTTCTTATTTGCAAAATAGTTGAGTAAACGTCATCTAAAACTGTTCCAAATTTCAAGTTGATTGCATTAGTAGCTCTTGAGATATCCAGCTGTGACAGACAGACAGACAGACAGATAGACAGATAGACTGAGTGACACCATAAGGGTTCCTTTTTTACCATTTTGGTACGGAACCCTAATTAAGGGTGCTTGTTACCGTTTTTACCCGTTTTTACCAAATTAGTGTATTTATGTCCTGAAAAAAATATATGTCATAGATACATCCTTGCCTTAGTCATTCTACCCGTTCATAACTCGATAAATTATAATTTCCTCGATGGAAAAAATATCTGAAACAGGGTCGATTTCAAAACCATTTTTCGTTTTATTTCCTATTTACAGCACAAAATAATACTTATGAAAATTGCATGTACCATGAGGTAATCGTATTTCAGAGGCAATCTACCCGCTCAATTTTTTTGTGTAATACATTTTTTTAAATAAACACAAAAAATAGTAAATCGGACTAAATCGGCTCGCGCTCAGAGTCATAGATAATACATTATATTTATTCATTTAAATAATGCATATTTACAATATTAAGGCTTAAACTAAAATGGTAGGTATTATATAATAATGGGATTAACCTGAACTAGGATAAACCTGTATCTCAGGTATTATAAACTAAGTGCAAATTAGTTTACATAAATATTTCCTAAGATTGATGATAATACATAAATAATGAATAACATAACAGACTAATGAAATGAAAACATTGAATTAAAAATAATATTTATCTTAAAACAACCAGTAACTTTTCTGTGTCATCTTAAGACAATTTTTGTAACCAAGTTTTAATTACATTTTTGCAATGTACCGTGTTTAATGCAGACATAGACAAAATTGCGTTTACTTTATTATAAAGAAATGGTCCTAAGAATATAAAAAATCTATACATAAAAGAATGCCTTAATCTATATTTATCCATACAGATAAACGTCTTTACGTTTTTTATCAGTGACAACTCTATTGTAAGGCAATTTAGAGTGCTGTTTTAATAAAGTATTCATAATAAATAACTGCCGCACTGTCAGAACATTGCAAGATTGATATAAAAGTTGGGTCGGGAATAGGATAGGCCGGAATGTGGATACTTTCAATACAGCTCTTTGAGCGCGCTCCAATGGTAGCAAAACTGTTTCTCCTCCCCATGAGGTAATGCAATATGTAATGATCGATTGACACAAAGCATAATATACCTGTTGTATCACCTTAGAGTCGGCAAAAGGACGAAAATGAACATCAATTTACGGACTCTACTGCATAATAGATCAATGTGATTTTTTAAATGTAACAGTAGCATCTATAATTACTCCAAGATATTTAATAGTTTTCGTATTAAGGATAATTGGGCAATTACATTTCGAGTTTGCAGCTGTGTTACAAACATGTGCATGAATATCTGGAATTATTATAGATGGCTTTAAGTTGCGTAAGGAAAAGCGTATGTATTTAGTTTTGTCAGCATTAAATGTCAATAAGTTATGTTGTAACCATCGATTAACTATATTGAAACCTTGCTGTGCACATAACCAAACTTCATTAAATGTATTTGCGGAGAACAGGAGTACAGTATCATCAGCATATGATATTATTTTTCCCGAATTTAGTTTGAGACTGCAGAGGTCATTTATATAAATAAGAAATAAGGTTGGACCTAATATACTTCCTTGCGGGACCCAAAGATAGGAACAGATACGGTATCAAAAGCTTTTGCTAGGTCAAGAAAAATACCAATTGAATGATTGCCTTTGTCTAGTTCTTGAGATATATAATCGGTCATATCTTGTACAGCATCAGTTGTGGATGATTTTGGTGTAAAACCAAATTGTTTATCCGAGAGGATGGCTTTAGACTCTAAATACTTCATTAACCTATTGTTAATTATTTTTTCTAGTATTTTAGATGTAGATGATAGTATTGAAATAGGTCGGTAATTTGAAGCTACCGTTTTGTCACCTGCTTTATGCACTGGAACAACTAAAGCTTTTTTCAGATAGTCGGGAAAAATGCCTTCAGAGAGGCAAATTTGGAAAATATGAGTTAACGGCGGAACCAAAATTTGCCTGAATTTCATTAACACACTATTTGAGATACCGTCCCATCCAACCGCACAGACTTCTTTCAGCCCCATAATAACCCTCTCGACTTCGGCTTTGTCTGTGTTTAATAAAACAAATGAAGTTAATTGGCGATTTTGCGACGACACAGTGGCCCTGTTTCCATGTGCATATGGACTGAGGGCCCGTTTTTTGAACCGTTGCGAAACGAAATAAGACTTATAGGGGATTTAGTTAAAAGTAGTAAATATTAAACTTAAGGTCCATAAATTTCTTAAAAGTGAATTAAAACTTTTACGATTAAATAACTTGGGCCCTCAATCCAGACGCTTGCATAAAGTGGAATAGTCTGAATATCAGTAAGTACTATATCTGGGTTAATAATTTTTATTTAGGAATTTAGTTAAGAATTTCTTAAATATTTTAAGAAATTCCCAAGTCTGTAGAATATGACATTACAGATTTATGGCGATATATCTAGGGCCCTCAATTCATTATTGTTTGTACTGAGGAATCTGCAAAATATGAATTTATCTGAAGAAATACATAAATACGACTTTAACATATTTTACTTAGACTTATAAGTGAATTAGTTAAAAAGAAATAATGACACAAAAGTTAATCGTTAATAAGTAAATGAAAATCGAATTTTACTAAAACGTCTGAACTGAGAGCCCAATATTTTCGGCTTTATTGACTAGGCTCGGCTTTATTGACTGTGCTCGAGATGAACACAAATTAGAATAAGATTTTTAACTATTTCTTAACTAAATTGTAACATATCGTCCGTCCTTCTAAATATTATACTTTAAAAGACAATTGATTTTTAACTTTTTATATGAGAAAAATTATTAGGGTGACCATAATGTTCATAGTAAGTATCTGTACATTTTGTAAAGCGCGGTCGGAAAGTCATAATATTTTCAGCTAAAAGTATTATACAACGTGCCGCTGCTTTGACGACATTAATTTAACGTATACGGTTTCGCGTCTGCGTTTTGTAAAGATATTTTAATTTAATTAAACTTTATTATTTATTGATTTATTTACAATTTTCTAAAATAGCAACCTGTAGCGCAGAGATGAAATTAAAACGAACGGGAAAGAAATGGTCACGCCACTCAAGTTTTTCTATGGGGATTGTGCAAAGAAATCATTCATGAAGCTACTCACAGCTGGGTCAGAACATTATAGACACACATGATGAACCAAAAAAAGGGTCAAAGTCAAAGACCTTACCAGCTGACATAAAACAATAGCTTCATGAATGAGTCTTTTGCCTAGAGTGATCCTAATTTTGGTTATTATTTTATTATTTAGTTTGTTTGAATTTTTTTTTTTCAATTAATTAATTATTTTATCTTATTATAATTTTTATGATTACTGGCCACCAGCACTACTTGTGTCTTTAGTCAATGTCGCAATTGCGGGAACACGTTGTATACCTACATTTACATTTTTTTTTTAAATATATCTATACTTTGAATTTATTTACTTTAGGCAACTAGGGCCGTTTCTCTCTTATATCTATGGTGTTCAACCTAATGGTGATTGGTTATATGGTGATTAACGCAAATTAGAATAAGATTTTTCTTTACTTTGTACAAATAGCTTTCTTATATATAAATGTATAGTCTCATTCATTACTGTAAATAATATTAAGTTGTAAATTTTCATCATTGTAATTTGATCATTAATTATAACATCATAATAATATACTGATCCTATACACCGTCCTATCCTAAATCCCGTTTTAATTATTTAATCAAAATAATATCTTCGTTTCCCTACCTTTGTTCCTACTAAACTAAACGTGACATTGGCTAAATGCACAAACCGTGCGAAGCCAAAAGGAAAAAAAAAAGAATAAGATTTTCGATTTCGATTTTAGAACGGACGATCCGTTCTTCTAAATGTCATACTTTAAGAGAAAATTGATTTTCAACTTTTGCTAGGAGGATTTTGTAGGGCAGATACGATTTGGTACTTTTATAAACTGATCAGTATATACCCTCAGCTATTTTTAAGCGAATAAGTAAATATTTGTTGCTTGGACTGTCATAAGCGATTGTATTTTGTGTGGTGCAATAATTAAATAGTGCAGAAAATATTAATAATATCAGTGTTTCCGTTTTGTGATATCGAAGTAAGTACCTAGATCACTTTAATATTGCCTATTTCATTTGAAGAATAACATGTCATGATTATCTCAATTTAATTTTTTTCGAGGTCAGAAATTTATGTGTAAAGTCCACCATATTAAATATAGGAAGAATTTATGTAACCTATGTCACACGGACCATTATTACAAATCTATCGATACCTCATTCATCAAAATCCGTTCAGTAATTTAGGCGCTACGGTGGAACACACGTAAATACATACTTATATACATACTTACATACTTAAATGCTGACTGCTAAAATAATAACCCTTCCTTTTTGGTTTGCCGTAGTCGGGTAAAAATACATACTTATATACATACATACTTACATACATACATACATACATAGACTGCTAAAATCATAACCCTTCCTTTTGGCTTTGCCGTAGTCGGGTAAAAATAACTTCGCTCACTCGCAATTTTGTATTTTTAGGATATAAGACATTTGATATTTTAAGGTTACATTTATGTGAAGTAAATGGTTTTTTATAATTATACCGATCGTGTTTAATTTATCAGAATGAATTTGATTGATTTGCGCATAGTGACGTGCTATAATGATCCACAGATACGATGACTACTCATAGGTATAACATACTACTGGTCGGTTAGTTTGCCTTTAATGTCATGCAAACACTGTTAAAGCTAAATAAATGTTTTTTTTTTATTTGCTTTAGGCAACTAAAAGAAAGAAAATAAAATTGTACCTATATAATACTTTTAGCTGAAAATATTATGACTTTCCGACCGCGCTTTACAAAATATACAGGTACTTACTATGAACATTATGGTCACCCTACAAATTTATCTCATATAAAAAGTTAAAAATCAATTTTCTTTTAAAGTATAATATTTAGAAGGACGGAAGATATTTAGTTAAGAAATAGTTAAAAATCTTATTCTACTTTGTGTTCATCTATGAGGTCGAGCCTAGTCAATAAAGCCGAAAATATTGGGCTCTCAGTTCTTACGTTTTAGTAAAATTCGATTTTCATTTACTTCTTAGCAATTAACTTTTGTGTCATTATTTCTTTTTAACTAATTCACCTATATGTCTAAGTAAAATATGTTAAAGTCGTATTTATGTATTTCTTCAGATAAATTCATGTTTTGCAGATTCCTCAGTACAAACAATAATGAATTGAGGGCCCTAGATATATCGCCATAAATCTGTAATGTCATATTCTACAGACTTGGGAATTTCTTAAAATATTTAAGAAATTCTTAACTAAATTCCTAAATAAAAATTATTAACCCAGATATAGTACTTACTGAGATTCAGACTATGCCACTTTATGCAAGCGTCTGGATTGAGGGCCCAAGTTATTTAATCGTAAAAGTTTTAATTCACGTTTAAGAAATGTATGGACCTTTGCTTTAAGTTTTTACTATTTTTAACTAAATCCCCTATAAGTCTTATTTCGTTTCGCAACGGTTCAAAAAACGGGCCCTCAGTCCATATGCACATACTGTTTCCGTGTATGTTGTAATTTGTGTTATAATTACGTTTTATTTGCTCAGCAAGATTTTGACCCACATTAACAAAGTAACTATTGACATGATTTGCTGATGTAAGCGGCGAGGCGTGCGTTTGTAATAATTCTGATGATGATTCATGCTGTTTTGATACAAAAGCTAGATTTTTTATAGGGCCCCACAAATTTTTATTGTCTTTTCCTGATTCTTCAAGTAAATTTCTGTTATACGTATTTTTCAACTTTTTTAGTAGATTGTTACAGAAATTTCTGTATCTTTTATATGAAGTTTGTAAAATGGTATTATCTGGAAAGGATTTTGCATGCATGTGAAGTTTATCCATGTGCTGAATGCATTTTACTAGCCCGGGTGTGATCCATGGTTTTAGGTTATTGTTTTTCTTAGTTAGTTTTATGTTCGAAGTATTATTTACAATAGCATATTGCACTTTATTAATAATATGTATAGAAGTAAGGAAGAGAAATGTTCACATCATCAGTTTTGTAAACTGAGTCAAAGTCGATATGATGTAATTCGTATTCAAGGTTTTTCATATTTATTTTAGAAATGGTATTTGTGCACTTAGATCTAGAGGTTTTTACTTTTAAACTAAATAGGACTGCGCTATGATCGGTAACTGTCGGATCAGTTACTAGGGTAATGGATGCAAGGTTAGTTTTAAGCATGGGGTAGTCTAAACAGGATCCACTCAAATGTGTTGGAAGCAAATGGTCCGGAAGCAATCCCTTGCATGCGCACATGTTAAGGTAGTCTTTGGCAACTCTATCACTGTCTTCTGGGTTAATAACTATATTCATATCACCTGTTAGTACTACATTTTTGTATAAAGTTAGTTTTTGAAGTGCTTCATCCAACGAGGCAACAAAATTATCAGTTTGCTTAAAAGCACAAGGCCTATAAATAGCTAGGATAGCAGTATCTAGACCCACTTTTAGAAATAATTATTTTTTATATAACACGAGTCAAATTAGGCATCTTGTCGGATAGGTTTTGTTTGTAGATCTAGTCAAAGAGTTCTTGGTCAGTAAGGGCTGAGGGTACTCCTATCACTATAACTCTTGGTCTTCTCTTATGGGGCTCTTCCACTTTCAGGCCAGAACTACTTAGCTGTGATGAGTTTCGTAGTTTTTCTATGTCATCTTTTGTTTCGGTGCTGATAATAACTCCTCCGTTTTTGGTTTTACGCAATCCTCTAACATGCAGTTTCATTTGTTCTGGGCATATAATTTTCTGGACAAGAGATTAATGTCGTCACTAGTCTTTAATTTATCATCAGGATAAATTGCGATAGACTGAGATTAACTGGGGCGCAAGTAATTATTTTTGTTCATCTTTACCATATCAGCAAAAGAAACATTTTCTGCATTTGTTGATTGGGCGCAATTTTCTTTAATGCTGTCTTGGATTGTTTTACGGAAGTTATCAAGGCAATCCGTGAGGTCTCGTTTTTCTCTCAATGCTTGTAGTGAGTTTTGTACTTCTCTGGCCTTTTGTTTTAAGTCCTGGTAGAATACTGCCATCTGGGATACGCCATTTCCTACCTTGCGCGATAGGGAATTGATCCTTAGTTTTTGTTCGGAGTTCAGTTTTCCATCCTGAGCAATGGTACACACTTCATTCAGGCATTTTTCTATTGAGGTCAGCCAGTTACTAATTTCATTAGTGTCCAAAGACTCAATTTTTTCTTCAGCCGCGTGTTGTTAGTCCTGTCTTGGTTTTTGGGGCGATGTAGGAGCCCGTGTCGGTACCGGGATCGGTTTTGGTGGAGGGCTGCGCCGTATCATCGTGCTCCGATTAAAGGGGCTGCCTTCCATTTTTAACTTTTATTTTATTCAGTCAGTCCATAATTTTAACCTATCACAATGTTTATTTGTATAACGCTCTAATAATACACTAAAATACAGTAATACACTAAAACTAGGTCACAGTTTATTCAAGCGTTAATTTATTATTTTATTGTTATTTTGCATTGATGAGCACGTCTTTATGCGTTGAATGCAAAATGCGCTATCAAGTATATAAAGTACTACTCAGAGTCCTGCGGGACGTCATCGAGTTTGGACCTGTGTCAATTTTTTTTAAATTTCGCTGTCCCAGCAGCTGTTCAAAAAAAAATCAAATAAAAGAAGAACTCATTAGATAAGAAATTGCGACAACTCGGAAAAAATATCTTGTAATTATATTATAGTTTTAATTCATAATATTATTTTAGAAAATGTGATTATTTCTATGCCTTAGATAATATACAATCTAGATCGAGCCACCGCGTGGCCGGTCATGAGACAGCAATATTAACAGTGAAAGTACTTTGTTTGGCAACATTTTTAAATTTTGCCATGCAAAGTACTTTGTTTGGCAACATTTTTAAAGCAAAAATACGGCACGCCGTGAGGGACAGAAGATACGATGCTTTGTCTCAATTTTCCTAATTATTTCGTATATATGTGTCTCACTTCCACACTTCACACTGTAATCATGGCAACGTCTAGATGTATAATGTCATTGTTCTATGCGGTATGATGACGTTTAATTGTCATCTTACAATAGTGTTAAGACACATAACAAATTATTATCGATTAAATTATAGTGAAGTGCGAGTAGTTTATACTTTTTTGTCGTGGTCGTTTATGTAGAAGTTTTAATGAAACACATTTTTCTAAGATTTTTAATCAGATTCATCCATTTATTCACTCTCCATCGAACTGTCACTTCTGTCCTACATTATTTACATACATTAATCATCATCATCATCATCTATTTATCTATCATACATTAATAGATACTAATACAATCAACTTTCACTACGGCAACAACAATGAAAATTAGCAAAAAAATGAAAACGTGTGCGGTCGGGGGACCACCGTCAGAAACGAAGTTCCTTCTAATGTATGATTTAAAACAAACCCAAAATTTTCACAGCCGCCATTTTGGGTTTTCATTTTGACCAAATTTTCACTTCCTCTCTCTATTTGTCTCTTTCAAGATATAATAGAAAGAGAAAGTCGTATGGATGGGGCTTTTAAATGCTTTTTTCGTGAAGTGACGATTTTCTACCCGAGAATTTCGTTACAATAACTGTTTCAGCCAAAAGCGCTAGAATAATATGCCCTTATGCATGAACACGATAAAAATCGTAATAATATTTCTCGACAAGCGGAGCTATAGCAACACAAGAATATTTTCTCGAATCCGTGATTTTATCGTTTTGGCTCTGTCAGTTTTGAGCGGTGGCAAACATCAAAACAAAAGAACAAGGTTACAGTGTAAGAAAAATGTCCAAGGATATTTATTAAAAAAAAAAAAGTTACAGTATACACACACACACACACCCACACAGCACGGTTAGCACAGCCATATATAATAGATAATAGTACTAACGTACAGCTAACAGCTGTCAGTGTGTATGTAGCTGTCAAGTTTTTATTCTGCTAAAGTGATGTCAGATATTTTCGATCACAACTAGGTAACAATAAAGAGCAATGAAGATAGAGAGACAGAAAGAGAGAGGTAATAAAGAGTTTTGAGTTTGAGTTAACACACCACGGGTTTGCAAAGCAGTCGTTGAACCGCTAAGCTATTTACTTTGATGAAATTTGGCTAAAATATCCGTTCTTATGTTATAATGTCATAATTGACATCCTTCCATCCGCTACGCCTTAGCTCCATAAAGATGATAATCATTTAAAGGTTAAAGCTGTAACTATCTGCTATATTCTTTTCCTATTCAGCTCAGTGAAGTTATTAAATAATTCGTTTTTACATTTTGTTGTTATTGTCACCTAATCGTTGATAAATGATATATTTTCTG
Organism: Cosmia trapezina; assembly: GCA_905163495.3. Lineage (NCBI taxonomy): Eukaryota > Metazoa > Arthropoda > Insecta > Lepidoptera > Noctuidae > Cosmia > Cosmia trapezina. Next base: position 3,395,110 of record LR991019.1, read on the forward strand.
TAAGTTATATTTGTACACACACTTTTACACGTCAATCATATTTTTAAAAACGAGATGAGGTCGGCGTTTCCTATCTGACTACTCTGAGAAGAAAGGCCGAAACAAACTCAGAGGTCACAGTCTCGTTTAAAGTCCAGACATAATCTTGGTCAGATCATGTGAAGACCATGTAGATTGCTGTCTGAAATAGTCTTTTGAGGAAAGAACCACACAGATTGAGTGGACCTGTCCAGTCAGTGCACGCATTTGTCAGTAATCGTGCAGCTCAACTCAAAACTTAAGGAGCTCAACGATTCGACGAACAATACCAAAGAAAAGACATTTGGGTAGGCCGCATAAATTACTCAAACTGCCAGACTATGACTAAAACTGAGTAAAAGAAAAATAAAATAAATAAAAAACAATGATCCACGTAGTCTTGACATTCACAATAATTAAAAATAATGTAAGTGATACTTTACAAAGTAAATATTCATGTCAACGACATATAAAATAAGTAAAAAGGTATTTAAATCAAAATTAACTGTGTAAATTTATTGGAGCAACTCAATCCCAAGCCTTTTTGTCCTCAATATATTCTTTGATAGTATAAAAGGCTTTCTGACAAAGTTTCCGCTTTATAATATTTTTGAATTTATTAAGTCTTAGTTCTTGAATGTGGCTAGGTAGTTTATTATAAAAACGTATACATTGGCATCTAAACGAACCACCTATTTTCTTAAGCCTGGTTGTAGTAACAACAAATTTGTGTTTGTTCCTAGTATTTACGTCACTGTATTATTTAAACAGATTGATATTTTTATGAGCATACAAAAGATTTTCATAAACATGCCGAGAAGGCACATTCATTATATTAATTTCTTTAAATTTGTCTCTGAGGGAGTGTCTGGCACTTAATTTGTAAATTGAACGAATTTCTCTTTTTTTTTTAAACAAAAATTGTCTGAATATCGGCGGCATTTCCCCACAACAGAATACCGTATGACATCACACTATGAAAATAACTAAAGTACACTCTGCAACAGAGATAAGTAACCAGTGTTATAGTGTGCGTGACACTACAAAACTGTATTGCTACTGTTAAAACGATTCATTACGTACAGCACACAATGCCCTCACGCACACATCGCGTTCATGTGCGAGTGAGTGCGCTAATGTCTTCTCAATTATAGTATAACATAATTTCGCATTGAAAACTTAAGCGTTCGTAGCCCAACGAATAAGGCATCATACTTCTGAGTACTACTCTGTGAGTTCAAATCTCTGAAGTGATGATTCTTTTTGCGATTTATTATTTTAAGCTAAAGCAATTAGAACATTTTTTGTTAAGAAAATGTTTTATTTATTTAAAATTGCTTAAATAAATAAAACCATTTTTTAATAAATATCTTTATTTAAAAAAAAGAACATCACAAGTAAACATGTTTTATTATAAATACAACAATATGTTTAGAACATGCTATTACATCTTTTTATACCATTATATATGTATACAACAATGGGCGGAGTGAATAAACATGTCACATAGATAACAAATAATAATATAATCTGATCCAGTAACAATAACATCACTCACACTCCTACCTACACAGTACCGCCGACTTAATTTATTATGGCTAAATATGCTGTGAAAGTATTAAGTATTTCGTTTAGGTATCTATTATAAAATAAAGTCGCTTTTCGTGTCTGTCTGTGTGGCCGCGTTGTTCTTCTAACACCACAGATTTTGATGCGGTTTTCACTATCATGATAAATATTTAACTTATACAGGGTGTAAGGGACAGCCCTCCGCAAACTGATAGGGTGAATTCAGTATGTCATACTAAGATGACTGGTGCATGAAATTTTTTCAGGAACGTTATGGGAATCCAATAAACCTGATTTGTTTGTGTTTTTGTGCACAAATCGGAGCGTCTATTACTGGTTGGGAGGGGAAGGTAATAGGTATGCGGTGACTTCGATGAACTCTGTAGCTAGACAGAAAGTGAACAGCTGATTTCACGCATCGTTGGTTAGAGTATTTCAACATCCATTGCTGGTTTTTTTTTTGCTGTTTTTTTTTTGCAGTTTTTTTTACATAAATGGAGTGCTGCGAACACACAATCCAATTTTACGTTGAAATAATGAAAATGTAACTGAAAATTTTTTTGAAAAAATGAAAATTTTCCTGAGAAATTTTCCGGTGGAATATGATTCAAAATGAGGAGCTGAATGCACCCTGTGAGTTTGCGGAGGGCTGTCCCTTACACCCTGTATAATATAGAAACCTCCATGTTTTGCCAAGTCGTAAAAACCGTGCGAATCAGGGCCGGGTCGCTAGTTCAGTTATATACAGATGTAAATTACCTACATTTTTGAAAATTAAAATTAAAATAAAAACATTTACCACCTGTATCGGGAACAGTAGGTATTATAATTATTACCAACCATTATTAATTATTTCTAGGAAAATAATAGATTTAAAACGTTAAAATGTCTGAAACTTAAAGGTAGTATATATGTTACGATAAGTCGGTGGTGATTTTCGATGAAGACATTTTTCATCAGTAATTATGACGACATTGTTTTGTCAATCGAAGTGCCGATATTCCGCGATTTTGACGGTGCACGGTAGATAATAAAATTTTACGCATCGGTCTGCAACATGTCAAACCGTCCGCTTGCAGGTGGTTCCGTACAGTTTGCATAGTGACGTTGTGTGCTGCTGCTGTTATCCTGGTCTAAGCGAATGGATCTGATGTATGGGTGGCAACAATCTCACGCACGGTGCCGAGGCGAAACATTTGTGTAAGCCAATGGTGTCGGTCCAGGCAGGCGACGGTTTATTTCGCTTGTCTCAGTGACAATGCACCCACGTTTTTTCTCTACAAAAAAAAGTTAAAATATTAGGTCTAAACATACACCTCCCAAATTATAAATTAAGAAATAAAAAATACACAATATAAATACAATGCAGAGAATATATATCTATATACTTAAATACAATTGATATATAAGGCTAGTGGTCAGTAATAATGAAAATTAGAATACGATAAAATAGAAATAAAAAGGCAGGGCGAGTGACCTAAGTAATACACAATATCATACTAATCACAAATAAAAAATAATATATAATATAATAATGACACTTATTATTTACTTTATTCATTAGTGCACATATAAAATGTCATTTTTTATTTTTTTATAAAAAGTATTAAACAATATTATTATACTTTATTTAGAATATAAATCCTTTGTTTAATTACCATACATGCAATTTACATTTTTAAATGTTTAAAAAAAATTAAATCTTTTCAAAATTGTATTTTATTATTATTTTCTAATCATTTACAAACATATTCATTACTTATATTTTTGAATATTTTATTACAAAACATAGATAAAAAAACTATTACTGTAATACTGTGTAAACCGTTAATGAAAATGATTAAATAATTATCGATATAATGAGTGGCAGTTAACAAAATTAGTATTTATTTGTTAACTGCATAGCCACTCATTATACTAAATTCAACTATTCCGGTGTCATTTTCTATTAGATTCAACTATTCATATCCACAATTCGTTAAATGAGATACAACAGACAATCATAATAAAATTACTGGGTGGGATCACGGTGACATAATATGTAAATTAATACATTCTTATTAATAATAATTTCACTCACCGATAGCATTGGGCGCCTTGCGATTTCACTAATAGAAATAATTTTTTGCTCATGCAAAACAATAATCTGATCTTTTTGAAATCTTATTAAATTATGTATGGTCTAAATTAATCAATATATCACAATCACAAACTTCAAGTGCAAAAGAAAGAGTATATGTGTAGTTGCTAATGCAGACTGACTACATAAGTTCACAATTAAAGGCAGGAATATATTTTTAAAGCGGGTAGTTAGCTTCTAAACTGGGAAATAATTTTAAGTAGGCGAGATACTTGTGGTAGATTCTCAAACTGGTCAGAATATTGCTTTATTCAGTTAGTATATTCATTTTAAATTACGAAATCTCAAAAATAATATTTTAGTAAACTCGTGGCTCGAACTCGGATCATTCTGTCCCTGTAGGTTGAATGCTTACCTTTTGCGCCACGAGAGCAGCTGTCCTACATTGCGAAATCATGTTACACTGTCATTTAAAAGACGTCAGCGCACTCACTCTATGAAAGGGATGTGTGCGAGGCTGTCATTGTGAGCAGTACGTACAGTAGCGATATAATTTTGTAGTGTGCGTGTCTGGTTACTTAACTCCTTTGCCCTGTGTACCTATACTAAACGGGCTGTCTCTAAACAAGTTAAATCACGAATTTTCCTAACGGCTTATGCTGCAGAGCTAAGCTTTTTCGACAATTTATCTATATGACCGACAGCTACCAACAGCGACCGACACCGATCATCAGTTGGGGTCGGCTTCCAGTCTAACCGGATGCAGCTATAATACCAGTATTTTACATTAAGCGACTGCCTACCTGACCTCCACAACCCAGTAACTGGGCAATACGATACCCCTTGGTAAGACTGGTTGTCAGACTTTCGGGCTTCTGACGACCCGTAACGGCTGTCAAAGATCCACAAATGATAGCCGGGACCAACAGCTTAACGTGCTTTCCGAGGCACGGAGAAGTCTCGGTATGTAAAGATGGTCACCCATCCACTGACCAACCCCGGCAAGCGTAGCTTAACCTGATGGATCGACTCGTGCGGCTGTTATAACTTAGCCACGAGCTCCTCCTTTACTGAAAATGTAGTAAATAAAAAAAATAAAAAATTGTTTTAAATGATTATTAACATTATTTTGTTTTCACCTTTGGTCGTCACTCCGAGCACGTCGGCATACAATAATAATATTATAACGTCCTACTCATAGCTGTAGATACACCGCCAACATAAGATTACCCCTGCCAAACATCGATCAACGCGCGTAAACAAGTTTTCAACTAAAAAGTAATGAAAATAGTAACAAATTATGTCAGCCTATGAATAAATAATAACAAAAAAAAAACAACCGACTCCCAAAGAAACACTACAAAGTGAAAAATAACTTTATTTACTTTAGTTTTTTTTTGCCACCGACTTCCGAAATTAAAGTTATTTTTCACTTTGTAGTGTTTTTTTGGGAGTCGGTTGTTTTTTTTTTTTGTAAAAAAAAAATATTTTTCAGTTTTCAGTGGTGCCTACCCCACACAAATCTGAACACCACTAAAATAAATTAGAAAATAAATTAGAGCATCATCCACATCTAAATGGGAAAAATACGTATTAAATTATTGAAGCTAACTCAAAAGCCACTCATTAGAATTTGAAGATATTTTTATGCGATCATCTCAGGAGTATACCATTTCAAATAAAAACTTTGCAAAAAGCAAATACGTCGCGCTAAGTCGTTTCAGAAGTTTGATAGGCGTAGTTTTAGTTGACAGAGATAACGAGGCTACGAAATCTGCCTTCTGACAATCAAGGCCACAAATAACATACAACTCAAGTACCTAGCGCAATTTGAATAATTTATAGCCAGAGTGCACATCATGACGATTCCAATAAGCCCAAACACGGCAAGGATACATTGTTTTATTATTGAGTTCCGATGCCTACCTTCCGGCTTCTTCATCAGATCGGTCCGATGCTACCATTTTCATCAAAACCATTTATTTAAAGCTTCGTCATAGTCGCTTAACTATTTTAATCGTGATATATTATCGCCACCCGTGAAATACATCGTTGAGGAGTTCCCGTGGCCATCTGTGGTATTCTTCATCAGTTCCACTTCACCAGATGATACTTTCTGAATGGAAACGCCTGATTTGTTGATGAAAATACCAAAATAGGTATATGTATGCCAATAATATTTGAGGAGTTCCCTCGATTCCTCATGGATCCCATCATCAGAACTGGATTTTGATAAAAATGGGACCAATCTGGAAGTATACCCTTTCAAATAAAAAAAGAATTTTCCGCATCGGTTCACAAATGACGGAGTACTGAGGTAACAAACATACAGAAAAAAAAAAAAAAAAAAAAACCGAATTGAGAACCTCCTCCTTTTTGAAGTCGGTTGAAAATAGTTTCGTTTAGTTTTCTATAACTTATGGGCCGATTACCAATCTAATTTTAATCATGCAAATATGCTTTCTCTGGTCTGACATTGAAACAAAGAGCTGCAGTTTGAACAGAGGGTTACGCAACGTAGCACTCTTGCGTAGCGCTCCGACCTTGCTAGGCGACTACGCGGCTACGCCGTAGACGTCTACCGTCTACCGAGTAGTACCGAGAGAATACCTCTCTGCTCAACAAGATTTTTACATATGACATACCGGCTGACTCGACGGTATGTTACGAATTATATCATGAAAATCAGGAATTTACATCAACTTTCAGCATTCAAATTTATTTAGAAAAGTATGTTACCGCAGCTTTTCTAAACAATAAGTTTATGGCAAATATCTTCAATTATATGTTGAGGTCGGTCAAACCGCGTCAGTCTACTGCGAAAGTTGTATAAAAACCTGTTTTACCACACCTATCCAAAAGGCAGGCAACTTAGATTGGCTGAAATTATGTACATAAACAACCTTCTCTTGCTGAAAAAATGCAAAAGGGCAAAATAAAGATATTATCATTCTCCTTGCATTCTTACTTTTACTATTTTTCATACATAAACTACATTTAAAACACGATCAAATCTTGATAAAAATTCCAAACAATGTGTTGCGACGTGACACTTCTTTAGTGTTGACCGTCTAACATTATTCATATTTCGATTCTAAAGTTGCATTCAGCCTAATCGATACTCGCAATAAAATCGAGCTTGAAGAATTAGTAGAAACTGAATAAAAACTTTTGGTTTATTTTCCATTAATTATTTTATTTTTGATATTAATACATACATACACATACAGTGTGGATAGGAGTGTAACTTTTTAGGGTTCCGTACGGCCGAATGAAAAACGGAACCCATAGATGATCACTCGTGTGTCTGTTTGTCACAATCAATTTGCTTCGAATCTACTGGACCGATTAACTTGAAATTTGGTACACATGTGAATTTTTGTAGGTCAAACACAGAAGTGTAACGGAAATAAACGAATTTTAAATAGGGAGTCACGTTTGGGGGTCATATTATATTTTTTTTAAATAAAGTTATGTAAACCATAGGTGTGACATATCAAATGATAGGGCTTGTTTCGAGGGTCTCAAATATATAATTTTAATAATTTAAAAAAATACCTTAATTTCGTCTGTCCGTGCGTCCGGATGTCATACAGCCATTTTAGTCGGAGACTACTTCGATGAAACTTTGAAAGAAGGAGTACCTATTCCTTGCACTTGCGCTAAATAATGGTGTGCATAATTAGGGGTGGCATTCCCCATACAAGTACCTAACCGAGGGATGAAAAAAAATCTAAGCACATAATATGCGTCTGGGGTAGATATTGTTTGGTCTCATAATTTAAATGATAAGTATGTGTCTAAACTCTAAGTGATATCTTCGGTTACAACCACAGAATTAACTTTGTTTTTCATAGTTTTAGTTAGAAATACAAATTTATTTTTGCAGTCCATAAAATTAATGCAAAGTGCATGCATAAATATTCATCCCAACTACGGAACTCTTCACTGTGCGTGGCCTGACAAACACTTGGCCAGATTTTTAAATTTCGTTAGCAAATTACCACTAAAAAAAACAATTTCTACTACACAATAAACAAATAGTTCAAACAAACAAACTAACTAAACTCAGACAAGAAACAAAAATATTGACATTTAAAAATGTTTGCAGAGTACCTACCCAATTTATAGAATTAATTTATCATCAGTCCCAAACAAAATTTTGCTAAACCTACCTAAAAGTGTATACTAGGCATTCTGTAGCAAACTATCAGAAAGTATCAAAAATAAAATTCACAATAAATAATTGTCCAATAAATTAAAATAATTTTGTACCGCGAGCGCATTCCGAATTTAAATTCAAATAGTATGAAATAATTCGGCGCGAAATTCAATAAATTATGTACAGGTCATAGTCTACTGTCTCGGTTTCAATATAATCTCCGAAAAACGATTAAAATTACATTATAAAAGTGTAAATTATTATTAAAAACAATGTTTATTTTATTTAATGCTTAATACAATTTTATTTTAATTTCCAAGTATCGATTTCTGACATTCGTCATAATTACCTACTCGAGTCGATCGAAATATTAAAAAAAAAAATCGTTTGCCATAATCGCTGAGGCACATCATTACGATAAAAAAAATCAATAATGGTGGAAATTGTGAGAATAAGAATAAGAATAAGAATAATTTATTTGCACAAAATACAGGTTTTACCAGATGTAAAATTGGTGGTGTAAGCACAGTCCATATTTTGCCTGTTTAGGGCATGCAAATTGGTTATTAAAATAAGTAGGATTTACAACATGTAGGTACCTACGAATTTAAATTACAATAGGAACACACACTACAAAACTATAAAATATACCTAAAGTACCCGTCACGAGAAGCTATAAATTATGTAAACAAACATCTTTTATTATGTAAACATTTTATACTACGAGATAATAATAAATTGACCATATTCAATCGACATGAAATATAGACGGGTTATATGAAAGTAACAACCTATTTAATTTAGTCGGATCATATTTTAACGACGCAAAGCGCTATCGTTTGTGTTTCTTGGTACCGGAACGCGTCCGTCGCAGGGATTGTAAACTATCGGGACGCCATTTTGAAATAAACGCGTCATTCGAGTTTCGAATGCTTCGTGATACATGTCACTGATTCTGACACAGAAATGGAAACATCTGAATCTGACGAATAATTATTCTTAAATAATATATGTTAAAATTAATATTTGATACTTAATAATTTATTAAATCTTAAACAAATTCATTTTTTTTGTTGGTCCAAATGTTGTGAACTCCTGAACACTTGTTTACATAATTTATAGCTTCTCGTGACGGGTACTTTAGTCTAATATAAATTACAAGATAACCTTAACATAACCATAATTTATAATCTAATAAAAACCCTTAATATAATCTAATACACACTACCTTATGATCTAATATAAAATTACAAAACAACCTTATCATAACAATTTTGATTAAATTACCTAATATTTATCTTAGAATAATGTTTTTCCCTATGCTGCATAAATTCTTGCAGTGTATAAAAACAATTTTCTACTAACCATCCTAAGAACCATCTGCGCAGTTTTACTCTAAAATATTTAAATGGGAGTTCTCTTAAATACTTTGGTAATTTGTTAAAAATAGTGATGCACATAAATGATAAACATTCTTTTTAGTTAGTGTTGTATTACAAAATGGAATAAGAATTTTTGTTGCATCCCTGGGTCTCTGTTTGGTATAATTGTCACCTTTGAATCTAAAGAATTCTCTATGCTTCCTTACAAAAACTGATACCTCAAACAAATACATGCCGGTCAATAATTTCATCTTTTTGAATAAAGGCCTACAAGATTCAAGTGGACCGACACCGCATATAGCTCTTACACATTTCTTTTGTGCAATAAAATAAATGTTTTATCATTATCAGTTGAATTTAAATGAATAGTGGTATTGATTATTACGTATTATTGGAGCTATGTTTGTATATTACGTTAAGATGTGGGCATTTTCTTGTTGTTTGTAATATTTTGAATAATATTTGCCACATTTTAAATCATATCTACATGTGTGTGTGTGATATTTGTGAAAAGTAAAAACGTAAACTATCAATATTGGCGGGAAACTTCGACTTTGGATATCAAAAAAAACTTTTTAACAAAAAAAAAACCGACTTCCAAAAAGCACTACAAAGTGAAAAATAACTTTGATTTCGGAAGTCGGTGACTTTCATTTTTTTATTTACTTTCCTTTTTTTTGCCACCGACTTCCGAAATCAAAGTTATTTTTCACTTTGTAGTGCTTTTTGGAAGTCGGTTTTTTTTTTTTGTTAAAAAGTTTTTATTTCTCGCTTTTTAGTGGGTCTGTTTATAATTTTTATAAGTTACAATAGTCTAATGTCAATTGCTCATCACACGTTACAAAATATTGCTTTTCCCGATGCTGGGACGTTAATTGTTGAGGAGTTCTGCTGGTAAGAACCAGGAGAACTCCTCAACAACCACTCAGCACACGCATTTTGTGACGAGCGGAAATTGCTTAGCAACCATATTAAGGCGAAAGCGCCAGGGTAGCCCGCGAAATTCAAAATTTCTTACGTTTTTTGCAATTTGTAGGTCAGTGTGAGTTTGTATGTTGATTAAAATATGATTCGCGGGCGTAGCTAATATGGCTTTACAGAATTATAATCATTAGAATCAGCAATACAACTCCATAAGTTAGCATTTACCTCAAACCTCATTATTTCATGAAATCGCTAGATTTGAGATAAATGCTAACGTATGGAGTTGTATTGCTGATTCTAATGATTATAATTCTGTAAAGCCATATTAGCTACGCCCGCGAATCGTATTTTAATCAACATACAAGCTCACACTGACCTACAAATTGCAAAAAACGTAAGAAATTTTGAATTTCGCGGGCTACCCTGGCGCATCAACCTTAAAGTAATCGAATCGCAACCCGTGAAATATTTATCATTGAGTAGTTCCGGTAGCCATCTGTGGTCTTCATCATCAGCTCCACTTCACCAAGTGGTGCTTTCCGAGAGCAAATGCACGAACTACTATAAAAAATACCCAAATCGCTATAGGTGTGCCTATAATATTTGAAGAGTTCCTTCGATTTCTCCAGGATCCCATCATCAGAACTGGATTTTGACAAAAATGGGACCATTTGGGAAGTATACCCTTTCCAACAAAAAAATAATTTTTCAAATCGGTTGGCAAGCGACGGAGTTATGCGCGAACAAACATAAAAAAAAAAATACAAACATCCGAATTGAGAACATCCTCCTTTTTTAAAAGTCGGTTAAAAACATCATTACCAGTACTTAATTACCTTGAACAATGGATTAATTCGTCAAAGAATTAAATGATATATGATTCACTGCCCCTGAGGTGCCAGTTTGGATGTTCGAAATCCCCAATTTTTATGTTTTCTAGCCTCGACCACCACTGTCATCAAAATTGCAATTATTGAATTTACAGACATGGATATTTTAAAGGTAAATTAGTAAACTTGCGTGTTAAATATGAAAGATTTAAAGGCGTTAATATGTGAGTTGTTTATCCAACTCTCCTAATTAACGCACATTCATAAGATTTGATGGGTAGCATAATAAATATTTACATAGTTAATTTAGAGTGTCGTATATCGTCAATTTGGGGTCCAATTGGGTGCGATAGAGAGCCAGCAGAGGTTCGTGTGTTCGGGTCTAATTGGGGGCGCTTCCGAACTATACGGTTAATTGAGCATCCAGTATTTTCGTGTGTTTTATTTTGTTCGTGCGGAACTCAGTTTAGCGTCCGCCCACTCAAAAATCATAATCAAAATATTTCATTTCACGTAAACCTACATGGGCACTTATGAAACAGAAGCTAGGTGCACGATTCTAAATTGTTCGTTTCCAATTAGCCAGTCTACCCGACGCTGAACCACAGATAAAACAAAAACTGAGTTGAGTTCTGAGATAGATAGAATACTCTTTTCAATACACTTCCTCGAAAACTGGTTCATATCGCACTACGATTAGGTTCACAACGCAATGTACGTCGCACGCGTGGATTTTTAATTTTCCCACCGGTGCGGGAATAAAAATTGCTACAGATAATTTATACCTATAATTAGTCCAAATTGGTTTAATTGATGTATAATGATGGCTGACGGCAGAGTTAGAATCTGAGCATAGATAATACACTATATAAAGTAATAAATCTGAGGTTAGAATCTGATATTTTATAAAGTATGGTTTGCAGCTCTCCGTATTATTTATTTGGGCTAGAATTCTTATACACTTCTTTTGCATTATGAATAGTTCATCTACCTTAACACTATTTCCCCATAGCATGACGCCATATCGCAGCCATGAGTATGCCCATGCATCTTGTAAGCAGCCATACATAGAATGATAGGTCTCCGCCAGCGAGACCTATCATTTATCTAAGGCAGCCATAGCTGTTTGCGTGTTAGTGCTTTGTTTAATTTGAAAAAGGACATAAGAGAATCTGGAGAAAACTCTCCAGATTCTCTTATAACCATATCATTGCATAGAACATATAAAAACTAAACAGTTTTTATATGTTCTATGCAATGATATGGTTCTATGTGTGACTTCCAGTTGATGTGTGTCAATATTTATGCCAAGTAGGCTAAACGTATTAACTTTTTCTATTTGCGTGTTTCTGAATGTTATTCTTAGATTAAGTGGTGGTTTTTTGTATGATAAATTGTATTATTTTAGTTTTATTACTGTTGGGGATAGCTCGAACCTCGTAGAATAAAACACTTGCAGGAATGGTTTTGGAGGCAAACGAAGGCAAGGAACTAATGAGGAGCGGTTAGACTTCTTGTAAGTTAGGAGTGTTCTCTACGAAGGCTGGGACTGAAGACTGTAGAAAATATAAATTCGAACTGATTGTAGTTTTAGAAGTAAGGCCTTTTATATGCCCCAGTGGCGTTAGTTCTATCCCTACTATTTCCCACGCTTTGGGTGGTCTAACAAAGTACTGGCTACGCTATTTAAAACTATTGTAAACACATAAACACAACCTTACTTGGAACTATTACAAATGTCTAAAGAAATGTCAGAAATCGGAACGGAACCCTCGGTGCGTGAGTCCGACTCGCTCTTGACCGGTTTTTTTTATATTTTTTACCATTTTGGAACTAAGAAAAAACAACCGACTTCCAAAAAAAAAACACTACAAAATAACTTTAATTTCGGAAGTCGGTGGCAAAAAACGAAAATACAAAACCAAAGACACCGACTTCTGAAATTAAAGTTATTTTTCACTTTGTAGTGTTTTTTTCTGGAAGTCTATTGTCTTTTTTTTTTTTGTAAATAAGTTTTAATTCTAATGCATGACCACTGTCGCAATTATTTTAAAATCATCCTTTAGCTTTAGCATATGCAGACAGGGTCTTAAAACCCAATTCATCGCATTGCCATTGGATTTCCATCGGAGGCTTTTAATAATGGCCATTGGATAATGACCGAAGTACAAATCCTAGTCACTGTACTGGTCAATCAATATCAGAGCTGTGCAAATAGACCGGTGGCTCAAGCCAATTTCGACGGCCCGAGGCCATAATATAATGTGACAAATCACCGCCCTTGAATCTCCTTTGATGTGCATTAATACAGCGAATATCTCCTTAGACAAACAGTCCCGCGTATATTGTATTAAACACCATATACGCGGGACTGTTTGTCTAAAGAGATATTCGCTTGCAATAATGTGCCTGTGATCCTTCACGGGTTAACGGATTTACAGTCAACATTGAGGTTGAAATCACATTTAGCATAGAGGTGGAAGGTCAAAAGCTGCATGATTATACAATGGTGTGTTGTGACTTGGATACTGGCTAGGTTTATTTATCTAAATATACAGGGTGGAATTTTGTAATGCCACCTGAAGGGAAAGTACTCAAAGAAAACATTCCTTTATTTTTGAATAGAAAGAAAACTGCATTCAAAGATTTTCAAAAGTTCACTTGAAATTTAAGATTTAAAAAATATTTAAAAATTAAAATTGAAGATTTCATGGTTTTCCTATCATTTAATTTATCAAGTTTGTTAGAGAGATTTCATCCTTATTTGATCCTAACGATCAATGCAATAAAATTACAGGGTGTAATTTTTACAGATTTTAGTCGGTTCGATTCCCGAGTGTGGCAAACGAATTTTCGAAAATCTTTGAATGTAGTTTTCTTTATATTAAAAAATAAAGGAATGTTTTCTTTGAGTAAAATTTTCTATCTACAGTATTAAGAGTACTTTCCCTTCAGGTGGCATTACGAAATTCCACCCTCTATATAAAACTTTTTCCAAAAAAAAAACAGCCTACTACCAAAAAAAAACACTACAAAGTGAGAAGTCGGTGTCTTTGGTTTTTTAGTTACGTTTTTTGCCACCGACTTTCCAAATTAAAGTTATTTCTCACTTTGTAGTGTTTTTTTTTGGGAGCCGGTTGTTTTTTTTTTGTAAAAAGTTTCTATTTTTCACTTTTTAGTGGGGCCTACGACACACTTTAAATACCACAATGCAAAATAAATTAGAGCATCATCCACATAGACTAAATATGAAAAATACGTATTAAATTGAAGCTAACTCAAAAGCCACTCATCAGAACTTGAAGATATTTATATGCAACCATCTCAGGAATACAGCGTGTTACGGAAAGGGTATATACATATCAAAGGCAGGGATTCTTTAGGTGATAACAAACATATGGCAACATTTTTTTAATACTTATACATACATAATTATAAAGTTAAGAAAATTTTAACTAAAAATCAATATGTTTCCAATTGAAATCTACACATCACTAGACCAAGTCAGCTGATCGGTGTCAATAAACTACACACAAAGAAACAACTCCGTAAAAGATTTGTTTCTCCTGGTACTATTTTCAAAATGGGTTCCGCATGTTACTTTTATTCTAGGCTACGAAATCTGCCTTCTGACAATCAAGGCCACACCATAACCAACAACAACAACAACACCAGTACAACAACAACAACAACAACTCCAGTAGCGCAATTTGAAGCGGCATATAGTTACCATTAAAATCATTTATAGCCAGAGTACACCTCATGACAATTCCAATAAGCCCAAACACGGCTAGGATACATTGTTTTATTACTGAGTTCCGATGCCTACCTTCCGGCTCCTTCATCAGATCGGTCCGATGGTATCATTTTCATCACAGCCATTTATTTAAAGCTTCATCATTGTCGCTTAACTATCTTAATCGAGATATCTTATCGCCACCCGTGAGATACTTATTATCGTTGAGAAGTTCCCGTGGCCATCTGTGGTCTTCTTCATCAGTTCCACTTCACCAAATGATACTTTCTGAATGCAAAATTCCCCATGGATCCCATCATCAGAACTGGATTTTGATAAAAATGGGACCAATCTGGAAGTATATCCTTTCAAATAAAAAAATAATTTTCCAAATCGGTTCATAAATGACGGAGTACAGAGGTAACAAACATTAAAAAAAAATACAACCGAATTGATAACCTCCTCCTTTTTTTGAAGTCGGTTAAAAAGTACAAATCGACGCGCCAAATTGTACTATGGCGGAGCGTTGATCAGCCTCACTACAGAACGCGATGCGCTATAACAATGCGCCATAGGTACTAGCGTTTATAGCCGTAATACATTTTACACACCTACACCTACGGCCGCTCGGTAGATGAATACGCGTCTCTCTGTGCGTATCTGCCGCGCTCTCGAACGAGCTTAGTGCGAGTTTTTATACTTACTCGATCGCGTTTACGGTAACGTTACCTTATGTCAATTCGTATGGAATAATTGTGTTTCCCATTATAGTCACCAGACGGCGCTTATTCATTTTCAGTACAAACTGACGTTTACGTTAACGTGATCGAGTAACTATAAAAACTCGCACTAAGGCCTCTGTTGCGTACTGGTATAAACTGAGATTTCGACGCGCGTCGAAGATGTAGGTAATGCTGCTTACTTTATTATACTGTGGTTAATATCATTTCCTTTACACAGAGTCCATAACAATACATCAATAAAATATATATCTATATAATTATATATTATCTATCTAAATGAAGCTGAAGAGTTTGTTTGTTTGTATGTTTGAACGCGCTAATATCTGGAACTACCAGTCAGCCGCCAAGTCACAGATTTATTCGAGTCTTAGTTTAGAAGTTATAATGAGTAAAATTTTTAAGATTTAGTTCAAGACTTAAGCTAGATCGAAGAGGTCTTCGATCTAGCTTTTGAAGCTGGGGAGATGCTCCCTTATTTCGTAGGTACCTTAACAAATAATATTACGCGTATAGCCCGTGCGCGTTAACATGGCACCAGGCTCGAGTGAATTACGTGTAAAGAATTGAGTGCAAAAAATTATTGAGTTTTATTTTAGTTTTTTTATATATCAACATTTAATTTGCGCTGAGTAGTTTCTCATAACATACTACTTTACGATGCTTTAAACGTGACAAAACATAGAGTTTACACACAATTTTGTTTTCGAGCCAGGTGCCATGTTTACGCGCACGAGTTATACTTACCAAGACATTGATTTCACACAACAAGCCGTGTAGGATTTCTCATCTTCACAAATGGCAAACCAACAAACTTTCACCTATTTAGCCTGTACCACATGTCCCGTAATTAAAGCAAGCCCTCATAAGGGATCATTGCACTCATCATTATGAACAACATTTACTACGGAATCAAACCTGAAATCGCGAAAAAAAATGTGCTGTCTCATACATTTTGGTCGAGTATGTAACTTTTATATAAAACAGCAGATTTTTTTTCGCGTTTTCAGGTTTGGTAAAAGTTGTTCATAATGATGAGACCAATGACCCCTTAAAAGGGTTTGCGTTAATTACGGGACATGTTGTAGGTAGAGGGATGAATTTGGGGCTAAGAGCGTTGTCTGTGGTTTTTGTGTATGTTTGTGTTTTTCTCAAAGCGTAATTTCATGTTATCTCCTACAATGTATGCACTTCCACTATTTAATTTGAATTTCTTAAAAAATCGGTTACCTCGCTTTACTTCGTTGTTAGTAACATGTAGATAAAATGACCTTTGACGGCTTCGTCCCAACTCGACCCTAGTTCTAACTCGCCCGATCCGTATATATATCTACCTACTTGTATAGCTAGAAGGCGCAAAAGTAGGTGGTAAGAAAAGTGCTAGTATGATTTTTATTTATTTTTGATCACATGATTTTTACGTTTAGTCCACTCTCGACTCCATGGCCCCCAATAATGTGTCCACTGGACCCCTAAGTATAGTTTACTCTCGACCCTTGGGGGTCGAGAATGGATTTTATTTTCCAGCCAAGTTTTAGTATCCTATCGACCCCCAAAGTACAGTCCCCTACAAGAGTGACCTACAAGAGTGCAATCGACCCACCTTGCGTCTAGTTATTTGACGCGCACTATAATTACCAAATCTCCCTATAACAAAAGGCTTGTCAAAGGGTTCCAACGAGTTTTGCCCATTGCGGTTATTGAATTTTATGACTCTTTGGATCGGACACCTGCAAAAACTTATTTGCATGGAATCTAAGCACTTAAATCAATTTGTTAAAAAAATAATTATATAGAAAAGGCTCAAGACTGCCATAGTACAATTAATACGTGTGATAAGTATTTATTTTCTACATCGTAGCATTTTCCAACAAACTGTACCCTTGCAGCTGATAAACATATAAAAAAACCGGACAAGTGCGAGTATTACTCGCGCATGAAGGGTTCCGTACAAAAACCCAAAAAAAGGCCAAAAAAATCACGTTTGTTGTATGGGATAAATATTTGTTTTATTTTAATTTAATTATTTAATTTAAAAGTGAATAGGAATATAACTTAATATTCTGTGAATATTTCAAGGGTCCACCTGTTGCCGTTATCAATATCGATGGGGCTCCCATACAACAAACGTGATTTATTTTATTCCCTTAAATATTTATTTTATTCTGTTTTGTAGTACTTGTTGTTATATTGGCAATAGAAATACATCGTCTGTGAAAATTTCAACTGTCTTTTAACTATCACGGTTCATGAGAGACAGGCTGGTGACAGACGGACAGACAGACGGACAGCGGAGTCATAGTAATAGGGTCCCGTTTTACCCTTTGGGTACGGAACCCCAAAAAGCGGGCGAGTTGGAACTTAGGTCGAGTTGGGATGAAGCCCTTTTGACGAAGTCGGAGAATTGGGAGTGGACCTCTTTATTGCGCTACAAGCAACAGGGGTACGTATTGCAATATCTAAAATTATAAGAACTAACGTAAAATAACCTACGTTCAAAATCCAGAAAATCTAATATATTCAAAATACCGAAAGCTTATAATGTCAAATGGATAAAAATACCTACCTACTAGTTAAAATATCGAACAAATTTTTTCCTATAATATATCAAAATTTGTTCGTCGACCGTCTAGCGTTAGGGTTTTCGTCAGCAGGTAAATGGAGCCCCGCTGCCCGGGGCTCCTATTTCTGTCTGCAAGGTTTAAAGGAACCTAACTAACCGAACCTCAGGGTGCCCCTGATGTCGACCGTCTAAGGTTAGGGTTTTCGTCAGCAGGTCAGGGAAAAAATGTAGGACTTCAAGGTCATTGAACTTTTAGTCCAATTGGTATTTTAAACTTAGGTAATTCGTAGGTAGGTGTTAGTTGCTTAGTTATTTAGATTTTAGGGATTTTGAACGTTGGTTATTTTACGTTAGTTCTTTTAATTTCTCTAAAAATCGGTGCTCATAAAATAGGTGCTCAAACGGGAATGCTTCACAAGACCATACTGAATAATGTTCAAAACTAGTCAAATTCTTTTTATGTGATTTACAAGGAATTGGGCTTATTGTGCATGAAATATTTTTTGTTTTTGTTTTCAATAATCTTTCGTTTTATGTTATTAGGTGAGCCTGAGCCTGAGCCACGTCCGAAGATATCTCGCTCCGAAGAAGTCGGAACAGGCCACTTAACGCCCGGCTGCTACAGCCGCACATCAGTATATCAGTATCATATAAAAGGGACTGATTCTCGAGCTTCTAAAAACTATCTATACAGTGGGACTACAAGATACGAACCAGAACCTATAGTAACACAACCTAAGCGAATCGCTAAAGGAAAACAAAATAAACAACTAAAAAGTGCAATACAAACAGAATCCGGCACTGAGCGTAACTGTAACTCGTCAGAAAGGCGTCAAACAGGTACCTCAATACCATGGCCAAATGAGGCTAAAGGGATACAAAATCACATTATAAGACGGACGGTACAAACAGACTTAGACCTTGAGAGTGATACAAACTCTGAAGAGCGCCTTAAGCTCCGTAAGGCACTCTTAACAGCGAATACGACTCGGAGCATCTACGTCTCATTAGCAAACTCAACTGTTGTCTGTTCTGGAAAGCGCTATAGCATGCCTGTAACAGAATTAAAAGCAAAGTACGTCGAACATTTAGTTTAATCGTAGCATTGACTACAATCTCCTTCACCTCTCTCTTGACCCACAACTTTACGATTTAAGATAGGAGTATGTTGATCCCTTCGCGGGGATTGTCACATCGCTAACTGGACTTTTACCCTTTAAAGACCCAAAGGTCTTCCTACTACTATTCGAGCGAAACTGGCCTGAAAGAATAAAACGCAAGAGAGTCCAGGCCGCGACGCGCGAGTTTACCAAATCTAAAAGTATATCGATATCTAACTTATTATGGTAAGAGATCTCCAAGAGCGAGGTCATATCCAGACGATTGGAGACTGGACGAAACGCAACTAGGATTAAAGTGACTTTATGAGGCCTACTCCAGGGCTCTATGGTCCCTTGAGCCGTCCGAATCTGATGGAATTATAAGAGAGGACGTGTACAAATATCATAAAAACATCCCAAAGGCGCTATTTCACCGGAGCTACCGATCGTAAACAGTTTAAGGTAATTTTATTTTATCTAATAGGTATATCCTAGTACATAAGGGCCGCACGCCAGTAGTAACACAACCAGTATAAGCTGGCCTCTTATTGTGTTGAAACTCCGTACTACGCTAGGCCAGCTCGAGGTATAGGCGTTACCACTGACGCGACGTGCCAATTTTAAGAAATGTTAATAGGTTTTTATTATCTTATAGAAACCAGTAAAGCATCCGTGCCTCAGCCGTGCGACTAATGACAGTGTGGGACTAGGTTCAAATCCTGGTTTATTCCCCATTTTTCTCCACAAAGAGCTAAGTTTTGAAATGGCCAACTAGCATCGAGTTTCTGACTAATTCCTTGATAATTCAAAAGTTACTGTAAAATGGTTTAATTTAATGTTTTGAGTTTGTCTTTGATTCGGACTGCGTGTTTTAAAAAAACACTTGCATTTAAAATAGCCATTTTTTAATTCAAAGCATTATACAGGGTGGAAACTTTCAGCGGGGCAGTAAGGGGAAGTACCTTATCCGTTGCAGCTACGCGAAAATCATCTTATGAGACTATCCATAATTTTTTATGGAATTTTGATCCCCATTCACAGATTTTCAAAAAAAAATTCAGTTAGCAAGAAAATAGCCATTTTACACAAAAACATTTTTGATGCCAATCGATACTGTTTCTAATACTGGTCAAAAACTTATATAATGGGACCAACCATCGTTGGAGTACTCAAAAAGTCACAAATTGCAAAAAACTTTTCCCGTACATTTTGTAAAGAATTTGTGTAGGTAACTGAAATACAAAAAATAACATAAAAGACAAATGATCACGTAGAATTTTACACGTATCAAAAAGAAGGCGTATTAATTTTCTTTTTTTATTAACTAACATAACTTGATGATGTTATTCTTATATAAAATCTTGCAGTTTCTTGCCCTACGATATCAAGTGCTCGAAGTGAGTTCTAAACTTGAATTGTTTTTAAACTTATCTTTTTATTCAGTCAACAAAAAGATCTCAACCGTCACTAAAAAAGCTTTTGCGTAAAATTTTCATACAAAATGTACGGGAAAAGTTTTTTGCAATTTGTGACTTTTTGAGTACTCCAACGATGGTTGGTCCCATAGAAGTTTTTGATCAGTATTAGAAAAAGAGTTGAGTTGAGTTGAGTTGAGTTGAGTTTTGGATTGGCATCAAAAAATGTTTTTGTGTAAAATGGCTATTTTCTTGCTAACTGTAATTTTTTTTGAAAATCCGTGAATGGGGATCAAAATTCCATAAAAAATTATGTATAGTCTCATAAGATCATTTTCGCGTAGCTGCAACGGATAAGGTACTTCCCCTTACTGCCCCGCTGAAAGTTTCCACCCTGTATAGTCGTCACTTGGACTTTTAATGGTCCTAGCACGAACGCGCGGGGGCCTAGCACGAACGCGCGGTGGGTTTCTATGGTTGATGTACACATTGTGCTTGTTGCAAAATTTTAAACCAAAATGCATTAGAATAAAATTGTATTTTCCATTTAAATACCATTTCCCTCTCATACTACTCGATACTCATCAGTAAAACTGAATAAATATTACAGTAGTTTTATAGAGGTTGTTGACTGAGAACTATTCATTGCATTTCTATACAAGCTAATCTGAACCTTAACTCCTAGGGCCTCCCAGTCAGCCGCAGGTCGGTCAGCTGTCCAGTGAAGGATAGGTATCCAGAACCTCGCGTGTCTATCACCGCCCAAGGTTGAACTAGAGTCCTCCGCGAAAGTCAAGTCAAAAGCTGAGCTGGAGGACCGGGGACCTTTGTACAGTTCACGTTACCGCCACAGCCGCAGCCCCGAGCGAAGGAGGAAGAGGATGGGACGCATTAATGCGTTGGATGATCAGGAGAGGAAGATCATCATCGAATTCTGCCATCTCCTCGAGAAATCCAAGCAACTCTTTAATGGGCTACGGTGAGTAGACTTTGATGAAACTAATAACTTAGTATTGATAAGCGAATATTTTTATGGTGTTTGTATGCAGGTACGCATTCTGTGTTTGAGAGAATGATCATTTCTAGCGAATAATATTAATTAATTCCAAAAATTAGAGTAAATCTGAAATTACGTACTTATTATACAGGGCTATTTTTAAATGACTAGCTAAATTTTCACAGGGTGTTCTACCCATGAATATGAACAACTTTCACTATGGGACCAACTTTGAAATCGCAAAAAAAATATCAGCTGTTTCATACATTTTGATCGAGTAGGTATTGAACTTTTGTAGGAAACCGCTGGTTTTTTTTTCGTGATTTCAAAGTTGGTCCCTTAGTGAAAATTGTTCATATTCATGGGTAGAACACCCTGTGAAAATTTAGCTAGTCATTTAAAAATAGCCCTGTATAGTACAGTCGAGTTCAACAATATATTGGCCCTTTCAGGCTTCAAAAATATATGAACGTCAAAAAAGTTCATAATATTGTGACAACTTTAAGCATCATTAAATTGTGGTCAAGATTTAGATTCATTAATATGTGACTGCTTTTTCTCAGTAACATGAATACAGCCAAAGGAAAAGTCGAAAAAGCAAGAGCAAAAGCAAAGGCGTTTTTATCACTTTACAATATGAAAACTTTTTTATTTCAATCAGCAATGTGTTATAAATTTATAATATAAACTCACGAAAATGTAATACGAGTTTGTGAAAAATATTTGTAGAATAAAACGAGTATTTAGTGGCACCGAGAAGGTCGAGTCCCAACTTACGGTGATTGACACTTGTTACGTCGTCGGAAAGTGGCCCGCGCTGAACGGACCACTTCATTCATTGAATCCAACACTTGGATAACTTTACAGAACCCACGATATACAGGGTGTTTCTTTTAAGGTGTCAAGCCAGTGCGAGTTGATAGCAGTGTACCATACCTATCGATTTAACCCCCATGTATGTTCTACGATATTTTGTAGTTCTCGAATTATATTTTGTTTTTATATATTTTTCCTGATTCAACGAGATGATGGCTTTAAATTTTTTTTATTTTTTTTTTGGGTCAACTTTGAACAAGAATGTACAAATAGGGCATTATTTGCTGAAATTGGTCGTTGAAAGTGGTGTATAAGAAATCTTGTGATTTTCATATTTTATAATTTATTATTTTATCTTTGCATATTTTTGTCAATACTGATATTTTCTACGTTTAAGCAGAGCTCAGTTGATAATAAAAACATAAATTGTATACCTACTACTATACTTAACCACTACCATTGATATGAAATGAGGTATCCAAAATAACTCGAAAACTACAAAAAATCGTAGAACGTGGGGCTTAAATCGATAGGTATGGTACTCTGCTATCAGCTCGCACTGGCTTGACACCTTAAAAGAAACATCCTGTATATGAAACTAGTTTCAACTACACTCGCGATCAAATAACAAATATCAAAATACATGCATGTCATTTATATTACAGAAAATTTTAATATCGTATGAAATAAAACCTTAAATAATCTACAACGTAATAAAAAAATTTAAAATCTCGAATTTGCAAATAAATTCAATTTAATTAATATGGTTGAAAATTCAATATTCATGCATGACAACGCGTAGATTGAGACGTGAGTAGAACCCGTGGAGGCAACACAATGCCATTATTTTGCAACGTAAAAATTATTGATATTTTATTTTTTTATGTAATTTTGACAATTAAATTAATTATGTTACTAACATTTGGTGTTGTTTTATTAACTGGTAAATTATCAACAACATTTATGCCCTTTGGTTCTATTATTTTACGAGTACTTTTAGTTTTACGTTATGACCCGTATTCTTTGTCCGCAAGTGTATATTTTCACTTACTGCAGGTCTCCCAAAGTGATAATGCGCATAGAAATCTTCGTCACTGTTCGGCAACGGCCGTATTCCCCGAGCGTCGGAAGACGATATGTATATAGAGTGGTTAAGTGCATTTTCTTCATGCATAATTTAGGGCTCTTACGATTCAATGATTCGGGTGTTTCCGGGAATACAACAATTAGCGAAGTCTGCATGCGCATTATTAATTTGGAAATACTGTAATTTGCTGTTAAAGTTTTGTGACGCTCTGCTTCAGTTTCTGGGGAGTCTGTTGCACTACTTGTTCGTCCTAGAATTGACACCTAGGTGCTTTTAGGACACTCATTTGGAACTTTTGACCTTCACAAGTGGAGGTTCCTAACCTACTTAATTTGAACAAATGATTTCGTTTTTTTTTCGCGCATACACACTGCGTAAAAGCTTTCTGCGTTTCGTGACGTTGTCATTAGGGAGACGTTAGGGTCATATACCCAATAACACCAACAACAGCAACGATACTGCGATTGTCTTTAAATTATAGCTGAATGCAAATGCGACTAAAAGCATGTATTTTTTTAGTTTCAATATTTAACAGTAGATAGTGTACAGTACACAGTACAGTCAAGTCTTTTATATCTACGTCAATTTTGTTTTTTTTTTCCTTTATAAAGTAGGTAAATAATTAAAAATAATAAAAAACTTTATTCAGTTCAGAAAAAAAACACGGTACAATAATTTAACAAAAAAGAAATCTAGTATCAGATAAAAATATCAATATCAAATCAAATGTCCTTAGGTGTTAGATTTTTACAAATTCTCTGGACCCCACACTAGGATTCCCTGTGTCGTGGGGTCCAGTCTCTTCCCAAGTAAAACAAACATTTTTTAAAAATTAAATAAATTAAATTAAATTTTGACAAAAATCAATCAGTGGGGTGTGTGTGATGTGTGGGTTGTGTGTGGTGTGTTGGGTGTATGTGGTGAAAATGGGTAGGTTGGTGAGTAGGTATGTCAATATTACGACTGTACGTGCAAAAGGTCTTCCGTTTCGTCATAATTTTTGGGGTGCAGCCATTTAAATATAGCATTTTTGCAGCTGGTGTATGTTAAGGTGAGTATAGATCTATTGTGGGAGTAGAATTTTGAGTAAAGATATGACCCAAGAAATGCAAAAGATCTGCGTGCAAAAGAAGAATTTACTCTTGGCCGATCCCACTTTAACGTTCTGGATGAATGGCGGGCCAGTTCTTTAGCATGCCTATGGAATCGTAGCAGTGTTGAAACAATAAACAACTGCCTCACACGGAGGAGGCTACATTCTGAGTACAGGGCATCAGTAGAATATCGCCAGGGTTTTTTGTAAGCTATTTTCAGAATAGCTCGTTGAGCTCGTTCCAGCGCAAGCAGATTTGTTTTGTTGGATGCTCCCCAAACTGATACACAGTAGCTTAATATTGACTGGCACAAGGTATAGTAAACAATACGGATATGTTTAGGTTTTGCTACGGACTTTAGCTTTTTGAATATGTGCGAAAGTTTTCTAATACGTTTCACTAGTGCATCAATTTGCATTTTCCATGTTAGATGTTTATCGATTAGTATCCCTAGATATTTTATACACGAAACCTGTTCAATTTGCAAGCAGGAACACCTCTCATTACTGACACTGCCGCATACATGGATCTTTATTTTCAGTTCTTCGTCAGGTGCAGACCGATCAGTAATGCTAAAACACAGCGACTTGGTTTTGCCGATGTTTAAGGTCAGCAAATTGTTCTGTAGCCAGATAGCAACCTTTTCAAGTCCCTCCTGAGCTACACAAACGACATCACTCCAGGTTTTCGCATGAAAGATTATTGCAGTATCATCTGCAAA
Organism: Cosmia trapezina; assembly: GCA_905163495.3. Taxonomy (NCBI): domain Eukaryota; kingdom Metazoa; phylum Arthropoda; class Insecta; order Lepidoptera; family Noctuidae; genus Cosmia; species Cosmia trapezina. Next base: position 3,420,344 of record LR991019.1, read on the forward strand.
GGTAAAGATGGTGGCATTACGGAGCTCAAGAGAGCATAGGTCGTTTATGTAGATCAGGAACAATGTGGGGCCCAGAACACTGCCTTGCGGTACGCCGTAGCCAACATCCGCGAAATCACTGACGTGCTCACCAATACGAACGCGTTGTTTTCGTTCTCCTAAATAGGACCTAAACCAATCCAGGCCTAAGCCCCTGATCCCGAGAGCCTCCAGTTTTTTTAGCAGTATTGGCCGGGAAACCGTGTCAAAAGCTTTTGCCAGATCCAGGAAGACGCCGACACATCTTTCTCCCTTATCCACATTGTTAATGACAGAATCAACGAGATGCGTGACGGCATCCTCCGTGGACCTGCCAGCTCGAAATCCGAACTGATTCCCAGCCAATAAGCCGTTTAGTTCAAGATACTTGAGTAGCCTTACATTAATCACCTTCTCAATTACCTTAGAAAGTGGGCTCAGGAGCGAAATAGGCCTGTAGTTAGCTGGTTCACATGAGTCGCCTGCTTTCAAAATTGGTATTACATTGGCTATTTTCAGGTCATTAGGTACCACGCCCGAGGATATGCTCAAGTTACAAATGTATGTTATAGGACTTGCTATAACATATTTGGTCTGTTTCAGCATATCATTGCTAATATTATCGTGTCCAACAGCTGTACTGGATTTTAGAGTACTAATTAATTTGATTATCTCAATTTCATCTGTTGGTGACAGAAATAGCGAATTTGGTGAGGTGTTTCCTGATTGGCTCGTGTTATTTGATAATTCAATTTCTGTTTGTCCTAATCTACTAAGCACCGCACCTGCCAACTGATCGCCAATGGAGCTAAAATAGAGGTTTACTTCATTCAATGACTCTGCAGGATTAGATTTAATTTTTAGTAGGTCTTCATTTTTATTGGCAACCTTTTTAATGTTACAAATGGTTTTTATTGAGTCCCATGTTTTCTTAATGTTATTTTGGTTTTCAGTTATAAGTTTCTGTTCGTATTGATCTTTTTGTTTTTGTAATATATTAATACAGTAATTTCTGTATAATCTGTATTTTTCCTGTAAATTGAGGTCGTTACGATTTTTTCTGGCTATACTGTGCAGCTCATCACGGCGTCTGATGCACTTTAAAAGACCTGGTGTTATCCATTTCTTAACAATCACATCTGCACTTCTCACCCTACGTGTACATTTATTCTGATTAACGACAAGATTAAATTTGTTGATAAAAAGTTTAGTGGCTTCATTAATGTCAGCAGTATTATACAGGTCAGACCAGTCAATTTCTTTGAGGTCTTCAAGTAGGTTTTTGTAGTCCATTTTGGTACATATGTTAACTTTTTGTCCTTAGGAAAGGACGACCCCATGATGCACAATATAGTGCTATGGTCTGTTACATCAGAATGGCAAACAATTGTTGTAGAAGCAAGTTTTGATTTAATGATACAGTGATCCAAGCTGTTTATACCACGTGTTGGAAAGGTGTGACCGGGAACAAACCCACAACGAGCTATAAGGTTTAGGTACTCATCAACGCGAGGATCAGTGGATGTTTCCTTAATATCAAGATTGACATCACCAACTAATGCACAGTGCTGGCTGGTGCAGTTACTTAGGACCTTTTCCAGGGAAGTCAAAAAGTTACTTATGTTATAAAACGATGGTGATCTATAGATTACTATAACAGAGTATGATTGACCAACATCTACTTGTAGACAGTTGGCATGATTCAAAGGGGGCTCAGTTATAAGAACGCAAAGTTCCGACTTGGAGAACACCACAATGCCGTCGTTTTTGTTGATGTAGTTTTTTGAATAATTGCAGTTGTAGCCTTCTAGATTAAAAGTATTAAAGGACTCATCAATCCAGCACTCAGTCAAGATTATAAGATCGGGGTTGAATGTTAAACGTTGCAGAAATATGAGTAATGAATCGAAATTCTTATTTATACTGCGTATATTCTGAGACAAGATTGTAAGTTTGTTATGGGCGACATCGAGATATTCCTTACAAAGATCGGGGGTATCGAGTTCAATACAATTTGAGAGGTGCGTGCTGTCAATATCCTCAAGAAATGAGGTGTTATCCAACATTGCGATTTGGATGAAATATTACTAGTAATATAAAATACAAAAGATCGCTGTTATAAGATGTGGACCAGCACAAACCCATCGATATCATTATTGAGGTTAAGTTTGGTTGCTTAGAGACCCTTTTGGTAATTAATCTGCAAGTTTTGTAAAGTTTTATCCTAAGATTTTGGCATTCAATAGTTAAACATGTAATGTGACTAATTAGTACGAATAAGAGTAAATTATTTTGCTCTTGATAATATTCCCCGTATGTAGGCCAATTTATGAATATTTTAGTTTTATTTTGCACGCAAGAGAAGTTTTTATAATATGTTGCACTATGAAGTATGAATTGTGTAATTATGTGTAAGTGTAAATTGTAAGTGTTAGTACCACTATTCATTTCCATTAAGTAACTGTAGTACGATATTACATAAACATAAAAGAAAAAATAACAAAGTTTTAACATGCATGAGATTATTGTTTTGAGCAATTCAAGTCAATTTGACTGTCTTAGTTTATTTAATTGCATTTCATCGCCGATACGAACATATTTGGAACCATCCTGCTTCTTGACATACACATTACCGTTTGATGTCCAACAATATTTGTATTTTTCTGTTCTTGCAAAGTCTCTTGCAAGGAAGTGAAGGCGTCTAGTTTTTGCGGTAAGAGATTCCGAAACAAAAAGTGGCGACGAGTTATTAGTTATCCCCAAGTGGCTGACTTTTAGCTCAATTAAATATAGTGTTCTATGCAATAATCAAGATAACAAAGATAGTTGACATCAACCTAAAAATCAACCTTTTCAATGGCCTGACCATTTTATGAAATAGTTTCGGCCCGCGAATTCGTCCACGTGAAATTTCTTGTTCCTCCGACCCAGCCCGTTGCATCAGATCACCTGCCCCTACCTATTACTTCGTTTTTGCTTAGCGTACTTTCTGACTTTTTTTCTTTTTGCTCGGCTCCTAAGGGTCCTAGCGTAATGTTAAATAGACTATAGCCTTCCTCAAGAATTGTGCTATCAAATGCAAAAAGATTTTTTCAAATCAGGCGGTTAGTTTCAGAGATTCACTCGTTCAAAAAAAAAACTCTTCTGCTTGTATATGTTACAGTTAAAACCAGTTTTTAGAAAGAACGCGTTTTCCCTAGTTACAACTAGTTTTTAATAAAATATGCTTTTGTTAAAACTAGAATTAACTAATGCTCAAAAATAATAATCATAAATAATAATATTGAATATCAGTTAAAACTAGTTCTTACTAGACAAAACGCGTTTTTCCGAAGCGTGTCTCTGCAAGAAAAAATATTTCCTTTGTAACTCAAAATGCCACGATAGTTGGTCTTTCTTAATTTTAAGGTTTTTTGATAATTTTTCATTGCATGTTAGCCACCCTTTTTGAAATTTTATGATTGTGTTGTTGACTTGTTTTATTAGGTATACACATGACTCTGTGTCCTAGATCTTTTAACAAATATTTTTAAAACTATATCTTGTTTTTAATCCCAAATTAGTTTCTCTAGGCTACTTCTAACTAAAGCTCTGAGTGACAACTAGTATTATCAGAAAATCTAATATATCAGTGGTAAATTCTAATTTTGACTAGATATTTCTAGTTTTAACAAAGGCATTTAGTAAAAACTAGTTTTAACTAGGGAAAACGAGTTCTAAAGAACAACGGGTTTTAACTGTAACATATAGATTAAACAATTTTCCATTTTAGTTTAATTTTCTTTCTTCTTATTTTTTCTGACGTATAGAAAATGGCTACTGCAGTAGTGACATTACGACGCAATACATATACTTAATGCTAAGTCGGTGAAGCAGATTCTATGACGAACATATTTTGGATATGACTGTACCTACTTCAAAACAGTATGTTTAGGGCGACGTTATAGTTAACTGAGTTGAATTATTTCTTTACCGAGAATCCTCTTGCAGTGAACTCCCGCAATATGGCCACAAGCAATGGCACGCCTATTTCGGGAAAACATTCGACGTTTACACCAAACTCTGGAAGTTCCAGCAGCAGCACAGGGCCATTCTCGACAGCAAATACGGCTTAAAGAGATGGCAGATTGGCGAAATTGCTTCCAAAATTGGACAGCTCTATTATCACTTTTAGTAAGTACAAAAATATATTATCACTTTAAGTAAGTACAAAAATATATTATCACTTTAAGTAAGTACAAAAATATATTATCACTTTTAGTAAGTACCAAAATATATTATCACTTTAAGTAAGTACCAAAATATATTATCACTTTTAGTAAGTACCAAAATATATTATCACTTTAAGTACCAAAATATATTTCAACTAGCTTTTGCCCGTGCCTTCACCCACGTGGAGGTCGGTATATATACGACAGGAACGTATTACCGGGATAAAAAGTATCCTACGTCCTAATCCAGGTCATGGTCTGAAATTTGGCACATGGGTGTGCCAAATCTCATCCAAATCCGTTCAGATGTTTTAGCTAGCAAACAAACAAACTTACTTTCGCACCCTAACTAATAGTATAAATGCGAAAGTAAGTTCCTTCGTTTGTTTGTTTTCAGGTCTAAACCACTGAGCCGATCATCCCAAAATTATACATATAGGGTGACTGGTCCGAAAAAAAATCAGCTGCTCCCTACATTTTGACGAGATAAAGCGAACATGAATTTATGGGGCAGCTGATTTTTTTTTCGCGATTTCACGTTTGGTCCCATAGTAAAAGTTGTTTGTTATCATGAGCACAATCATGTGTTTAGGTATCGGTCACTAATTACCAGTCACCCTATATATATATACGTTATCAGGTGTACAGAAACGGACAGGGTGCCTTTCATCCCGAAAAGAAGTACTGTTCCCGAGGAAAACCACAATAACTTTCTTATGATAATAAATATGATAGTAAAATGCCACCACGTGTCTTTCGAATCATGATTGTATAATAATCATTACAAGCAGAATAGATTCAACCCGAATTGATTGTCAAATTCGAAATTAACCCGAGCGAAGCCACGGGCAAAAGCTAGTTTATTATGATGCTTCCTGTTTTTTAGGGTTCCGTACCTCAAAAGGAACAAACGGAACCCTTATAGGATCACTTCGTTGTCCGTCTGTCTGTCTGCCTGGCTGTCTGTCTGTCAAGACCCTTTTTCTCAGAAACGCGTGAAGATATCAAGTTGAAATTAATATCAAATACGTTAGTCTATGGTCCTTTAGAGTCCTAAAAAAAGGGACTCCTTGGTGTTTTAAAAAAATCAAGCTTCTAAGTCAACGCAATAAAAAGATACGGCCAATTATGCGATATATTTTGATACTCGCAAGTAAATCAAAACCTAAGGGTACTTCCCGTTGTCCTAGAGACTTAGAGTCATGAGATTTGGCAAGAAGCAAGGTCTCACAGCACAAGTAAAGGAAAAAATTCGAAAATTGTTAATTGTAATTTTACCACCTGAAAAAGTTTGTTTTTGGGATAAATTCTTTTGAACTACAGAACCCTTCATTGTGCGTGGTCCGACACGCACATGGCCGGTTTTGTTTTAAGAACGTTATTCATAATACCATTTTACTTTATAGCTTGAGGACCAGTGACACAGCTTACTTGCACGAAGCATATTCTTTCTACTATGCCATCAGAGGCAGAAGTTATTACACCCAGGCATGCAAGGAGGACAAATGTGAATTGATGGTGAAGAAACTCCGATACTATGCCAGATTTATAGTGGCAAGCTTACTATTAAAAAAAGTTAACCTTGTAAGTGAACTGCTGCGAGAACTGGATAAGCAAATCGTTGAGTATGGCAATGCTTATGAGCCTGATGACCAGAACGAATGGCGCATCGTGGCTGATGAAGTAAGAACGTTCATTGAAGTTGAAGCGGTGGTGGAGGTCACTCACCCCCGGGAATACCCATGTGCTCTATCGCATCGGTAAGTTAATATGCCAACGTCATATTGCTAATAACAGGTGGGCCAAAAGAAGTCATCCGATGTTGTTTGGCTCTTATTTTTTTTCTAAATGAAAAACTTCGATTCTGTTTTTTTATTATGTTTATTTGAACCTTTAGAATTTTATTGTTCAAGTCGAGAAGATGATATCGGCCAAATGGGTGCCGTCACAATTGATTGCCATACGGGCTCGTTTTATGGCATTTTTCATCACTTCGGCGACAACTTCGGGTGACAGATTCTCGCACTCGTGTCGAATGTTGTCCTTGAGGGCTTCCAGGGTCTCAGGTTTGTTCACGTAAACACAAGGCTTCAAAAAACCCCACAAAAAAGTTTGGAACGGTTAACTCGGGCACACGTCAGTGCAAATCACTACACTTCATTTCTTAACATTTCTTCAATAGACACGATTATTCCGCGTTCTTGGTTAGTGTATTGCTCCATGCCTTGTTCACTTGTATTCTACATCTGTCTAGTCCACAAATGTCAAAACAGATTTGACATTGGCCGCCATTTGCAAAAATAAGAGCAAAGAGCAATAGGGTGATTTCTTGGCCCACCCTGTATAAGACCCGACTTGAAATTAATCAAAATCAAAATATTTTTATTTCACATAAACCTACATGGGCACTTATGAAACGTCAGAAGCTAAGTGCACGGTTCCAAATTGGTCGTTCCCTATGGAGAAGAGCCGGCAAGAAACTCTATGGTTACTCTTTTAAAAATAATTGGCGTTTATAATACAGGGTGTAAGGGACAGCCCTCCGCAAACTGATAGGGTGAATTCAGTATGTCATACTATGATGACCGGTACATGAAATTATTTCAGGAACGTTATGGGTATCCAATAAACCTGATTTGTTTGTGTTTTTGTGCAGAAATCGGAGCGTCTATTACTGGTTCGGAGGGGTAGGTAATAGGTATGCGGTGAGTTCGATGGACTCAGTAGCTAGACAAAAGTGAACAGCTGATTTCACGGGTCGCTCGTTAGAGTATTTCTACATCCATTGCTGGTTTTTTTTCAGTTTTTTTTTTGCTGTTTTTTTTTACATAAATGGAGTGCTGCGAACAGACAATGTAATTTTACATTGAAATAAAGAAAATATAACTGAAAAAATTATTTAAAAAATTAAAATTTTCCGGAGAAAATTTCCGGTGGAATATGATTCAAAATGAGGAGCTGAATGCACCCTGTTAGTTTGCGGAGGGCTGTCCCTTACACCCTGTATTTTTTTTTTAAATATAACAATGTTAATTGTTAATAACAATGTTGTTAGATATGTGAGGACAATGTAGGCCTTTCAACAACTACCATACTAATCAATGAATTTGCAGCTATTTTATATGGAGCGACTGCCTATCTGACCTCCACAATCCAATGCTAGGTAATACGATAACCCTTGGTAAGACTGGTTGTCAGACTTCCAGGCTCCTGACGACCCGTAACGACAGTCAAAGTTCCACGAATGACAGCTGGTACGCTTTCCGAGGCGCGGAGGAGTCTTGGTATGTATAGATTGTCACCCATCCACGGACCAACACCGGCAAGTGTAGCATAACCTGATGGATCGACCCACACGGCTGTTATTACTTAGCCACGAGCTCCTTGAAAACTTGGAACCATCGAATCACAACACTAAACTCGAGTCACTTTTCAGGCTGAGTGCTCCACTAGGACCCCCCAACGCGTCAGCGCTCGAAAGGGCATCACCAATGACCTTGACACTCCGGGAAGCTCTGATCATCGGCAGTAACTCCACGCAGCTGAAGTTCTCGGAGTTAACTATGGACATGTATAGAATAATGCAGACTCTGGAGCGCGAGCCACATACTGATGGCAATCATCTCTATGACGAGTCACCACGACAGAGGAACCCTCCCACTCCAAGCGCGATCAACAACAAAGGTAATCATATCAGTCATTTATTCTTATTTTAACTGTTGATTCTAATTTCAAACGCAATTGTTATAATGTGTACCTAATGTTGCGAAGTTATTAACTGCTGGTGCGCTCGCGCAACTCTCACAGAAATTACTGTAAAAAGTACTCGGCTGCTGTTAGTCGATCGATTATAACTCTTATTAATAACTAGCTGCCCGCCCTGGCTTTGCCCGGTTATAAGGAAGATTTGGTATCATTTTCTTCATTAGTAGAAAATGAAACCAAATCTTTCCTTTACATTACGACAGACCATGTAATGAAATAAAATGACAATTAAGTCAATAATTTCATAACGATAACACAGTGAGTTCTATAAACTACTATTGCTGGCATTTTTAAAATTATCGGTTTATTAGACGTTCTACAACTTTTTAACTAGGTATTTTTTTCACAAAATATTTTTTTTTTCAAATGTAACAGGTAAAACATTGTAAGAAACTGAACAACTAAACGTCATTCCGTCAATATTTCTTCTCACTCCAATTTTTTTCACTTTTCCGTACAATTTTTCAAACATTTTCTTTCATACAAACCTTGTCCTGACAATTACAAACACAACAAAAAAAGAATTAGCCAAATAGGTGCAACCGTTCTGAAGTGATGCGCTTACATACATTCTGCAATTGATTTTTATTTTTAAAGATTTTCACAAAGTAAAGCGCCTGTCAGGGTTCGAACCTACGACCCACAACTCGCAAGTCACGGCTCTTATCTTACCACAGGGACACCACTTTTCTCCACTATATCTGCTGGCGCTCGCGCAATTCTTGGTGAAAGCATAGTAAACTACATTTTGTAGTGTAGCATCCGTTAGTCGGTCGATTATTGACACTGATATACAGCGAACTCCGAATAACTGTTAGGTAAAATGCTATGTTTAGTTTGAAAGGCGTTTACTAAATGTTCACATAGGTAGTATTAAAGTGGCGCTTGCGGGATTCGGTGACGGAGCGAAGGACTTGCTGCAGTAAATTAGCAATAAACAAAAAACATTTTGGTTTCAGCCTTATAATAAAGGAGTAAATGGGGACAGATTTATATGGGTAAAGGAGTTTAGGAATAAGGGGGTAAAGGTGTAAAGAAGAGTTATTAGTAACTCGATTTAAAGGTAAAGGGTAAAAAAGGAAAATGATAATGTTGGTAAAAGGAACCTGTAGGTTCGGGGGGTAAGGAAGGATTTGAAGGGTAAGGAGTAGGGGTTTTCGGGTTAAGGATTGGGGGTTAGGGTAAAGGAGTAAAAGGCCGACTTGTATACAAAAAATAGAAATGGGTGTGCTCAGGAAAATATTAAATTGAACAATAAATTTTGCGTTGAGCAAAAAAATCTAAAGATGTTTAATGGTTGATTGTTCTAGGGTATAACTTAGACGGCACTTATAACACAGGCGAGGCCCCCCACAAGCAGATGTTGTTTAAACCGTCACCGAACCAGATATTTTTATATCTCTCGAGTGCGGTGGACGACCTGCCTCCCAATGGAGTTATCCTGCTGTACATCTCAGCAGAGGGATTGATCGTGCCAAACTCAAAACATCCTGAAGACGGTATGTGGAAATTTAAACTTAAAACCATGTTTTTTTTATCTGTTTTATGTGTTTGTTTATTAAATTTTGTTGTGTACCTTTTTAGTCTGTGTGTATAAATGTATTTTCTTTCTTTCTTCTTTCTAATTATCTGCCAACTAGTCAAAATACTGCAATCAGTATTTAACCACAAAATTAAAATTAAAACTATTATAGAAATGTACTTTACGTAGGTGCATAATCAGCCTAATAATGTTCCCACTGCGGGGACACAGGCCTCCTCTCGGTGAGAGGGAGTAGGCTGTAATCCACCACGCGGGCCCCGTGCGGGTTGGTAGATGTCACATGTCTTCGAATATTTGGTTCTAGGACACGCCGGTTGCCTCACTATGTTATCCTTCACCGTTTTGAGAGCAGTGGTGATGAAATAATTTTCACAAAGTAAAGCGCCTGTCAGGGTCTGAACCTACGTCCTAAGTCGCGGCCGTTAACACTGGGCCACCACTGCTCTCATAAGTAGCACCACTGCTTAACCCTTCGGGGATTGCAGGCGTGTTAAGTTGTGTAAGAGCTAATTTATCTCACGAAGGCGTGTCTTGAAGACTTTATGTTGTTAATCATAAGGTTTACATTGCAATAACTAACCCGCTTTCGTGAGATAAATTAGCTATATACTGTCGAATAACTATGTTTTTGTCCTGCAGCTGGTGGCTACGACATAGGAGGTCTGATTACCACTTCCAAAACGGACGTCCTACAACGAGAAACATCAACATCCAAGGAGAGCAAAGGTACGTAGCAGTAGTGCTTAACCACTCCCGCGTGACGTCATCAGGATTGTACGATTGGAATTGGAATTGTATTATGGAATCGTTTTTTCGTCAAACATAGACCTAAAATTAATCCTTAACTGTATTTCAAAATGAATGCTGCAGTATTTTCGACATAACGGAGGATCATGCTAAGCCATTTGAGGTAATATAGACTCTTAATAAATATGTGTAAAAATGCAATACGTAAAATTTGACTTTCGACAAAAACAATGTTTTGTTACAATACTATTACAGTCTATTACAGTGTAAATTCAAACTAACCACAATAACACCGCAATAACAAATTACGACCATATCGTTTTTGAGATTTATGAAATAACTAGCTGTGCCCCGTGGTTTCACCCGCGTAGATCGGGATAAAAAGTAGCTTATGTGTTAATCCAGGGTATAAGCTATCGACATACCAAATTTCATCCAAATCGGTCGAGCCGTTTGAGCGTGCAGAATTAACAAACATACAAACACACACACAGAGGCGGATTTGCAGTCTTGGCCGCCCTAGGCCCCAGGCCATGTAGTAAGTACCAGCCGCCCCTTTCTCAGCACCCATCATAACGAATTTACTTTATTGCCAACTTTTATCGAAATCGATTCGGAAAAGTAAACTTATTTAATATCTGCTAGTTAGTTACTGATTTTTTTTCGCGATTTCAGGTTTGGTCCCATAGTAAAAGTTGTTCATAATGATGAGTACAGTGACCGTTTAAGAGGATATTGGTCAATAACCAGTAACCCTGTGTGTACGAAAGTGATTTAGGAAGATTATTGTTACACGGAAAAACATTTTCTCCTGTAAAATTTGAATATTAATATTATTGACTTATTTCTTGAAGGCGTCGATATTGCATATACCTGAAATATTTCTATGTTGAATATTTAATATTTGCTAAATTGGAATCTGACAAAAATGTTTCACATATTTCACATAAGAATATGATTGTTATAAAAATTGAAATTCTGTAATGTTATGCATGTAAACTTATACATAACGACGCCCCCAACTACTGATAGAACAGTTTACCAACAAAAAACTGCAAATTAAATACAATCATAGTATAGCAACAAGGATGGCAGCCCAATCAAAACTGGTAGTACCGAGATACAAAAATTATTACGGGAAACGAACGAACGCTTATTTAATACCTACTCTAATTAATGATGTTCCAACAAAAATTCAATCGGAAATAACAAATAATAATTATAAAAATAAATACAAAAAATTCTTTGATTCTCTTTGAAAATGCATCATCCTGTATAAATTTCATTCTATTCGTAATTAGCATCGACGCGAGCGACGGCGACGGGCTGTTTGAGCCGCGCGATCGTCGTTGTTTACTTTTTTGGTTATTATTTGCGAACTACCTCACAATGTTTTCTTTATTTAATTATTTTTTAGTTTTGTATCAAACTATATTTTAACCTGAGATACTTAATCATTTTGTTAGTATGTATTAAGATTGCTTAAAAGTGTTTCAACATCCGGACAAACCTATTGAGGTTTTTGTGATGTTTCTGTATAAATTCAGTTTTGTTTCTTATTTAATAAACAATAAAAAAAAAAGTAATAAGTCGGTAATCGTACAACTCAACTTTTACAGGAGAAATGTTTTTCTGTTTTTGTTGAATATATTTTCAACGAGTTGGAGTATTGAGGTCATATGATACGTCAAACGAAAGTTAGTTTTTTGTTTAATTGAATTATAATGTTAATAATAAATTTTGTGTGTAAAAAACCTTGCTAATCAGGAAAATAAATATTTAAAAAATATTATAGGTTTTTTTTCATTAATATACACTTACGCCATTATTGCAGTTTTGTTAAAATGTTGATACGTAACATTACAATACGAACTTTTCCAACTTAAATTTTTAACATAAAGACGATACGTAATTTGTTATTACGGTGTTATTGTGGTTCTTTTAAATTAGTACACACATTTCTTTTAGCACACACATTTCTTTTGGATGAAAATTCTTAAAAATATTTTCACACATTTCTTTTGGAGGAAAATTCTTAAAAATATTTTTGTGTAACCATCCAGTGCTAACAAACTTTAATTTTATCGAACTGTTAAAGTTATTTATCTAGGTTTACAAAAAAATACTATAGACGATGAGTATAATAATAATGTTTAATAATCACAACAGTGAAACACAGTCAAAAATTAAAATTTTAGCCTTCAGAAGAACTAAGATAAAACTTTTATCAGTTAAAATAATTACTATTGGTTACCAAACGGACATCACTCATGTCAATATTCACAATTAAACATTAAAAAGAATAAGTATATCAATGATAATTATAAACAGCAATAATAAATATGATGACTTGAAACTTTTTGCCCCCAACAATTTGCGACTGATGGAGTTACTGAAGGTAACAGAAAACTTCAGTAGCGCCATCAGGATGGAATTTGGTGTGGACAAATGTGCAGTCATGCATGTAAAGCGAGGGGAGATTATGGAATCCGTGGGAACCCAACTCTCGGATTCCATACACCTTAGATCCCTCTCCTCAACCGAAACCTACAAGTACTTGGGTATGTCGGAAGCGTTGGGCATCAATGTTGCTGACATGAAGCAATCGTTGAAGGAGCGCTTCTTTGGCCGCCTGAAGAAAGTATTTAACAGTCTTCTATCAGGTGGAAACAAGGTGCGCGCCTTCAACGGTTGGGTCATGCCGGTTTTGATGTACTCTTTCGGCGTACTCAAATGGACTCAGACCGAACTCGACGCCCTGGATAGGAGGGTCCGTACGCTGCTGACTGCGTATCGAATGCATCGCCCACGGTCATCGGTAATGAGACTGTATATCCCGCGAAAGTGTGGAGGTCGAGGCTTTTTAAATGCTAAGACCCTCCACAATCGCGAGATATGCAGTCTCAGGGAATATTTCCTAGAAGCCGACGTGGGGATGCATCGAGATGTGGTCGCGGTGGACAAGGGCCTCACCCCACTCTCCTTGGCGAAAGAGAACTGGCGCAAACCTGCAGTACTTGATACTAACGATCGTAGGGAAGTATGGCAAGGCAAAGAGCTTCACGGACGCTTTTTCCGGGCCCTCCATGGGCCTGATGTAGACTTTTTGGCGTCTGTATCCTGGCTACGTTTCGGCGACCTCTTCGGGGAAACCGAAGGTTTTGTGTGTGCAATTATGGATGAAGTTATCATGACGAATAATTATCGAAAATACATTGTCAAAGACGGTACGGTTGACATCTGTCGGGCATGCCACCATCCCGGTGAATCAATCCGACATATTGTTTCCGGTTGTTCTCGTCTTGCTAACGGCGAATACTTGCACAGACACAATCTAGTGGCTAGGATTATCCACCAGCAACTTGCCTTGCAGTACAACCTTGTGGAGTCCGAAGTGCCATATTACAGGTATGTGCCCGACCCAGTTCTCGAGAATGGCCAAGCCACATTGTACTGGGATCGATCTATCATCACAGACAGGACTATTGTAGCCAATAAGCCTGATATTGTGGTGATAGATCGACGAGAGCGCCGTGCAATTATTGTTGATATCGCTGTCCCTCATGACGAGAATCTCGTGAAAGCTGAGAAGGATAAAAAAATTAAGTATCTTGACTTAGCACACGAGGTTGTCGACATGTGGGACGTAGACTCTGCAATCATTGTACCGATAATCGTTACGGTTAATGGCCTAATAGCACAGAGCCTCGATCAACACCTCAGGAGGCTCTCATTGCGCGGCTGGATCAAGGGCTTGGTTCAGAAAGCAGTACTCCTGGACACGGCACGCATAGTGAGGAGGTTCCTCTCTCTAGAGCCCTGACCAACGGTAGCTTGGACCTTGTTCCCGATATCGGTGGGCTACTATTTTTATATTTTTAAATGTTTTTTTTTAAATTTTTGTTTTTATAAAAATATTTAAAAATATAAATGATATGTACATAAATGAAATAAAGGAAATAATAATAATAATAATAAAAAAATAAAAAATAAAATTATTTGTACATTATAGTAACACACATAAGTACACAAGGATTAAAGAATGTTGTACATTAGAGACAGATTATAGGGCGAACTGATGCCTCCTAAACTAGGCCAAAAGCCTGTGTTTTAGGAGCCAGTGTTCCTCCAGATATAATAGCATACAAGTATTGAGTGACATGCAAGTACTTATTGAAATGACAACATAAAATTAAACATGAATTAATTGAAATAGGTAGGTACAGTATTATTCTATTAAGAGACAATTGTAATAAGATTCTTGGTTTCATCATACGTTAACTTCTGCAACCAATTAGTTAGTTTGATGTTAACCTCGTGTTTAGTCAGGGAGTACATGGGTAAACGTTTATTTATTTTATTATACAGTCGCGAGCTAGTTGCCGCAAACTGTCGGCTGGCAAACTTGGAACGGCATTGCACGATATCGCACACGGGAAAGCCTTTGGGTCTTTTCAGCTTATCAAGATCTAGATGTAACGTAGAGAGTTTCCGCAATACAGCGCAGAGCACAAAAAGCTGTCTCACAGTCAATACTTCGGCTTCTGCATAGAGTTGATTGGTCGAAAAGTCCCTGCGCTTAAAGTGCATGACCGTCAAGATCGCCCTCTGAGCTCTTTCAACTATAAGTAAGGAGGTTTTGTTAGCCCCAAACCGGGATACAATATAAAAATAATAGACTGGCAAAGGCTCTTATAGACTAGCAGAGCTAAATCGGGATCAGCAGAGTGTCTAAGATTTTTTTTCGCTATTTCAGGTTTGGTTCCATAGTAAAACTTGTTCATAATGATGAGTACAGTGTCACATTTCAATTTGGCACATATTTTAATTTCATCCCGTATATTAGGTACTAGCTTCTGGCCGCGACTTCGTCCGCGTGAAATTTATTTTTTGCTCGACCCCCCCGTCGCATCGCATTGCCTAACCGCGCTATTACTTCAAAGACAAAGACAAAGATTTATTTGCAGATAAATATGGTTACAATAGTTCTTACAATAGTAATATAGTAGCTTAACATATTTAATCATAAAATAATGACGTGCGTAGCGTGCGTGTTCGTTTTCACTTAGCGTTCTTTCAGACATTTTTCTTTTTGCTCGGCACCTAAGGGTCCTAGAGTGATGTTAAATATGCCTTCTATAAGATTTGGGCTATCATTAATGCAAAAAGATTTTTTAAAGTCCGACTGGTAGGGTAGTTCCAGAGTTTAGCTCGTTCCTTCACCACATCCCCTTCCGCTACCTCTCCCTCCCCCTCTCACTCACTCTCACACCCCCTTCACCACTTCCCCTTCGCTCTCTCTCTCAACACCCCGTCCCCTCCCTCTCCCCCCTCTCCTCCAACTCCGGCTCACCAACCCCTCCCCACCCCTCAGCCTTCACCATGTCTTCCTCCTCTCCTCACCAATTCCTACCCTTTCTCCCTGCGTCCATCATCCTCCCCCTCACACTCCTCACCACACCTCCCTTGCCCCTCTCCCTCTAACCCTCTCTCCAGGGTAGTTTTAAAAAACTAATAATGACAAACTTAGGCAAATATTTGTGCCAAGTTTCAAGTCAATTAAAACCAAATGAATAACATTTTTCATGTAAATTGTATTCCCTGCTTTCACCCCCACAGGGAAGGAATTTAAAAAAATGGTTTGAGATATTTCCATAGCTTGACTCAAAGATTATTTACACCAATTTTCGAGTTAATCAAGCCACGCAGTAAAATCCTCCCCTGTGAAATTGACTACCCCTTTTCACCCCGTTACAGGTAGATTTTCGAAAAACCCTGACACACATTATTCTTTATTTTTATTTTTAAGTATAAATACTGAGTTTTGAGTTAATCGGATTGCGCGTTAAAATTTTTCCATACAAACTTTGAGACCCCCCCAATTCCCCTTTAGGGGGTAGTTTAGAAAAACAAAAATCACAAAAATCATAATTTACTTAGATAAATATTCGTGCCAAGTTTTAAGTTTATTAACTCAAGGAATAAGATTTTTCATACAAACAATATCGCCCCTTTTTACGCCCTTAAAGGTTGAATTTCCAAAAACCCTTTCTTAGCGGATGCCTAGGTCATAATAGCTACCTGTGTTCAAAATTTCAGACCAATCCGTTCAGTGGTTTCAGCTGTGTGTTGATAGATCAGTCAGTCAGTCAGTAACGCTTTCCTTTTTAACCGACTTCAAAAAGGAGGAGGTTCTCAATTCGTCGGAACACTTTTTTTTTTTTTAATTTTTTTTTAATGTTTGTTCCCCGATTACTCGAAAATGGCTGGTCCGATTTGGATTTTTCTTTTTTTGTTCGAAAGGGTATACTTCCCAAGTGGTCCCATGATCATCAAGTCAGGATCTGATGATGGGATCCCATGGAAATCGAGGGAAACCCTCAAATTTTATGGGCACACTTATATCGATTTCGGTATTTTTTATAGTAACTCGTGCATTTGCTCTCGGAAAGTACCTTTTGGTGAACTGGAACTGATGATGAAGACCACAGATGGCCATCGGAAATACTCAATTATATCTAAGTATATCACAGGTTGCGATTCGATTACTTTAATATGGTTTATGCTCATCAAAATGCATAATGGTGATGGTGACTTCACCATGAGCTCCAGTTTTCCTGGTTCTTACTAGGAGAACTCCTCAACAATTAACGTCCCTGCATCGGGAAAAGCAATATTTTGTAAAACGTGATGAGCAGTTGCCAATGGGTTATTGTAACTTAGATAAATTACAAACTGACCCACTAAAAAGTGAAAAATAAAAACTTTTTTACAAAAAACAAAACCGACTTCCAAAAAAAACACTACAAAGTGAAAAATAACTTTAATTTCGGAAGTCGGGGGCAAAAACCTAAAATACAGATCCAATGACACCGACTTCCGAAATTAAAGTTATTTTTCACTTTGTAGTGTTTTTTTTCGAAGTCGGTTTTGTTTTTTGTAAAAAAGTTTTTTTATAGATATAGATAATACTAGCGGACCCAACAGACGTTAAATTGTCCTGTCGATCGAAAGATTCTAGAACCCGACTGCAGCACAACCTACCGGGTCCAATTGTATTTTCAAACCATCCAGGAACCCATTCAAATATACACACAAAATTTCATCTAAATCTCGTCCAGCCGTTGTTATACTACGTTTTATCCGTTTTTAGGGTTCCGTACCTCAAAAGGGAAAAACGGAACCCTTATAGGATCACTTGTTTGTCCGTCTGTCTGTCTGTCTGTCAGTCTATCAAGACCCTTTTTCTCAGGAACGCGTGGAGGTATCAAGTTGAAATTAATATCAAATACGTAAGTCTACAGTCCCTTGGAGTTCTAAAAAAAATTAAGCTTATACGTTAACGCAATAAAAAAATACAGCCATTTATGCGACATATTTTGATACTCGCAAGGAAATCAAAACCTATAGGGTACTTCCCGTTGTTCTAGAATCATGAAATTTGGCAAGAAGCAAGGTCTCACAGCAAAAGTAAAAAAATATTGTCAAGGTTGTCAGTTTGTCAAGACCCTGTTTCTCAGGAACGCGTAAAGGTATCAAGTTAAAATTAACATCAAATACGTAGGTCCATGATCCCTAAGGAGTTTTCCGTACGCAAAATACGCGCATTGTCGTGGAGTTGCGGATACCAGCCCCCATTTATTACCTATGAGTTTTTGTAAAAGGTTTGCTAGTTATAAATGGTTGGTGGTAGGCATTTTGCAACTATACATTATATAAGCCTCGGGATCGTCATGAAACTTTATTCATACCTACTGCCTGGTTGGCGGCGTGTCGATGAGGTGAGGCGGTTCTGATCCGATGGTCGGCTGAAATGTGTGTGCGATACCTTAACGGCCGGAAAATAACGGTTGTCTTAATCCTTCATATTTTTTTTTGTTTTTATTTTTTTTTTTCCTTCACTTTTAGGGTTCCGTACCTCAAAAAGAAAAAGCGGAACACATAAAGGATCACTCGCTGCCCGTCTGTCACAGCCAATTTGCTCCGAATCTAATGGACCGATTAAGTTGAAATTTATGGATTTCAGTGACCCAAACACGTACGGCTAAAGTAAATAAATGAGTTATGGATATAGGGCTCACTTTTATAAGAAAAAAAAATCCGGCCAAGTGCGTGTTGGACTACGCAATGAAGGGTTCCGTAGTTGGGATTAAATTATCCCAAGAACAAACTTAAGTTATTTAAGGAAATAGACGAAAAGTTTGTGGTCTTAAAATAACATGGTAAATCTCTAAATATAGTAGAAACAGTACAAACTTGCATTTACTGTTGGAATGTATGGGAGAACATGTTTTTCAACTATAATGTTAAGTTTGTTCTTGGGATAATTTCATCCCAACTACGGATCCCTTCATTGTGCGTAGTCCGACAAGCCTTGGCTCGTTTTTTTTTTTCTTTACCCCCTAAAAGCGATCCCCATATTCAGAACTCATTTATTTATACTATGTAAGTATTATGGTTTCCAATAAAAATAATTAATGACGGCACATACTTATCTATTAATCAATTATTTATTTAATTATGTTTTAAGCTTGCTCAAAATAATTCGACAACAATATAACATGCTAGCGTTTACCAAGAATTTCACAAATTCATTTACGCCAATAATCCGGTAAGAGCAATACAATACAATACAACGTATTGTACCAAAATTAAATACGAAAGACAGTTTTGTATTGATACGTAAAGATACTTTCTCGTAATTTAGATTTAGAATTTCCCTACAATAAAGGTGTTTTTCATGATATCTTCGTAAATATCACTACGAAAAATGTGAAATAAATTACTAATTGTATCCGAACCGATCCGAACCCATAGGTTTCGAATTTGACATATAACAGTAAAAAGTCCAGGTGTAGGTACTGACTGAGAAACTTCTTGACGAGGATATTGATAGACAAAGACGTTCCCTCGCCTCGCTGCTATATTTGCACAACAATTTATGAAATGTTCAATTAACCCTGTTTAACGCATACTGGCGGAACCTTGACAGTAGTGCCCTATAGTACAACTACTCGCAGTGCAGCGTACGGCTCTACCATGGTGAAGTAGTGCGTCCGGTTTGGCGAATGTCGAATGTCGAAATGTCGGTATTTCACAGACCTCCTTTAAGGATAAAATTTTTTGTAAATAGATTATTACTTCATATTTTGCAATAAAATACCAGCGTTATGTCATCGCGCTTCTTTCTTTTCTATGCAGTCCGACGTGACCGCGCTTTAGGTCCTGTAATCCCTTTAAGTACCGAATACATAAAATCGGGCAATATCTATTTCTTCGTATACCTATGCAATTAATATTCCAGGTACGATAATATTAATCTATTGTTTTGGGTGGAATTTGGTGTCATGTTTTATATAACTATGAAAATTTTTGAGCGATTTTTGGTAGGGGGAAATCAAAGAGATTTAAGATACTATAATATTGACTATAATATTTAATGTCTTAGGGGGAAATCTTACGGGATTCTCGTCACTGCGTCACCGCGACATGCTATGCTTTTACATTTAAGTTTTCACTTCTGTCGGCAGTCCCCACCTGCCTACCTTTTTCTTTAATGTATAGGCATTAAATAACACCCCATTATGATTATGATTTGATGAGGAGCTCGTGGCTAAGTAATAACAGCCGCACGGGTCGATCCGTCAGGTTAAGCTACGCTTGCCGGGGTTGGTCAGTGGATGGGTGACCATCTTTACATATCGAGATTCCTCCGTGCCTCGGAAAGCACGTTAAGCCGTTGGTCCCGGCTGTTATTCGTGGATCTTTGACAGTCGTTACGGGTCGTCAGAAGCCCGAAAGTCTGACAACCAGTCTTACCAAGGGGTATCGTATTACCCAGTTACTGGGTTGTGGAGGTCAGACAGGCAGTCGCTCCGGATGCAGCTGGTATTCAGCTGCATCCGGTTAGACTGGAAGCCGACCCCAACATAGTTGGGAAAAGGCTAGGCAGATTGATTGATTGATATGATTATGATTTATTTTTATAAAGGTCTGTCTCCAAAGCTGAAGGAGGCTCCAGTCCTGCACCCAGGTGACTTGTACCCATTCACTCGTCGTCCCCTGTTCATCATCATAGACTCTGATAACTCCTACATCTTCAACAATCTACCAAGATACTTCGGGCAGCCGATAATCATCCTGATGTCACCGATGGAATTGCCTCCAACGCTATACCGTAAGTAGTTAAATAACAGTGTTTAGTGTTAGTCAGAATGACGGGTGTATTGTTGCAGAAATGAATATATTATGCAAGGTGTAACATAAATAACCCACAACCTCTTAAGGGGTCATTGTACTCATCATTATGAACGACTTTTACTATGGGACCAAACCTGAAATCGCGAAAAAAAATCAGCATTTATCTACATCAACCTCGTCAAAATGTAGGGAGCAGCTGATTTTTTTTTTCGCGATTTCAGGTTTGGTCCCATAGTAAAAGTTGTTCATAATGATGAGTACAATGACCCCTTAAGAGGTTGTGGGTTATTTATGTTACACCTTGTATACAGTATGGAACCAACATGTGCAATGAATTAAACTACTGGAAATACTCGTCCACAGAAGTATAGCAAAATTAAATGTTACATCCGTAAATTAAAAAGTTATTTTTTCAAACAAAATAAATATTAAAATAAATTCAGTAAAAAGTAATCACTCTGTTTAGACAACCGAGTTGGCCATCTGCGGTGCACCACAGTGCCTAATCCATTGTTTGCCGAACATGGTTTTTTTTGTTTGCACACATGTTCAAGGATTCAAGTTCATTGACTCACTGACCTAGTGATCCAATTCTACAGAGTGTTCAAATTTACTCAAAATTATTATCTCTACTTTCTCACCTAATTACTGGACCGATTTCGTTATTTTTTTGTATATCGTCAGCAAAGGCGTGGTATCAAGTAATCAAGTATGTGGTTGGATTTATTGCATAGATGTGAGCTCCATACCGTATATAAAGTGCTCTATAAATATCTGCCACGGCTGCAATGGGAGACAGTATTGTGTACCTATATAGATTACAATAGTGAAGATAAATTATTGATCTTATGTCATAAATTTTTTCATGCAATAAAATGTGCGTAAGTATTTTGAATTGATTTATTTGTAAATATTAAACCGTCCCGTACTAATTAATGTTCATTCTCAGAACAGTTAGAAATTGGTAGCAATTGTTTTCATTGACGAAAAAATATCAGCTGTCCCGTACAAAGCTTCAATACCTACTCGACTCAAATGCGTGGGACGGCTGATAATTTGCTCTCGATTACGATGTTGGTCTCATGGAGAAAGTTGTTCAGTTCCGACCACACCTTTTTGATACACCCTGTATAAAAAATCCTCTGTAAGGTGTCGTTCACACTGCCCAACGCCACAAGACGGGACAGACGACTTTCTTAGAATAGAGTCACTTTGTAGCTTGAGAGGGTGTGTAAAGAACTAACTTCCCAGTGTTCTCTATTATATTAAATCGCACTTACAGTATCGTAGCAACAAAGCCGCTTATTTTGCACGTTGTTGTGTAAAATAAGCTGCTTTGTAAACTTATTACCAAGAAATTTCATTCAATACTGCGTTCAACAATGTTTTTCTATCATTTCCAAGACGATGGAAAATCCGATGAGTACCTACCTAAGTAGCTATGTGCTTTTTATAATAAGGTTTGTTAAAAGACCTTCGGTTCTGCACTTAAAAATATAAGACATGTGATGGATGTATATGGCTGTATATTCAATAAACAGCTCTTCTGTTATTCCCTTATGAATGGAGAACGTTTGACACAAATCACTAACAGACGTGCCGCATTCTATACCAAAGTGCATTAAAATAAGGCTTGTGTTAAAATGCCTACCAGAAAAGTACCTATATTACTACCAAAAAATTCGAAATACGGCAGGTATCAGAATTGATAAATGCTCACCAAAATTAAAACCATTTTATTGTGAA
Organism: Cosmia trapezina; assembly: GCA_905163495.3. Taxonomy (NCBI): domain Eukaryota; kingdom Metazoa; phylum Arthropoda; class Insecta; order Lepidoptera; family Noctuidae; genus Cosmia; species Cosmia trapezina. Next base: position 3,442,574 of record LR991019.1, read on the forward strand.
ATTATAACTTTAGAAAACTGACAGAAAACTTCAACACCTACTCAACCCAAATGTATGGGACGGCTGATTATTTTCTGTGTATGATGTTCCCATATCTCTGGCCAATATGGCCTGACATCATACAAGACAGGTTTGGAAGGAAAATGGGAAGGGGTAATTTAAAATAAAAAGTTATTCCCACGGAGAAAGTTATTCAGTTTAATGGACTACCACAACCTTAAATTTGACACACAAGGTGTGTGTCAAAGTTAAGGTTGTGCATATAAAGCAATTACCAAAGCTAATACCTCCTGCATATACAGCAGGTCTAAGCTGAAATGACGCGCTCCATCACCACATTTATCGTAGAGTACCTATGCAGGGGCGCGTCATTGCTGAGAGCTCTACTCGTCTAATGCTCCTTATCGAGTTCGATAACCTTCAATAATTCTCTTTGAAAATCAAATAAATTACAATTATTTCCTTTCTCGCTGTTCGTACTGCTCTGCCACTCCATGGGACCACAGAGGAAATGACGAGAGAGTGGATTTGTACCTACGCTACTGCTTGTCCATTACGGTATTTTACTCTGTATGAGAAAAAAATCTAAAAATACATTATTTAGATAGTTTAGGCAAAAAGCAGTCGGAAAATGTTAGTTTTAGTTCATAAAATAACAATATAAATTTTAAAATTCAATTCAAAGTTTATAGTTTCTTTAATCTGTTTTCTAACACCATGAAAGTAGTCGCCATGTTATTACGTCATACCGCTCTGTAAATTAAAAAGTGTCAATGTCAACTGCCAACTGATCAGCGTATTTAGTGTTTGTATATACCTCAGGTAAAAAACGAACAACAACGAACTGACGTCATGACCACAGAGCAATAATGGCGTCCACTGCGTCTAGCGTTTTCACGCGAAATTTGAAAATGTAAAATTTAAATGCATTTTTAAGTCACTTATCGATTGAATAAAAATGTTGTGTTTTTTTTTGTGGCTTATTAGCACTATAGAATCTAATTGAGACACTTTTCAAAAATGGTTTTAATACCCTAATGACTCTGGCTATTCACCAAATCATAATCACCACAGTGAACCTCTCTCTACTAACTAAATGACTGGGCATTTAGTTCGAGCGCAGTCTCAGCCATACTAAAATCAAAGTGAATATCTGATCGAAGAAACGAGAGCAGTCAATGCTTGGCACCTGATCGTACGCGACTAATGCCAGTACTTCACAATCGTCAGGTCGAAGGGTCATTGCCGCACATTCTAACTGCGCGCACATTTACAGTTCGACAAAATCTTTACATCTTCTATGATGAGTTTTTCTTCGTTTGTCGACGATTTTTAAAACCACGTTACGTTTCAAATTGCTTACGCAAGTTATCCCTGTCAAACCTGTATAATGGCAGTACCTACGAAGTTCGATTTGTCCAAAAGTATCTCTTCTTCAGACTACTTCTGTCCACAAGTTCCCATATTTTGTCTTTTCATCGTAAAAAAAAATACTTTTCAATTGAAGGTTTTTTTTCTAAGGCAAATAATACGTTATTTACAAAAAATAATTAATACATCAGTAAGCTCTTCAGAAATCTAGATAATAAAAATTATGCCAATATGTTTTTGTCGCGACAGCATTAAAAAAACTGAATTCTGGTAGAGAAAATGGTACAATATGAAAAAAAACTGTCTTGAATAAAAAATATATTATAACGTAGCGGTTTTTTTTTACAATTATTCACATTAGTAGTAGGAAATCAGATGAGGGCCATTTCCGACGATGTACTTTAAAACCCGGGTAAGCTTCACTAAAGCCAAAAAAATATATATTTGGCAGTTAAATTAATGAGAAATTATAATTAGAGAAAACAATGACCAAATTTTTAGTAGGCAAGTTAGGTCCGGAGGTTGGTAGACTTAAGTTGCCAAAGCAAAGTAAGTCAACCAGCCTCTTTCAAAAAATTACAGCAGGAACGGATGACCAGCGCATGGAAGGTAGCCTCTTCACTTTGTTCCTCCACGACCCGCTGTCGGCAGTCTGCCTTTGCTGTGACATCAAGAGGATGCCTTTGGAGGAGTGGGAGCGAGCCCAAGCTACCATCGAAGCCTACATGAAAGAAGCAGCGGTTCTATTGTCAAGGAGTCGTGGTACGTTCTTAATAAAAACAATATTTTTGTAAAAATATTTTGCAAAAAAAGTAATCACGGTTTCTTTAATTTCGACTTCTATAAAGTCGAAATTAAAGAAACCGTGATTACTTTTTTTGGAACGCGGTCTTTCTTTGGAACGGTCTCCCTCTGAACATCAGGATGGCAACCAATCGGTTGTCTTTTAAAGTAAAGATACGTGAGTATATACGTAAGAAGTTGGCAGAAACCTCCCAGCGCTGATTTGCGGGTTTCATTTTCTCCTCTACTGATCGTTATTTCTCCTCTACCGATCGTTATTTCTCCTTACAAAGTTTATTCCGTTTATACTAGACGTTTCTTTTAAGGTGTCAAGCCAGTGCGAGCTGATAGCAGAGTACCATACCTATCGATTTAACCCCCAATGTATGTTCGACGATTTTTTGTAGTTTTAGAGTTATTATGGATGCCTCATTTCATATCAATGGTAGTGGTTAATGATAGTAGTAGGATTAAAATTTATGTTTTTATTATCAACTGAGCTCTGTTTAATCGTAGAGGAAAAGTTAATATCAGTATTGACAAAAATATGCAAAGATAAATCATAATAAAATATGAAAATCACAAGATTTCAGATACACCACTTTCAACGACCGATCTCAGCAAGTAATGCCCTATTTAGTACATTCTTGTTCAAAGTTTACCCAAAAAAAAAGATATAATTTTTTAAAGCCACCATCTCGTTGAATCAGGAAAAATATGGAAAAAAAAATTAACTCGAAAACTACAAAAAATCGTAGAATATACATGGGTGTTAAATCGATAGGTATGGTACTCTGCTATTAGCTCGCACTGGCTTGACACCTTAAAAGAAACACCCTGTATACTTATGTATGTAGGTAAGTATATAATATCTATGTATTTATTCTTGTATTTTATAGTTATTTTCGTGTCATCTATCCTTTATGTTGCACCTGCCAGGTTTTCTCTCTGCTTCACCCTAAGGTTGACTGGTAGAAAATACCTGAGGCATAAGTCCGCCTTTGTATGGTATTTTTTTTACCTGTGCATAAAGTTTTAATATATACATAAATAAATACTTTCAATAAAACGTAGTCTTACTAGTAACTTAAAAAATCCGAATGTCCAATTTCAGACTGCATGTACGTGGCCTTCCTGAGTGATGACTTCCTGCGGCTGCTTATGCTGCGCTTCATCTTCTGCGAGACGATTCTGCGCATGCACCGTATGTTCCGCGGCCGAGTGCAGCGCACGCGCTGCTCGCCGGCCATCCCCGATGACCTCTACGAGCACCCGATACTTACCCGTATTGTCATGGAGTTAGCGGCCAAACTGCAGGTAATTGAGCAAATAAATCGACGCTAAATCATAGCGAGTTATAAGTTCTGGAACTTAATGCGAAAATGCTTTGCTGTAGCTATTGCGAATTTCATTTCATTTTTGTTTAATTTTATTTGATAAAAATTGTTCATGTTCCAAAAACTGGTGAAGACACTGACTCCCGTAACATAGCCAACCACATATATCAGGAGTCAGTATTTTTATATGTTTCCATATCTCGGGACCATAGAGTCCCGGTCCTATGGAAGGCGTACGAGGGGCAGAAGTCACAGAGGCCCGGCGATTATCCCTGTACGCACTATTGAAGTGCACCCAAGGATAACCCCCGGTTGGTGTAGGACTATTGCAGAACATGGAAACAAAGATATTGGAATATGAGTTTGGATGGCTAAAGTGGACTGGTTACCTGGAACTATGAACTATGACTATGGCCCCTGCCTGATCATTGTTTTATTATACACGGAAAAAATGGCATGGGGCGACTTGCACACTCAATAATGGGTCCCCGGAAACTGTCCCCAGCACTTAGTGACGTAGCGACAAGGGTGCAACATATCCCGAGATGCTTGAGGAGTGAAGACGTATTGCAGGACTATCAGGACATTCCCAGAGCCCGGAAGATGGTCAAGATCCCGACCAGTACTTACTGGAATACTTCCCTCCTCCGAGCACGTTTGCTTTTGCGAATCTTCACTCAAGCCGACCAACAAAGGCAAGAAAGGTGGGAGCTCTGTTCCTCGTCAGTGTTCACTCAGGCCGGCCGATAAAGGCAAGCCAGAGGTGAGGAACAAGACTTCTCCAGGGAGATAGGGTCCGTGGGGTCGTTACTGCCCAACAGGTCGCACATGGTGCCCTGCGGGTTATTATTTATAATTATTATCTTATTCTTTGATAAATTCCCTTTCAAAGCTCTCAAATACTAACTTAATATCCTCATACCCAGTGGCGTAACTACAGGGTGGCAAGTCGGCAAAATGCCACGGGCCCCCAGCCGTAGGGGCCCCCGGTCAGAGGAGAATCCCAACTCCCAACATTTATTATTACCCATTTAGTAAAAAACCGATGAATTTGCCACGGGCCTCGAACGGTATAGTTACGCCACTGCTCATACCTTATGTCATCAAAGGGGCACAAATCCAGACTCTGGGTTGCTAAGATAAAAAACCCTAAACCCCCTATCCCTATTAAAAAAAAAATCTGCTTGACGGGGATCGAACTCAGGATATTATTCTCAATGGCTCATTAAACTTTAACGTAAAATTAATGTTAATGCTGTAATTTTCAGGTCCGTGGACATTTCCATGACCCTGCTGCTGTTCAGCGGGAATGATACACCAGACCATCAACAGTGTCGTTCGCTGATCAGTAAGACGACGATGCCATTCTTGACCAGGCGTTTAGTGACAATTTATACGAAACTTTTTCGCTAGACGAGGCGTTTAGTGAAAATAAAGCAAAATGCCGCTCTATACGAGACGTTTAGTGACTATTAAGCGACACTGGTGCCGATTCTCCTGTCGCAAATGCCTTTAAGCTAGACTAAAAATCACCATTTAGTTTATTTCTGTCTAATGAAGTGACGATTTCCCATTCTGAAATTGACTAAAGTGACACAACTGTATCTTAGTAGCATTATGATGGCACTGAGTTATTGATTTAGTAAAAATGGCAATTTTTGCTAATCTGAATTTGACGTTTTTCACCAAAAATTTTGATTACCTAACCGAATGAGACTATTTTTTTTAAAAAGGTGTGGAATAAAATTAGTTGTCATGAACTAAAATGCACACCAACACCTTGACTTCAGGTGCAAAAACAGTATTGTACTGTTTTTTTTTTCTTTTGCTTAACTACTTATATCTCGAAAACGGTGTGTCCTATCGCAAAAATAATGATTTGGCCCCCTTTTATAAAACTCTTAAATCCCTAAAATTCAACATGTAGGTATTAATAACTAAAATTTTTAATATTTGCCGTACAAAAAGTGAAAAATTCCATAATGCAGGGACGGCAGAATCAACGTGTTTTACGTTGATTCTGCCGTCCCTGCGCGCGTCCGCCTCAAAAAAACATTCTCGGGTTAGGGCAAACAAGTACCACGCGAGTCGCGATTGTCAGACTCGATTTTACTTGTGTCTAAATTGTTTCTAAAAGAGATTTTTTACCCGACTACGGCAAAGCCAAAAGGAAGGGTTATGATTTTAGCAGTACCTGTGTGTGTATATAAGTATGTATTTACGTGTGTTCCACCGTAGCGCCTAAATTCATGAACCGATTTTGATAAATGAGGTATCAGTAGATTCGAAATAATGGTCCGGGTGACATAGGCTATATAAATTCTCCCTAACAACAATTTAACACGTAAATTTCTGACCTCGAAAAAAATTAAATTGAGATAATCATGACATGTTTGGTATTAAAAGATAGGTCTTGACGAGCACATTACAAATATGTACACACCTATGTCATTATTGTTTAAGTAAATAAATATTTTAAACTTTTTAGATCAATTTTATTTTTCCGTAGTCGGGTTACAGTTTTTAAACTTTATTCTTGTTAGCAGAATAGCTTTAAGATTCTCATAGCGAAAAGCATAGACGTATAAAAAAAATGTCGAAAGTGAAGCACCACCGTACCGATCTATGTGTGCGTGATTTTATGTGTCCTACTTTTTTTATAAGTCTATGGAGAAAAGTATGAAATTTTAGTGATAGTTTATTTCAGTGTACAATAGAATCGGCACCACTGTCTCTGCAGACGAGGCATTTAATGAAAATTAACTTACGATTACACTCTAGGCGAGATGTTTTGTGACAACTAACTAAAGACACTAAGGACTTTAATGACAATGAGCATAGAGTATCCGGTAACCTTGAAATAGCATAATATAATAGACCTTAGGGCCGTTTTAAAAAATATAATATATTATGTATGAGGTACGATTTTTTAGAAAAAATATTGTGCTGTATAATATAACACTATTTACTGCCTCTCTGTCATAGTCAACGTACAATATTATAACAACAAATAACCGATGGAATCATTGATACATTAGAGGATACCTAATTTATACATCAATGGATGAAATTCATTAATTTGTGAAGAAGAATGTAAAATAAGGTAAAAAAAAATAGTATTTTTTTATTGTCTATTATGCTATTTCAAGGTTATCCATTCTTTACAGGCTACCCTGTATATTATTAATTTTATAAACTAGAAAGATGTCATTTCCATCAATTTTAGAGTAAAAGCATGTAGATTCAAATTAAGTATCTACTTTTGTACATACCTACCTTCTTAAATTTCAAAATAAATAAAAAAAATAATTATATTCATATTAATTCTTATCTCACTAAGATAAGAATTAATGATTATTTATTAGAATTATTTATAAGAAATGTGTACTTAACTAAAAACTATGTAAAAAATATTTTTTAATAAAACTTCATATTAATGTAGTTAAGAAATTCGTCAATAGACTTTTTACATTCGCGACAGCTTAGATTTCTTATTTTTAGTTTTTTTGCAATTATATCTGATAAATACAATAAACGTCACTCTCAGTCTTAATTATTTTTCTGATTCCTTACTTACTACTGAGAACCCTCCGTTACATTAATAAATTATTAAATGTATTTATTAAGGAAGTAAATAAGAAAATTAATATAGTAAAAAACAAATATACAATATAGAGAATTTAGTGTTAATTATTTTTCTGATTCCTTACTTACTACTGAGACCCCTCCGTTACATTAATAAATAATTAAATGTATTTATTAAGGAAGTAAATAAGAAAATTAATACATATAATAAAAAACAAATATACAATATAGAGAATTTGTAAATATCCCTAAGCCCTATATTACAATCTGATACTAGTTTTTTTTTTATTTATTGTAATACCGTGTTTCCTGAATAAAGTTTTTTTTTTTAGAAGGAATTAATTAACACTGTGCCGCAAAGAAAGCGGGTCGGTAACAAAAACCTCAATAACTTACACATACAACTGACATACTGAACATAGAGCTCGACTACAATATGTATATTTAAGACCTTTTATGTGTACCTATGTTCACAAATAAAGATTGATTGATTGATTGATTGAACTTCCAAAACACTGGAGCTTATGAAATAAAGACTGTATTATAGACAATTTTACAGTGGTTAAATCAATGTCATACAAGTTCAAAATTATGAAGTTTAGTTTGAATAAAAGTTCAGTTAAGTATATAAGTAAAAATTACCATTTTTGTGCAATTTTTACACGTTTTAGTATTTTGTATTGCTACCACTAGCTGTTAATGCAGCTGTTTTGAGGTTTGGCATGCTTTCCACCAGATTTCTGAGCCCATGCTGAGGAATATTCTCCCATTCCTCTATCAGTGCTTCTTTCCGTTCTCGAAGCGTGATTGGAGGGGAATTTCGCTGACATACACATCATCCCAGTTCGTCCCAGGCAAGATCGATGGCGTTCAAGTATGGGCTAGTTACTGGCTTCTCCATGGGTGTGATAGCGACATCTTCAAGGTAGTCAAACACTATCCGAGCTGTATGAATGGGGACGAGTATTATCTTGCATAAACATGGCGTTCTCATCCATGTTTACTACAAATGAGCCAACATACTCATTTAAAATTTCTTTTACGTGTCTTTCTGCAGTTATAGTGCCATTGCCACTAGCACGGTGAGACTTTCAGAAGAAATTCTAGCTCACACGTGTATGAAGGCTCCGCCGTATGGCGCTTTCTCTTCAATGTAAGCTTGGTTATAGCGCTACCGGTCTTCTGTAGACTCTTTGCCTCCCATCATGTGTACCTATATAAAATAAAGCATGAACCTCGACTCGTCCGAAAACATTACCATTGACCAGTCATCCAGAATCCAAACGCATGTGTTCTCTAGCGTAACTCAGCCTTGGATATCGATGCTTCCTTTCGAGCCTTGGACCATTTGCAGGTATAAATGTCTTCAAGTTTGCTTCAGCAGGACGCCTCCTCGCTGTACACTTGCTCGGATAGCTCCCTCTGGCACGTAGAAGGTGATCTTTGACTTCAACTTAAGCCGTTTGAAATTGATTCCTCAACATTGTTGACAGTTGACACCATATCCGCGCTATCGTGCACCTTATTCGGCCTGTACCTGGTCTGCGAATATTGGATCCAGTTTCTTCAAATTGTCGGAGCTCTCTTTCAACTGTTGATCGCGACTCACCAACAGTTCTCGATGTATTATAACGCTGACTGCAAACATTGTAAGAATTTTGGTATACCTACTCTTCAGGAGTTATTGGCATGTTTTTAATTGAATTTGATCAGAATAATGAGTTTGTTAACAAGAAATGCATTAAGTTGAGTTTGTTAACAAGAAATGCATGCAATAACATTTATAAACTGAAACAAAAGTAATTAAACAAATGGTTTCAAAGTTATTAAAATTATAAAAATCATCTTTATTTTTTATTTATGATTTTAATCCAATCACCAAAAGGAAATAAAAAAGTTTCACTTTTTTCTATATATTGTAATGAAATTAACTTTAATTTAGTTTTTATTTTAAAGAGGTTGCTCAAGAATTGTAAAAGTTATCGCATTTTTTACAACCGATCCGCTTTATTTGCGGCCCTGTGTACATTTAAATATGCATTGTTTCAGCATTGAGTTATATTTAGTGATTAAATGAACTTTTACAGGCCGTTCTATCATACTTAAGTATATAATGTAAATGTGTTATATAATATAAATATTGTATAGAATATTTTTAACTATCTTCTAAAACTTCTTATATATATATTTCCCAATGATAAAAATATTGTTAAAATTAGGGAAGTTTCTTGTATATAAAATTGACACAGTACGCCAACTTGCCGTGTTGGAGTCATTTTGATATTACTGTCAAAGAAAGACAGTTGTGATTTGAAAATACGGTCAATTTATCTTGGCAGTCAATTTGCTCAATGATTAAATTCCTGCCTGTTCTTTTTTCAAAATACTTACATTATACTTAAGGTAGATAGGAATTATAAAATAATTATGTCTTGAGCGACGTACTCATGCCACTGGAAAGCAGAATTGCGGCAACGAACGCGCTTACGTCATTAATTTTCGAAAAAGATGAGCCTGGATTCTGATATCCAACTGGAGAAGAACGTACATTACTTCGGCTCTACAAGTCTACACTCGCAACGTGTAGCAGGTTGACTCGCACTAGGCACTCGGCAGTTCAACTCCCGAGCGACCGCGCCGCTGAAGCGTGTTTGCGTCGTCGCGATGTTCCTATGACGCATGTCATACAGAGGCTAAGGCTGAAAATATATTAACAATAGCGTTATACGTTAATTGGGTTAAATAATATAAATATATTTTCAAGCCTTTGTTCGTTGAAATGAGTATCTAGGTATAAATACCTAAAAAAATATAGAAAAATGTTTATTGAATAAATACAAACTGAAAAATATGATTGATTCCCGCAATTAAAACTGACAATTCAGTACCCAAACAATGTAGGAATGTAGGAACACTAACAGTTGACAGATCGTCCTGTGATCAGTGTTTGTTGCATTTTGATGTCATGAAAATGGCATCAACGTACATAGTGTATTTTCTTTAGGGACAATGACCTGTTTCACAAGTTTCAAACATGGGCTAACAAACCTGTTAGGCAATTTCATGAAAATGTTGTATCTTCACTGTTAGACAAAATGACAGTGACATCACGCTACATGATTGCTGCTATGTGTCGCCTGATCGGCTGTGCTCTTCTAAATCAATTCAATTTATGGATTGGAATATTACCTACCCTATTGTGAAACAGGCTTTTAATGTTATAATGTTCCCACTGCTGGTACACAGGGCCTCAAGTCTGCTATTACAATAGTGTCAGAATGGTCTATCATTGATTTCATAATTGTTGATTTTGACAAGTTTGGTAATCTACTAATATAATGGCGTCATTATGACTTTCCAATGGTCAACCACTACACTCCATTGTATGAAATTATGAATTTAGCAGATTACGAACTTTTAGCAAAATGACAATGCAGTGACAATGTGTTGGAATGTAAAAAATAGCAGACTTGGGGCCCAGGCCTCTTGGTGAGAGGGAGTGGGCCGGTTGGTAGATGTCACATGTCTTAGAATTTTTGGTTCTACGACATGCCGGTTTCCTCACGATGTTATTCATATTATATTAAAATGTACTTATTTATAAATCAATTTTGTTTTTTTTTTTAATAATGATTAAATGTATCATATCTCATTCCAAGACGCTGAAGTAGAAAATGTTCAGTAGGCTTATACTATATCATTTCATCATAGAAATATATTTTTAAATAAATATATCCTGACATTACAGACATACTAGATTATGATCAGTTAGATAGGTACCTATTAATTATCACACTTATTTACTTTAACTAATAAGGCTGCAGAAGAAGTGAGATAGCCAGACGCGGGAGCCGCCGCCATCTGCTTTTCAAGTATACCTTCGCGATATATTTATCCCTGGGATTAAATATAACGATATAATCCACATGTTCATAACAAATTAAAGATTTACAAGCATGTGTGTTCATTTATCTCAGGTATCATTCAAAATGAAACTTATTACTTGCACTTATTTTCATGCAAATTATTTGGATGGCTCTCAATTATTTGGATGTCTCACTTTCCTCTTACCTGTTTCCTGTGCCTGATACACAGTATAAGTCAGGTTGTTCTTCTGCAGATGACAATTTTACCAGCAAAATATTGTTAGATGCGTTTTCCTCCTTATATCCCAAGATTCACAGTTTTAGACCATTTTTACTTTGGACTTTGATCAAAGATACAAGCATTCCTTTGATATTTTATCGGCCATTATTTTTCCCATCTTTGCTGATTCTGCCAAAGGCACAAAGCAAATCTAAAGGAATGTCCAGTATATGACTGTAATGTCAGAAAAAATAGGTTAGGTTTTGTTAATAAATGTCGTCCTAGCTTGTAAGTTCATTCTGTACAATTTTGAATTGCAAACTCCTGTTCTTCCTTACATACTTAACTTCATATTAAGAAGTATTTGTTTTTCCACAGCATCTGAACTTATATTGTAACTATAATTATGTTTTCTAAGCAAATGGACCAGATTTATACCGGTATGGTACATCAAATCAAGCAACTCAAGTGGACCATAATGCAGCTCGTTTGCCTATTCCTTACTCTTTTGCCTGTCATTCTACCATAGTTTAATTAAACCCATTCGTTGAACTCCTTACATTATTGCACCATTCTCGGTGACCTAACCACTTTTTCAACTCAAGTCAAGTTGTTATGTTAATCACGCCACGTGGTCCGGCCACAATGCGACCACCCCCATATCTTCCCTTGGGGGTCGCATAGACACGCGACGTAGGGACTGTTAAATCATCGATAGGGCAAGCAACGTTTACTTCTAGTCACCTATCTAGTGAACAACAATGCATAAAGATCCTGACTGTCTCAAGATAGTTGGTATGGCTAATCCAGAAATTGTGGTGAACTCTGGTAACGATAGCAAAAGAGTTCGCAGGAATATTAGTAGTTTCAAGACTAGATAAGTATGGAACAGCTATATTCCTTTAAAAATGCGTTCCGTTTTCCAATGAGGCTAATCAAACCCAGGGACGGCGTTAGTGCTAGGTCCAAAGGGTAGGCCTATGTTCTGAATAGCGAATCGATGATTCGCGCAGACTTGGATCCAAAGCTCCTCAGGAGTTGCACCAGCCAGGAATGAAGCACCAGTATAATTGAGTACAAAGTTTCGACGTCTGCAGTTTACACTGCCTGATGTTGTCTCCTCTCTCTCTCTCTGACCAGTACAAAGAACTAGTATTTCAACTTCTTTGCACTACGCTTTCGCACGCGACTTTCCCTCTTTCTCTGTCCTCCCTTCCCTATCTGCGAACACACTGTAAATCCTGTAATTTTCGTGAGTTTTTATAGTGAATTAGTAGTAATGTCGGCTAAATTGGTCGGTATCTACCTCTTCCATTGCATTTAGTTAAGTTTCTTCAGGAAAAGGCTTCTCAATTGGCTTTGTACCAATGATTTCTGAGGCATCACAAAATCTAAGAAAACAATACATTTATTGATAGTTAAAATGGCTACGAACATTTTTTGAATCGTTGAAAACGACAGAAAACTGAGTTATATTTAATTGTAGAGAACACGTTCTCAGTTTAGGCTTTACAATACTTCTTATTTATTTTTTCTGTTTTATTACAAGATTCTAATACCTGATTTAATAGCTGACTGTTAGTTTCATGTTTTCTAGCACGCAACATGCATTAGATATGTATTACACTTCGTAGACATTCCAAAAATCTTTCCTTTTAGATATAATTACACATAGGTCCTTATAAAATAAAGAAATTGTGTACCTAATTCAAAAATTGTACTTGAACTGAAAGTTTTAGTGTTATATTCATTACGTGTATTTTATGATATTTATGTATAACACGTATTATAGTGCACGTTGTATAGTAATATATATTTATACAACGTGCGCAATAAGCGCAAGTCTTCAGATAGTCATTAAAATATTGATTAAAAATATTATGATTATAAAAAAAAGTTCGGCGGCATTTATGTCCAAGTACCTACTGCTTTTCAAAAGCAAATTGCTTCTTTTTTTTTTAATGTAGGTATTCATTCAAATAACGGATTTCGATTCTGAACAAATTGTTTTATAACAACAAACGATGTCGACGTCTTCATATGTTAACGGATTTGTGCAACGTGTATATTTATATACTTTTCAACACCAGCTTTGTCTTCTTTGTATATATGTATATCATGGATAATACAAAAACAAGATCTGTTTATTTTGAATAAATTTATCGTAAATATAATTTTTAGTTCGTTTAGTTAAATAAAGACAGTGAATATTATAATAATAATTTTGACATAATTTTAAAACTACCGATCACTCTGTTTACAATAATAGTATTTTAAGTACATAGTTCTACTGTTTTTGTTAATCAAAAAGTTTATTTATAGAGCTAATAATATTATATTTATGGATAAAATTCGAAATTTGTAAAGATAATTATTTATTCTTATGATAATAAAAAAATAATAAAATGTAATCAGTCGTTTTATTTCCTTTCTTTTCCCATAATTCCCCCGCCCCCATTTCCTTCCCATCCATTACCTTTTCACTTTAATTTTCCTCCTCCTTTCTATCGTCTTGTCTTCCCCTGTCCTCTCTCTTCCCTTCCCAACCATTTTCCTTCCTCTTTTTTTCCCTTTCGCTCTCTTTCCTTACCTACCCTAACTTTTCTGCAACCTAGATACTTCATGTGCTGCACCACGTCTATTTGGTATAGCTTTAACTGATAATAGGATCACACGTAGATAGAGAAGAAGAACAAAAAAGAAGAAGGGAAGATAGAGGTCACTAGTACAAACTAAAAATCATTTAGACGCAAAAAATCAATAAGTATTATAAAGAGGTATTTGTTTGTAAGTTTGTATTTGGGGGTAATCTCCGTAACTACTGATCCAATTCTAAAATTTTGTTAACTGGTAGAAAGCTACATTATTCCTGAGTGCTATAGGCTGATATAGGAATAATATAAATATAATATAAATTATATTTATATCATGCATATTAGCTGAGCTATCACAATTTTTGTCTGGCAAGTCGGAAATAAATACGTCTTAAAACAGAATTATTTGCATGCGCTGCCTAAACGGTTGTTTTGTCGATACACACTAACTACATGTAATTACCTATAGGTATAGGTAATTAGTGCGAACACTTGTACAATTTTCTACACTTGTACTGTAAGCGATTAGGAAGAAGAGTGGGCCGCGTCTTTTTGGTTTGCTAACTATACTTGGGATCTTGACGAATAACTACCAGGCATAGTGTGTCGTCAGTAATTCAAATAGCATTGCAGGCGTAATCGTGACGAACTTCGGTCGCGTAACTTCGGCATAGTGTGTTTACACGAGCAGGTTTGTATGAAAGAAAATGTTTAAAAAAAATCGATGTGTGTATTGTAGGTATGTGTATGTTTCATATGGACTCCAAACCGGCTGGAACGATTTCGATGAAATTTTCAGGCGATCTTCAGATTAGCCCAGCGGGTACTCCTGTGAGTTTGGTAGCAATCGGACGACCCATGCAAAGCTGGGGTAATCTGAAGATCGCCTGAAAATTTCATCGAAATCGTTCCAGCCGGTTTGGAGTCCATATGAAACTGTACTAACTTAAAATCACTAACTAACTTAACTGTACTAACGTAACTGTACTAACTTAAATACACTAGTACAAACTTAAAATCATTTAGACGCAAATAATAACCTTTTCGAAAAGAAGCTTTTCACCAACAAATACTAAAGCCGAGAAACACTTTGTATTGAATAAATCCAAATCAAGAGACATTACTTAACACGTTCGCTGCCAAACGAGCATACTCGTAGTAACTTCTTTTGTACGACCATTGCCACCATACTGGTCTTGACTTCACAGTGATGTACCCAAAAAAAAATCTATTAAACTTCTTTTTGTGATTAAATAATGTTTTACTTCAAATGCCAAAGAATTTAACACCGCCCTCCTTTGACTGCCGCTCTACTAGAATTCGTTTGAAATCGCATAGATTAACTACGAGCATAATCGTGTGCAGTGGGGCCCAGATCTTGTACTACGAGTATGCTCGTAGGTTGGCAGCGAAAGCAGCTAAATGTAAATTATGGACTCATTATATTTATTTAACTTTTAAAAATAAAAAACAAAGTCGACCTCGAAGATCATCAATCATTTGTGAAGAATATACGGCTCACATCATACAAATAAATAAATACAGTTATCACCTGGCATAGTAGTAGCAGTATAAGTAGGAATTAAACAACCCAAAAAATGTTTTCCCCCTGTTAAATACACACATACGCTTACATAATGCGTGAGTAGGTACGCCGTACGCAAAGCAATTATATACATAAATAAATAAATGTGTGAATGTACCAGTCACGCGCAAGCAGTGCCCGCGGCCCAACCGCACCAGACATTTGGACTTCGTTCAAGGTGCCATCGGTAAGTCAACTCATTACCAACCCGAACACCTACATAAACCAATCTGCCCTTTTCATTCATTAACCTCAGCATCTCTGATTACAAACCATATACATAGCCTCCAAAATTGAGAACGGTCCTATAGTTTTAACTGATGACGCGAAATACTCACCAAAAATAAATTCATGCTCAATCTTATATTTAGCGCGCCTGCGCGGACTAAGACGTGTCGGCCAGTTGAACCGGGATTCAGTGCAGATCGCCAATCGGTTTCGATCGGAAAAAAATAAATAAAACAAAAAAAACGCGTCTAGTGCATCCCATGTCAACAAACAAACACCAGGGATGGTGAGGACTCACGAGAGAAGTGCCCTGAACGCTTCAAGGTAACATCAGTGCATTAGTCCAAAATAATCTGTTGGCCAATGATCATAGTACACAACTTATTCACACCTATTTCTACACGAGCCCACGCAAACATAACGTGTTTTCAGTCAGAGATTCTCACATTGAAACGAAATGTTGTGTTCTTAGTTTATACGGTGAAAAAGTGAAAATTTTGCGGGGTTCGTGAATTAATATTTTAAAATTACAAAATATTGTGTCCGGCAAATCTTTTTGTAGAAAATATTTTTCAAGTTAATTAAATTCAATAATCAAACATATGGAATCTGAATTGTCACCAGATAAAGGAAAAGATTTACCAGCAGTGCCTATAAAAACATATCAATGGGAAGATTTGAGAAGAGCTCGTGAAGCGGGAAGGTACCCATGGACACACCTACTAAAGGAGCCGCTTCAAGGTGAAATAACTGCAGAAGATATCATCAGAGAAACGACGCCGAGAAGAAGTATGTCACGAGAATTTTCACGGTCTCGGACACGTTCGCCGGTGGACGACGATGTTCAAAGGATACTGAACCTCGACTCTTCACCTGGAAGTAGTCGCAAACATGGCGAAGAAGGTGAAGATGAGGGAGTACATGTACCGAATTTTTCTAAGGAAATATCACTAGATTCCGAAGAAGATGTTATAAATCAGGCTGTGAAAGCTTATGTAGTTAAACGTCCCGAAAGTCAAGCTAGTACTCACTTAGCTACACCTGTTGAAGTACCCAAAAATGTGTCCCCTAAAGGCATACTTAAACGACGAGTAGCAGAACAAGAATATAGCATAGGAGTAACATCAGAAACAAGGGAAAAAACAAAATGTTGTCACCCTTTGGTGAATAAAATAAAACATTTAGCAGACAAAACTTTACATAAACTTGAACGAAACGAAAATGAAAAATCTCCCATTTCAAAACGCAAAAAAAATGATGAAACTCAAGAAATAAGACAGCTTAGATCGTCGCCTGGCGCCGTCAGAAGACAAAAATTCGGTGCAATTAAGTTAGGAAGCTCTGATGAAATGAGTAAAACTATGATTGTAGACACGCCACCACCAAGGAAAAAGAAAGAGCATATTTACGAAGACATAGAGGAAGGCAAAGATGTGCATTTCTCACCAGATACGGACAAGCAGGGCATTAATAGAATGGACGATGAAAGTAAGAGTAACAGCAATAAGGAGAATGAAAGCCTGTTGGAAAAAAAGTCGATTGCTTCCCAAGATCCTAGCTTAGTCATGGAAAATGCTAGTCTAAAATCCGAAGATCACGTCATGGAAAAATTGCATAAAATAGATAATGTAAATAAAGAAGCTGTAATTTTGGACGAAGAAATGGATCCAGATGAGCCCAACGTAGATGAGATTTTTCAAAACCAATTAGATGAAAGAGGACCAAGCAACGAATCTCCCAATATTACTATTACAGAACTAACAGGAGAAGATGCAGAGGTGATAGGAGACCAGCCTGCTTCAACGCCTATAGAATCATCACCCAGCCCCAGCCCTCACGACGCCAACGATCGACAAAAAATAGAATACCCGAGAAAATGGTCTAAACCCAGCAGGTAAATATTTTATTATTTAAGATTACAAATAACTCCATTGTAAGCAGTAGTAAATCATACGTAACTGTGACATAACAACCGTGTTCCACACATGCAAAGCGAACGCGCTAGCTTCTGACTGTTTGATAAATATAGCTCGGTCCGACCGATCTTCCTGCACATTGGGGAAGCTCTTTAAAATTGTCATCAGTGATCAGTGCTCGCGGCTGCTTTCACGTCTGTGATTAGTTCATTTACTGTCCAGCTTTGACAAACACGCTTAATGACTCATTGCCCGCGTGCAAATGACAGTTCGTGTAGTTTACGGGAAACAAGTAACTAAAATAAATATGCCCTGGATTCGGTAGTCGGTAGTAATGACGACACTTCGGAGATGGACATCCGAAGGTGGCACTCCTATAGATCGGCCTGTGAGGCCAACCCGAGAAGGCAGCGCTCAGATATTTACTCCAGACGTCAGATGTGGCTGTCAGTTCTTTCAATGTGACTCGCTCCTCCCGGAGAGAGTGAACCCAGTGGGTACTAGACCGACATCGCGAGCTAGTAATTTAATTTCGTACGAGAGGTAAGCCGAACCACCTACATTCATTTTCGACGGTTTTCATGACATTTTATAACTAAAATTACAAACTGCAAAATAATATGAACAACGTCTTTCGCCCGGCGGCTGCGGCTAAAACGAGCGCCGGCAGTTGGCCTAATTGTGACTCGAGCAACATGTGTGTGAAGTTTAAATATAACTCAAATCTTCTGCGACGAATCTCAATTTTTGCGATTTGCATTTCTTTTTTATTTTATGCTCTTTACTCCATTTTTATGCTCTGCGACTGATTTACTGCTATTCAAAAAGTATTTTTATTAGTTTTGCGAATGTATGTCATAATCATGCTGTGCTATAGTTATAGTGACTACATAAAATTATAAAAGATTGTTATTTTTTTACAGTGATCACGAATATGAAATCATCGAAAAGCCACCGCCAAATATTGTTTACACTGCTCCGAGTGTAGATGAGAAACCAATCCAATTGGTTAAAACGGATGATGAGTTGTCAAGTACCACTTCTCTGGAGAGAAAATATTTACAGCATGCATCAGATGATGAAGAACAATTAGATGAAAATTTACATTTAAATGATGACAAGAACGAAGAAATGATAAGCGCTGAAGCACTTCAAAGAGACATTGAAGATAGGTATTTCGTGAACACTCCCTCCTCAACATCGCGCACAGAATGTGAAGTCAGCACTAGTCAAGTTGACTCGTCTGCACTAGAACAGTTACCTTTAAAACGGGACAGCAGATCAAAGAATGCTGAAAGCACTGACAGTAAAATTCAACAGCGCATCAGGGAAGGTACGGGTAAATTAAAATCACAAGCAGGAAAATTGAAATCAAAATTACAAAGCATAAAATCAAAGCAGTTCAATATGCCTGAAAAACCTAAGTTCAGTATGCCTGAACGGCCTAAATTCAAAATGCCACAAAGGCCTAAGATATCTCTTCCCGATCGACCTAAATTCACATTACCCGATAGAAGGAAGTTTAGCTTACCTGATCGGCCTAAGTTTAATATAGCTGAAAAACTAAATCGATCAAAGTTCACATTGCCAGACAGGCCTAAGTTTTCCGTTCCCGATCTTCCTAAATTCAGAATGCCTGACAGACCCAAAATAAACTTCCCTAGTCTTGGTAGGAAAAAAGGATACAATGTAGATAATGACTCTAAGGATACAAAAGCGGAGCCTACAGACGTGGCTACTGTGGAGTTTGAAACTAGAACTTACCCCAGGCTATTTAATAGAAAGAAAAAGTCAGAGCTTCCCAAAACGTCATCATCACCGACATTAAATAGGGAAGACACACCACCACCCACGTTTACTTTCACCAGGGTTAAAAAAAATAAAGATGAACCAACTTACATCCCTGATAGTCCTGAAGAGCCACGAGAATACGGAAATATGGATAATGATGATTCTAACTTTGAGATGGAAAATAGCAGGCGAATTGAGACCACCTATGATTTTGACAAAGTCGACAACGAATATATGGACGATGAACCTGAACCTTCTCATCTGGAGGAAGATCGTAACGCTTCATCCATACCCGATATTTCACCATGTAAACAAGAATACACGCATGTCATAACCGAAATTAACAACGACGAATTTTTTGTTCGACCGAGAGGTATTTCTCGCGAAGATATTCAAACAAGGGAATATCTGAGCGATGAAACACGAAAAGCGTTCCAAACACCGAAGAATATTCTCTCACTGATAGGGAGCGATTCGGTAATGAACGATGACAATATGTACGTCAATGATCCTGATGCTGACCCTGAGCTGATGATCGATGACAACGAACCGATGAGGTATTCTACTGAAGATTTAAATGATAAAGATGATGGTTATTACACATTTCCACCAGTAAGACCATCGAGAGCTAAGCGGAAGAAGAAAGAGGAGGAATCGACTCCATACATGGACGACAGTGTGAACGCCAGTATGCAATTTAGTGAGGTAGACTTAGGTTTGTCAGAATACCATCAAGATGGACATATAAGTTGTGATGTGGAAGATAACATTGATATGCACGTCAACAATCACCTTGATTTCACTCCTACTACTGATTTGCATTCTATACATGAATATGCCAACGACGACGTTATCCAGTACCCGGAGAATGTTCCCATCCAGTCACAAACTCTACCTATGCCACCAAAAAGGAAGAAGAGGTTTAGCAAAAAAGACTTCAAACATTCATCCCTGAACGACTTCAACAATGTCGCTGCTTCGGAGTTATGGGAACAGCCGCAGGAACACGAGAACACAGACGATGTGAGTATTACCTTTCATTATACATTTTTACACCATAGCAATATTAACAATCTGTAGACGTATAGTAACAATTTGACACTGACAATGCATAATTTTCGTAGTAGTGTGTATAGTCCATTAGTTACTGCTGAACTGCTGACGTATTTGGCCGTTTGTGTTTTCACCGTAGGTACATTATAACATAAGCGGAATGGTTGTCGTTATTACAAAGCTCGGAAGATTGTATTATTTATTACAGTGTACAGCATAGGAGAACGATGTAGCCCGTCATCTTCATTTAAACTCTCACACAGCAGCCTAATTGCATAACATCTTAGAACAAACACTTTAATTTTAACATTTCGATAATATAGAATACATTCCGTTGATCTAGTCATCGAACATACGATTTATTAAAAATTGAATGATATTAACTGTTTTGGTAAATTACCAATACGAAAGCGGTTGACGTTGCTAAGAGAAAAAATAACATAACATACCTAAGTGTAGTCTGTTCCAGAAGTAGCTGATGATAGTGTAAACAAACCCTGTCTCGTTTAGTATAAATTCTTGCGCAATCTGTATATCTCTCACTAAAGGGAATCAGTACTTAACACATTCATCTGTAAGAAGCTTGTAAGAAGGTTTCAACTTTATATTTCACCGCTTTTTCTAACAATTATTATTTAGAAAACATTATTACATTGTAATTGAAAAATCATCGATGCAAATTGATGTTATAAATTAAACGCAAGTGTCAAATGAAAAGTGTGTGAAATGAAAAGTTGTGGCCCAGTGTAAACGGCTCTGACTTACGAGTTTAGGTCGTGGGTTCGATCACAGGCAGGCACTTTACTTTGTGTAAATAATTTCATCATCTCTCAAAACGGTGAAGGAAAACATCGTGAGGAAACCGGCATGTCCTAGAACAAAAAATTCGAAGACAAGTGACATCCACCAACCCGCACTGTGCCCGCTTGGTGGATTACGGGCCACTCCCTCTCAAAGACAGGAGGCCTGTGTCCCAGCAGTGGGAACATTATAGGCTGATTATGCGTCAAATGAAAAATATCCTAAAATTTAAAATTATTAAAACATAGAACTAACTCAATATGCAAGTGGCATACACACGTACGTTTTCTGATGCATTTGTTTACATTTTGATCAGGTACTTTTGGAACAGATCATAGGTATAGCATACCCACTTAACTTCTGTTATATCTAAGTTCCACATAAAAGGGGGCTAGCCTATTACTATGGCCCTGCATTGTTAGACTTACATAAAATCCTAATTAATAATATAATATTTGTTCTATAGAAGAGACCATGACCTCCGAGATGGTTTCGGCACTTCTTCTCAGGGATCAGTAAGCTGACGCCATCTATTTTCAAAATATTGACCTGTAAAAGTGTCTTAAGACTAAGACTTTCAGAAATAAACATTTTATTTCATCAACTGGGCATTAATCTAAACTCCGGACTTTTACTGACTTATCCAGGGTTTAAATCTTGTACACTATAACATTAACAACGAATGATCATCATCTGGTTGCAGCTTAAAAACTTGATCATGAATAAATATTCAATTAATAAAATGATTTTTATTTATTACTAGCTGCGCTCCGCGGTTTCACCCGCGTTTACCAGGATAAAAAAAGTAGCCTATGTGTTAATCCAGGGTATAAACTATCTACATAACAAACTTCATCCAAATCGGTCAAGCCGTTAGAGCGAGAAGAAGTAACAAACGTACAAAACACACACACATCACACTCACAAACTTTCGCCTTTAACTGCGCCCCGCGGTGTCAGCCGTGTAAACCGGTATAAAAAGTAGCCTATGTGTTAATCCAGGGTACAAGCTATCTGCATACTAAATTTCATGTTAGAGCGTGAAGAAGTAACAAACATACAACAAAACACACACACATCACACTCACAAACTTTCGCCTTTATAATGTTAGTGTGATAATAATATTATGATCAATCATTTGAACTGCTTGGATGGTCTAGAAGTCGGAAGAGCGTCCGCTGAGCTTGAAGTCTTGGGATCGTTTCCCAGGTCAGGTAAAGCGTAGGTATTGGGTTTTTCCGTGAGAACTTTCTCAGTAGCAGCAGCTAGCAGTCCGGAGCCTGGATTTGTGACCGATTGATGGCAATGGGCTCGCTGCCTAACCCTTCGAGTAAACCATGCGTGACGTTATGTTCATCACTAGTGAAAACGTGATGTGAAACCATAATCTTGTGATACACCAAATTTTTAAAGTTTTAATCGTGTCATTGGTGGATCTTTGACAGTCGTTAAGCCCGAAAGTCTGACAACCAGTCTTACCTTATTACCCAGTAACTGGGTTGTAGACGTCGGTTAGGCAGTCACTCCATGTTAAATACTTGTATTCAGCTGCATTTGGTTAGATTGGAAGCCGACCCCAACATAGTTAGCTGACTATACTTATCACCAGTAACAACTGTCAAAGAACTACAAATGTCAGCCGGGACCAACGGCTTAACGTGGCATATCGATACCCCTTCTGAGGCATGAAGGGGTCTCGATATGTATTAGATGCCTACCCATCCACGAACGGACCGCGACAAACGTAGTTTAACCTTCGATTGACCCGTGGGAATGTTACTATTTTGCCACGAGCCCACGAGCCCCTCCTATGAAGTCATATATAATTTAAATAAATGTTATATATACTTCAAACGAATATTTCCTATTAAAAATTCACTTAAGGCGCAGATTTCCTGAAAACGATCAAAAAGGTGGTTTTTAAAACTGTGTATCTCATAAACCGTAAATAATTTTGACATGTAAAAAAATATGATATTTTCAAGTCCTTTTCGCATACAGTGATGGAAGCCAAAACATAATTAAACATACTTTAATGCACCAAAAAAATCTTTAAACATACCTCCTAATAATCTTTAAAAGCTGTTTATCCCTTCATTAGCAATTATAATTATAATTAAAAATATACCATGAAATGTCAAATTCCAAACTGCATCCAGTGATGGATTACTTTTTATTAAATAGTTAATTTCTAATTTTATACGATTTTATTTGCACTTTTACGACATAATTCCGGTGCGCGTGAGAATCTTCTATCTCGTGCGTCAAACTAGACAGCCATAAAGACATTTGACTTACACACCGAGCTAAACCAAGCTTGGAACCAGGGCCTTAAGTCAAAATTGTTCGTGTTAAGGCAATCAAATAATGCGAAAAGTCTTTAATCCCCAATCACCTACCGATTTCAGTGGCATTTACGTCATCCATGCGAATGATATACTGGCTCAAAAACAAATATAAAACAAGATGATAATTCTCTGCAATTTACTCTGGCACTCTTCCAGTTAATCTATACGGGATGGACTTGTATTTTATTTTTGGACATTGGTTTGTTGACCTAGATAGCGAAAATATAAACAAATGGCAACTGCTAATTTAAGTTCAGACAATAAAGTTTTTTGTTATTCAGACAGACATGGAACGTTTCTGTATTCTAAATAGATACAGACAGACATTGTACTTTTGTGCAAACATATTTTCTATTTGTACAAACACATAAGTACGTAAGATAAGTAATAATCATAACCCTGTTCCCGATAACGGTGGGCTACTATTTTTATATTTTAAAATGTTTTTATTTTTTTATTCTAATATTTAAAAATATAATTTATATGTAGGTATAGAAAATTATATAAATGATAATAATAATGATTTATTTATTAAACAGACAGCTAGAATCAATTACAAAAATACTTACAATTATAATGTAGATGTTATTAAACAATTTAACATATTGGCTATGTTAGTACTTACTTAAGTTCTACTATCGACCCGACAGGGAATATGAAAAGGGAGTGAGGGCATATTGTAATTAATATCAAGCACATCGTGATAACGTTAAAGTGTAATCCTAAATGATTATACAATAGGTATATAATATCATAAACTCTAGTTAGGCACATTTGCCAAGTGACTGGCTTCTCTGCTTCTGCTCACGAATTAAATTCTTGCACCGATTAAATATTAACAGTAGGTACCTATCATACGCAAGAACGTGCTTCAGTTACGCAGTAGTACTTAATGCAACAACGATACAAATACAGAAGAAATCGCAGAGTGATACTAAGCCGACGTTCGCGTGGACGTAAAAAAATCGCGGCTGGATTTTATCGTGCACTGGATTTTCAACTCTCGGTGTTGAGCCGAGCGTCGAAAATCCAACCTAACAACAACAGAGTGCATCCGCAACGAAAAATACACTGTTGGATTTTCAACTCCCGGCGCTAAGCAGAGCGTTGAAAACAGGGCGCGAAAAAAAATCGCTGCGATTCTTTTACGCCCGTGCGAACGTCGGCTTACTGGCTCCTATTAGAGCGAAGCCACACTGCTCAGTTCTAAGTCATGAGGATTTAATGTCTTTTAGAACCGAGCATTGCGATGCGACGACGCAACGCAACGCGACCGTTAAATGCGGTAAGCCGCACATCGTCGTACTGCGGCCACAATGTTGTGATAAGGCAAACTACACGCGAAGTAACGCTCTCTCGCTGTGTAAAGCTATGGCTTCCTAAGGCGGAGATTTCTTGAAAACGGTCAAAAAGGTGGCTTTTTAAAGCAGTGTATCTCATAAACCGTAAATAATTTTGGCAAATCAAACATACTTCTTAATAATCTTTAAAAGCTGTTGTTTATCCCTTCACTAACAAATATAATTATAATTAAAAATATACCATACTAGCTTTTGCCCGCGGCTTCGCTCGCGTGGATGTCTGAAAATATCCCAAGGGAACGTTCATGTGGAAAACATAGAGCCGTCCGATATAACTGTGCAAACTCAAATCGCTACGATATATCGTTACCGTGTATAGTAGGCATTTTTTTATTTTTTAACTTTAGCTACCAGTCGGCATGATTTTTTCCGACATCTTCAACAGTCGTCGTCATATTTCAGCCAATTTACACAAAACCATAATGAATTACACTGAATCACTCCGTTCATTGGAGAAAACCGTATGAAAATCCGTTCGGTACTTTTTGACATTATCGCATTCAGACAGACTTACGCGGCGGGGGGACTTTGTTAATTACTTAAAATTTATTATGCCAGTCACGCTCTAATAACAAATAACTTTTGTCCGAGTGTCCACTCGTTCAAATAATTTCCTCGTAAAAAAACGTCGAAAGAAATAAAGACTAAATGTTACCTCAAGATTCGAACTATGACTACACTTCCAATCCCTTAAATCTCTTAAAAAGAGGTAGTTACACAAACATTTGTCAACCCCTATTGTACCCCTTATGGGACGATTTTTAAAAAACGCTGTACCATAATATTTCTTTATTTCCTACCTACCAAAAGCATAAATTTGAATTTTCATATCCCTAACTTAAGAAATGCTGGGTTTCCTATACAAACTTTCATACCTTATTTATCACCCCTTGTAGGATTATGTTTTAAGACAAAAAGTAGCCTATGTCCTTCCCCAGGATGCTATATAAAACCTTGCCAAATTTTGTAGAAATCCGTGCAGTTTTGTAAATTTTAAAATCAACCCCTATTTTACCCCCTTAGGGGATGATTTTTCAAAAACGCTGAACCATATATTTTTTTTTTCCTATCAAAAGCATACATTTTAATTTTCACATCCCTAACTTTAAGAAATACTGAGTTTCCCATACAAACTTTCATCCCCTATATCACCGCCTTTAGGATTATTTTTTAAGACAAAAAGTAGCCTATGTCCTTCCCCAGGATGCTATATAAAGCCTTGCCAAATTTTATCGAAATCCGTGCAGTTTTGTAAATTTTAAAATCAACCCCTATTTTACCCCCTTAGGGGATGATTTTTCAAAAACGCTGAACCGCATATTTCTTTATTTTGTATCAAAAGCATACATTTTAATTTTCACATCCTTAACTTAAGAAATACTGAGTTTTCCATACAAACTTTCATCCCCTATATCACCCCCTGTAGGATTATTTTTGAAAAAAAAAAGTAGCCTATGTCCGTCCCCAGGATACCATCTATAGCCTTGCCAAATTTTATCGAAATCCGTTCAGTGGTTTAGGCGTGAAAAGGTAACAGACAGACAGACAGACAGACAGACAGACAGACAGACCGACAGACAGACAGACAGAGTTACTTTCGAATTTATAATATTAGTATGGATAATGTCAAATGCCAAACTGCATCCAGTGATGGATTATTTATTATTAAATATATATTATAATTTCTAATTTTATATAATTTTATTTGCACTTTTACGACATAATTCCGGTGCGGGTGAGAGTCTTCTATCTCACGCGTCAAACAGCCATAACGCCATTTCACTTACACACCGAGCTAAACCACACTTGGATGTAGGGCCTTAACGGCAGCAGTGACGGCTGTCATGAAAATGATGGCGTTGTAAAAATTTAAACTGGTAGATTCGGCCTACCGCATCAAAAGATAGGCGCATTTCTGTTGCGGTTTGATACCTTTGACACACAATGACGCAGTGACATGACTTGATTGTCACGGAAACGCTATTATTTAATAAATGTGTGAGCTCACTCTTCTCAGTAAGGAGACTTTATTGCCTGATTCAGTATGGTGAAGGCAAATCTGGCGATTTAAGGTTGATGCGCCAGGGTAGCCCGCGAAATTCAAAATTTCTTACGTTTTTTGCAATTTGTAGGTCAGTGTGAGCTTATATGTTGATTAAAATATGATTCGCGGCCGTAGCTAATATGGCTTTACAGAATTATTAATCACTAGCTTCTGCCCGCGACTTCGTCCGCGTAAAATTTATTTTTTGCTCGACCCACCCCGTCGCATCGCATTGCCCACCCGCGCTATTACTTCGTTTTCACTTAGCGTTCTTTCAGACCTTTTTTTCTTTTTGCTCAGCACTTAAGGGTCCTAGAGTGATGTTAAATATGCCTTCTATAAGATTTGGGCTATCATTAATGCAGAAAGATTTTTTAAAGTCCGAATGGTAGGGTAGTTCCAGAGTTTAGCTCGTTCCTTCACCACATCCCCTTCCGCTACCTCTCCCTCCCCCCTCACTCACTCTCACACCCCCCTCAGCACTTCCCCTTCGCTCTCACTCTCTCTCACCACCCCGTCCCCTCCTTCTCCCCCTCTCCTCCACCTCCGGCTCACCAACTCCTCCCCACCCCTCAGCCTTTACCATGTCTTCCTCCTCTCCTCACCAATTCCTGCCCTTTCTCCCTGCGTCCATCATCCTCCCCCTCACACTCCTCACCACCCCTCCCTTGCCCCTCCCCCTCTAACCCTCCCTCTGGAGTAGTTTTAAAAAACTAATAATGACAAACTTAGGCAAATATTTGTGCCAAGTTTCAAGTCAATTAAAACCAAATGAATAACATTTTTCATGTAAATTGTATTCCCTGTTTTCACCCCCACAGGGGTGGAATTAAAAAAAATGGTTTGAGATATTTCCATAGCTTGACTCAAAGATTATTTACACCAATTTTCGAGTTAATCAAGCCACGCAGTAAAATCCTCCCCAGTGAAATTGACTACCCCTTTTCACCCCGTTACAGGTAGATTTTCGAAAAACCCTGACACACATTATTCTTTATTTTTGGTTTTAAGTATAAATACTGAGTTTTGAGTTAATCGGATTGCGCGTTAAAATTTGTCCATACAAACTTTGAGACCCCCCAATTCACCTTTAGGGGGTAGTTTAGAAAAACAAAAAATCACAAAAATCATAATTTAATTAGATAAATATTCGTGCCAAGTTTCAAGTTTATTAACTCAAGGAATAAGATTTTTCATACAAACAATATCCCCCCTTTTTACCCCCTTAAAGGTCGAATTTCCAAAAACCCTTTCTTAGCGGATGCCTAGGTCATAATAGCTACCTGTGTTCCAAATTTCAGCCCAATCCGTTCAGTGGTTTCAGCTGTATGTTGATAGATCAGTCAGTCAGTCAGTAACGCTTTCCTTTTATAGATATAGATTAGAATCAGCAATAGAACTCCATAAGTTAGCATTTACCTCAAATCTAGCGATTCTCAAATCATGAGGTTTGAGGTAAGTGCTAACTTATGGAGTTGTATTGCTGATTTTAATGATTATAATTCTGTAAATCCATATTAGCTACGGCCGCGAATCATATTTTAATCAACATACAAGCTCACACTGACCTACAAATTGCAAAAAAACGTAGGTAAGAAATTTTGAATTTCGCGGGCTACCCTGGCGCATTTTTGAATTTCGTTTGAAAATGACAGATTTTCATGACACCGTTACGGCCGCTTTCCTACGAAACCATAGCTTAACAGAGAGAGTGCGAAGTGTAGACAATGTAGCCGTAGCAAAAGTGGTAACAAAACTGTTATAAGCTGCGGGGCAATAACGTAACACATTAACAATCGGAATTGGTTTCATTTAGACAGTTCAACAACAGTCATTGCGTTATTTACGTTGCCGAGCAGACAAATTTTTCAAACATTTTAAGCAATGGATTAGCAATTTGCTTCAAATTATTCAGATTGATGGTGTGTTACGCTATTAGGGTGCCGGCCTCCTATTCTATTGAACCTCCGTACTGCGCTGGGTCAGCTCCTGCCTACTGTGTTACCTACTACGTGCGGTCTACTAATTACCTAAAAATGTGAGTTGTAGGAAAACATTTTCAATATGTAAGTTACAAGTATCTGTTGGAAATGTTTTCAACCAACACACATTTTTAGAATCTTTTATTTTAAAATCGAAATACTTAGCAATCACTGAGTGACAGACTGATTTAATTTGGCGGATAAAAGCCTTGAATATTAGTAACAGTTCCGGGGGTTAGAAGTTTGTAAACAAGTAGCGGGTACAGCTAGTTAGTCATATTTTGGAAACAAATAATCCTTGGAAAGTTTAATTTTAACTGTGCTATAAAGCGCAACTTCACAACAAATACGAATAATCCACGAAAACAGCTCCCATAGTCCCGTTCACTAGTAGTTAGAACAATGTAACCTACATTGTGAATTTCGGAACGGGATCATTCTATACCAAATAGAACACAATTATGAACTGCGGCTGTTACGTTTTTGGTCCATTATACAACGTGTCGATTTGCATTCTCGTCAAATTTTAGGGTGTGATACAGAACATCAAACCGAACAACTTTCTCCGTGGGACCAACATCGTAATCGCGAAAAAAATTTCAACTGTCCCATAGAAAACTTCAATACCTACTCGACGCAAATGTATGGGACGGCTGATTATTTTTTCGCGATTACGATGTTGGTGCCATGGAGAAAGTTGTTCGGTTAGATGGTCTATATCACACCCTTAAAGACGAGGATGCAAAACGAAACGTAGTATATAATTTGTGTTCCAGTTCAAAATAATACAAGGTCAAGTCAAGACCTCACACTTAGTCTGAGGTCAAGACGCTGCTGACGTCATTGGCGCTATATTTAATATTTTAACCAAACCTTAAATTCAATTGTTCTCTTGAATGGGCCATTCTTTGTATTTATACTACTGTTTTCATGAATGAGACATAATTTTTTGCTATTTTTCTTGTATCGTTTGTTTGCAAACTCAGACACTAACCTAATATGTTATACTTTCCAGATAATTGTTTATCGCACTGAACATGAGTACATCGTGCCGCAAGAGTACGTGCAGTCCATGACGGGGCACAGCCCCGTGCCCCCGCGGCGCACCCGCTCCCGCAGCTCCCGGGGCACCTCCATCTGCGACGACGACCGCACGTCGCACGGCGCTGAATCACTCATACTAGACACTAATATAGCACCGCCTGATGCAGCCGCCGTCATTGACATTGACAGGGAAATTCGCCACGAGAGCCCCGGGTATGCAATAGTTGATAAAGGCTCCTCCTACGCACCCAGCAAAGGCGTCCGACGTTCTAAAAGCAAGACCCCACCGAGACGCCGCAAGAGCAATAGTTCAGAACGTAAATATTATACTGTCGGACCCAATAAACCTGTTGGTCCCGATCGACCTCCCCGAAAGAAATCATCCACCAGTCTCATGACATTAGATAGCTTTACTAAACGCTCGGTGAGTGGAGATTTAACTCAGTACGTTGAAATTGATGAACCATTTGAAGAGGTCCACAAAGATTTGAAATCTGGGGAAGTTGTCAACAAAATGAAAGATAGACCCCTGCCTCCTCCACCACGTCCACCAAGAGGATCCCGTCGAAGAAAGAGAGATAAAAGTGATCTGCAGCGGAGTATATCTACAGATGCCGAGTCGACAATGGGAGTGTCGCGTGATTATGATGAAGATCAAACAAAACACGATGATGTTGTAGAGATTGAAGTTTCTACTCAGACTGATCCTCTACCAGACGATGTAGAGTTTGAATTAGGTATGGATGATAATCTAGACTTGTCGATGTCAAGCTCTTTAAGGGACATAATTGATGAAGACTCTATGCTTTCTAAAAGTCACGCTAAACTAGCTGAGACCCCTCGTGACTCGCGGCCTACATCCCGCACTGATAAATCATTAAAACTTTCTGATCCAAAAATATCTGAATTATCTAAACCAAGTCTTGGGCGTACATCACCTACTGTTATATTGGTGGAAAGACGCGTGTCAAGTCCAACTAGGATCAACGAACGCGAAGTAATGCTAACCGAAGCTTCTTTGACTGTTCAACCCATAGATATTGATGAATCACAAATACCAGATGTTCCTCCACTCCCAAGGTCAAGAGGCATTTCAAGCACTAGACAAAGACCTAAAAATACCGCACAGCTTGCTGAAGAACGTGCTCTTGAAAAAGTGAGTGACGCAAGCAGAGAAGTGCAGTTAGATAATTTGGTAACACAACGACTTCAAGTGAAAGATCTAGATGTAGGTCGGCTGAACGTATCCGAACTTCAAGCGAATAAGATTTTGGTCTCAGACATAGAAGGCATGACATTGCAAGTTTCAGAATTAGATTCGAAGTCAGGCCACATTTCTGTGAGTGGGATTGAGTTTTCCCAGTCAGTAATTGATGAGATCGTCAAAAAGTTCGCCGAAATATCTACTGCGCACGCTCCTCCACCACCCCACGCACCAGCTACGTTAGAAGTCATTGAAACTCCAAGGCCGGTTAGTAGAGAGGAACATACACAAACAGATGACCTGCCAACTGAAAAAGTGGAGGAAATAAAACCGGATGTGAAAGCTTCTCTTGAAGAAGAGGCGCCTCAAACGCCACCTCCTCCTAGGCCTCCAAGTGCAGAGGAAGCAGGGGCTCCACCTCAAAGACCACCACCCCCCGATTTGACTCCCTTATTGTATTCATACCTCCAAGACATAACCATACCTCCTGCATCTTTCTTCCCTCCTCGGTCGCTGCGAGAACGGCCTCATTTTGATTTTCATGACCCTCAACATCAGACCCCTCCGCCACCAACACGACGAGCTAAGAGGAAACCCGCAGCTCCTCATTCAGAATCTAGTTCCGATGATGGTAGACCCCGTCCATCCCCTCGCCGAATCCCTCCCCCCGTGAGATCGCATGAGCCCTCGATAACCGAAGCAGGTGCGCAATTTCTACGCGTCTGCCACTCATCGATTAGCAGGACTATAAGGAGTATATTCAACTCCTTCATGTCGTACATTAGCGGCGCTGAAGACAAGAAAGACATCCAGATGGCGATGGTTATATTCCTCGTGCTGATTGCGGGGCTAATTATGTTAGGACTGAGTGACAGCCGAGCGGTGCACCATCATCACTGGGAGTTCTTCAACCCACCAGACGGGAAGCCGTGATCTTGGAGCCTCATCGCGTATATTGGTATAAACTCAATTAACGTTGTAGAATACGAATTAGTTTTAAGCTCGACGGACTTGTAGGACGCGTATGAGATTTTTCTGTTAATTTTAATTTATGATGAGGACCATCATTTACACGGCCTTCTCCTGAAAACGTAATGTAAAGAAATATTTATTTATTTGTAACTTGTGATATCTAGTTACCTTTTGTTAATATTATTATCTATCGGATTTCAAAGAATTAAAAGCGTCCTAACAAGTCTGGTTTATTGTCGTGAACTGTAAGATGCAAACGTTTTATGAAAAGAAGTAAATAAGCATTTTATGCAAAGCAGACTTTCCACTACAGTTTATTTTTAATGAACACTCTAGTTGTTATTTTAAGTTTAAGTATATTCGTTTACTTATACATATTCACATTAGGTCCTGTTGGTGCTTGGTCCTACGGCTATTAAAAACAAATAACACTATGAAAATATAGTAAATAACCATCTAATAAATTAAATCAAATAATTATCTTAAACTGTATGTTTAATATAGGCGAGAAAGTAGAAGTTACTAAGATTTGTATTATTCTAGTCAATTTTAGTCATTTCAAACTATTAAAAATAGGCAATAAATTAATAATTTAACGAAGGTTTTGCAATGCTACTCAAGTACTCAGAACACTGCATTTCACTGTACAGTTCAAGTTCTTTATGAAAGAAAAATTGCAACTAACTATATAGGTAAAAACTAAGGCCGTCGAGGCTTCTAAAATTTAATTGGCACGTCTTCCTCCTGAACCCTAAAATGCTAAAAGTTTATAAACAAAGGAACATAAATATCAAAATGACACTGACAAGACCGTAGCTGTCAATATGACAGATGCATCGAGTTGCAGGGTTGCACTATTCAGAAAATAAGCATTAGCATGGGAAACCATATCGGATTCGATTGTTTGTCATCTAACACAAACACTGAATTATTAAAATCATTTATTATTTTATTAGGTCAAAATAGTGTCAAGCCAATCAATTTTTTCCAAAATAAAAGCAGTAACTAGAACAAAGTTGCAAGACAACGTTTCATTTAATTTTTCGTAACTTCAATAAAATAAAGTACTTACCTAAACTTAGTACCTTGTTTTTTTCGTCAATTACCTAGTTTACCCTTTTTTAATATTGATGAGTGAGGGGAGTTGTACAAAGCAGGTAGATAGGTATGAGGTTTTAACCAATCTGAGTTCAAATGATGTTTTTCAGAGCATTGTTCCTATAAGCAAACTATTAGCAGCTATGACGCAGATTTCTATAAACGCCTACTTTACCCGAAGAGTTTAACATTTCGACAGTTGAAAATATATTAGGTAGAAGAAGGTTTTTAATTAAAGGTAGTTTCACTTTTAAATTACAATTTTAACTGTCCCAAAAATATTAGCATCTATTAATGTTACATTAAAGTAAGTATAACAAGTAAATGGTATACAGGATGAAAGGATTGGTCTAAGCAGTAAGGTTCAATTTGCATTACCACAGAACGAAATGGAAGCGATTTTTTTTAACGAACTTTTACATTGCATAATGAATTTTATGTCAATTGCATAGAAACTAGATACGAGCTTGAAGCTTCGGGAATTCCAGAAAAAGCGCGAGAATTCTCCGGAAGACGCTCACATCCAGTTTGCACGTTACTCAGTGGACATAAAGTTCATTATGCTTCGTGCAATTTCGTTAATCTTCATTAGAATGAGTGTAAAGCTTTTGAATTTAAACTAATATTTTGTCACGAGCCCAAAGTTACACCTTACTGTCGTGCCTGTTATTTCCCTCCTATATACTACAGTATAATTAAAACACTATATTGTTACCTAGTTATATAATACATATATTATTAATCACACTGTTAACGTAGTGTTTCAGATGGCGTTATGCATTTTATAAATTTCCTTTTTTTGTTGTGTAATTGTAAAGGAAAATAAAATTTGTTAAATAAACATAATGAGGTTTACTTTTGTAACAAATCAGTTAAAAAAAAAAAGTTATAAATGTTATGTGTATCAGCTTCATCTAACTTATTTCTCAGTACAGCAATTGTATGTCTTGTATACGTCATAGTCAAAGATCGATATGCAGTCTCTTCCCGGAATGACTGGTTTATCCTAGGTTTGACCAAAACCTTCGGGCAAACCCCGAAATAAATTCCAATTTCGGCCTTTGACTGAAGTATTTTTAGTCAAACCTAGAAGTTCCTAACTTTTCAGTCAAACGTCGAAACTAACATAATCTGTTTCGGGCTTTGCCTAGTCGATCTTAGAAGCGACTGGCAGACTCGGTCAAACATCGAAGTCAGGGGCATCCCGAGGTTCGGTTTGGTTAGGTTCCTTTAAACCCTGCAGACTGAAATAGGAGCCCGGCGCAGCGGGGCTCCGTAGGCCTGCTGACGAAAACCCTAGCCCAAGCTTAACCTAGGTGTTTTGAGGTTAGTTAGTTTGACTGGTCAAACCTCGATTTGATTAAATTGATTTTCGACTTTCGGCTGACTAAATTAATTTCTCCTAGGTTTGACGATAATTCTTTAGTCAGAGGCCGAAAAACTTCATTTGTTTGGGCTTTGACTAAGACTTCAAGTCAGACCTGAGGATTGACTAGTCAAACCTAGGAGCGCCGGAGCTTCGAGATTTGACTATAACCTAGGTACACTATAACATAATTATACAGGATGTTTCTTTTAAGGTGTCTAGCCAGTGCGAGCTGATAGCAGAGTACCATACCTACCTATTGATTTAACCCCCACGTATGTTCTACGATTTTTTGTAGTTTTCCAGTTATTTTGGATTCCTCAGTTCATATTAATGGATAGTACCTAGTAGGTATAAAATTTATGTTTTTTTTATCAACTGAACTCTGTTTAAACGTAGAGGAATAGTAAATATCAGGATTGACAAAAATATGCAAAGATAATAATAAAATATGAAAATCACAAGATTTCAGATACACCACTTTCAACGACCGATTTCAGCAAATAATGCCGCATTTAGTACATTCTTGTTCAAAGTTGACCCAAAAAAAAGACATAATTTTTTAAAGCCATCATCTCGTTGAATCAGGAAAAATTTCGAAAAAACATTATAATAACTCGAAAACTACAAAAAATCGTAGAACATATATGGGGGTTAAATCGATAGGTATGGTACTCTGCTATTAGCTTGCACTGGCTTTACACCTTAAAAGAAACACCCTGTATATTATACCTCCCAAAAAGGCAAATCTAATGGACAGAACAAACAAAATATTATCGTCGGTTTCTACATGTAAAATGGTGAAACTACATTATTTTTAGAAATAACTTTATTTACCTTCACGTTGGGTCACGTTCGAGGCAACGTGATGGCTAGGGGAGAGAGAGACCTTAGTAGGCCAGTTAACAACGGAAACTTCCTACCTAAGTTTGAAATAACTTTATTTACCTTCACGTTGGGTCACGTTCGAGTCAACGTGATGGCTAGGGGAGAGAGAGATCTTAGTAGGCCAGTTAACAACGGAAACTTGCTACCTAAGTTTGAAATAACTTTATTTACCTTCACGTTGGGTCACGTTCGAGGCAACGTGATGGCTAGGGGAGAGAGAGACCTTAGTAGGCCAGTTAACAACGGAAACTTCCTACCTAAGTTTGAAATATCTCTGTAAGTGAGAAGATTCGTGTTTGTCAGAGGAAAATATTCTTCTGTGCTAAAACTATTTTTTCAATACACACACAAAACTGGTTCATATCCCACTACGATTAGGTTCACAATGCAATGTATTTCACACGCGTGCGATTTTTAAATTTTCCCGCACGTGTGCGGGTCTTTACGGCGTTAATATTTTTTGAATATTTAAATAATGTTTATAAATAGAATATCATCAAAAACTCTGATTATTTCAATAAAAAAAACGTTTATGAACAAATTAACATTTATTTAGGTTCTAAACTCAAAAATATTTGAATTTTCTATTTTTAATATTAGGATGTTTATCGGCTTTATACCTTTGCTTCTCCTTCAACCTGGCGAAAGCAAAGCGCGGAAAAAAAAGAAAATTTAAATCATAGTTTCCTAATAATTCATGACAAAAATATTTTCCGTTATTTTATTTTATTTCCTCAAAAGTGTATTGAAAAACGTCGTTTGATACTCGTGGACATTTGTTATTGCAGTTCTCGGCTCAAAACAACCTCGCCTACGGCTCGGGTGTTAATTCCGCCTCGAATGCAATAACAAACGTTCTCCACTTGTATCAAAATGTACTATTCCACCGCACCGAGAACGTGGTAGCCCGCGAAATTCAATTTTTTTTTGGGTTTTTTGCAATTTGCAGGTCCGTGTCAGGTTGTATCTTGATCAAAGTATGATACGCGGCAATAAAAATATGTATTTATATAATTTTAACCATAAAATTCAAAAGTTAGATTTCGTGCAGATTCGTTAGATTTCGTTCGTTTGACGAATCTGCACGAAATCTAACTTAGAGAGATGTATCGATGAATTTTATGGTTAAAATTATATAAATACATATGTTGTATTGCCGCGTATCATACTTTGATCAAGAAACAACCTGACACGGACCTGCAAATAACAAAAAACCTAAAAAAAATTGAATTTCGCGGGCTACCACTGCGCATCATCCGAGAAAACAGATGACAGCGCCGAAGTACCGACAGCACATTTACTATGGCGTCGTCATCTGTTTTCTCGTTAACGTGTGTCCACCCCACCGAGAACGGGACCGTTCTCGGTGGGGTGGACACACCAACGAATTAAGAATGATATCTTAATTCGTTGGGACACACTGGATAAAATGCTCTATAACGTACACACAGCCACACATCAAGCTATAAATTTCCAGTTTATACTGACCTCTCACTATAAGGAAATCCTATACAAAGCGAGATCAGCTTATACTGGAAATGTATAGTTTGATCTGTAGCCGTGTGTACCTACATATCATACTTACATAGAAAAATTAAAAAGGCTGACACAATAGACGGTCTTGTCGTTGAAAAAGATCTTTTACAGACAGCCTTTGGGTGGATTAAAAGGAGGAGAGACAATGCTGTAGGTAGCAGAGTACCATTTACATACACAATAAATACATACACACATGAAGTATATTAATTATCTACATAAATACTTATACATAAAAGCGGTAAAGCGTTAAATTATAAACCGGTTAAATTATAGTTATTTATGCAACTGACGTATAATAAGGAATATTAAAACACGAATGTGGGTTTATCACACGAGGCGAAGTCGAGTGTGATAATAGTATCACATGAGTGTTTTAATACCTAATTATGTACAGTTGCATACAAGACTTTATCTACATCCATGTGTCATCCTCTATAAAAGGTTCTGAAACAGTTTTTTGCAATACTAATACTCGTATCGAACATGGCGGCCGGCGTCATAGTATATGACGTGAATTCGAATAAGTTCTTTTTTTAAATTACGGCGCTGTTGTAGTGAAACGCGCGTGCATTACAATGTTCTTTTTTTGAAAACGAATTGCATTATGAAATTCAGTGCAACATTAAAACACCCGTTTGGGTGCTATTATGGTTACCATGGTTACTATGACACTGGCTGTTTTAATGTTGTCAATAAGCTAACTCTTTCAGAAAATTTTATAGAGGATTTATAGCATGGGTGTAGATAAAATATTTTAAAGATTTCGTTCGTGAACAAGTTAGTTTAAAATGTAGTTTAATAGCATGTCATGACAATGGTATGTTGAATCTACGAAAATTCACAAATGTCCTAAGTATAAAACTGGAGAGGAGTTTTAGTTTTAGTGAAAATATTATCTCATAAAACAAAAAAAAACCGGCCAAGTGCGTGTCGGACTACGCACAATGAAGGGTTCCGTAGTTGAAAAGAATTTATACCAAAAACAAAGTTACATTGGATCCCAAATTTTTTTTTTATGTCAAAAAATAACAAATTCGCAATTTCCGGACTTTTTCCTTTACTTGTGCTGGGAGACCTTGCTTCTTGCCAAATTTCATTATTCTAGGTCAACGGGAAGTAGGTATCCTATAGGTTCTGATTTACTTGCGACAGTTGCGACTTGCGAGTATCAAAATGTGTCGCAAAATGGCCGTATTTTTTTATTGCGTTGACTTAGATGCTTCATTTTTTTAGAACTCTAAGGGACGATAGACTTACGTATTTTTTTTATGTGATAGAATTACAAATTCACAATTTTCGGACTTTTTCCTTTATTTGTGTTGTATGACCTTGCTTCTTACCAAATTTCATGATTCTAGAACAACAAGAAGTACCCTATAGGTTTTGATTTACTTGCGAGTATCAAAATATGTCGCATAAATGGCCGTATGTTTTTATTGCATTGACTTAGAAGCTTGAGTTTTTTAGGACTTCAAGAGACTATTATAGACCTACGTATTTGATATTAATTTCAACTTGATACCTCCACGCGTTCCTGAGGAAAACGGTCTTGACAGACTGACAGACAGACAGACAGACGGACAAACAAGTGATCCTATAAGGGTTCCGTTTTTTCCTTTTGAGGTACGGAAACCTAAAAAACATGTGCGGTCCGGGGTCTCCCGTCAGAAACGAAGTTCACACACACACACACTCGTATACAGGATTATTGGTTATTGACCAATTTCCTGTTAAGGGGTCGCTGTACTTATCATTATGAACAACTTTTACTATGCGACCAAACATGAAACCGCGAAAAAAATCTGCTGTTAACATTAATCTACATCAAACTCGTCAAAATGTAGGGAGCAGCAAATTTTTTATTCACGATTTCAGGTTTGGTCCGATAGTAAAAGTTGTTCATAATGATGAGTACAATGACCCCTTAAGAGGTTAACGGTCATTAAAATTACACTCAGTATTGTCCCAATGAAGTTAAATTCTACATAACCCTCTACTTACGAGTACAGACATTTCAAAACAATGGAAACAAGTACACACGTCCCGTTTACAAGACATATAAATAAACATAACATAAATGTACATGTGTTATCATTATGTGGTATATAAATAGGCGCCTAGGAGGGAATGGACGCGAGCCAAGACGCAGCGTAACTGACCTAACCCGGTTATTTGGTAAGGTCATCGGTATAGCAACTGAGGGTAAGGCAAAACTATCCAGTCTGGAGTCATACATACACATATACACTCACGCCATCTTCCCATGGCGGTAGGCAGAGAGAGTAGGTACATAACGCCACCTGCTACGGTCCTCACATCTCCTTTTGCTTCAGTTACGTTCATACAGCTTTACCTACATTTCTGAGGCCTTAGCCGACGTTCGCACGGACGTAATAATATCGCGTGATTTTTTTTTCGAGCACTGGATTTTCAACGCTCTGCTTAGCGCTGAGAGTTGAAAATCCAACAGTGTGTTTTTTCAACGCGCTGGGATGCACTCTGTTGTTGTTAAGTTGGATTTTCGAAGCTCGATTCAATACCGTGAGTTGAAAATCCAGTGCGCGTTAAATTTCCGTCGCGATATTATTACGTTCCTGCGAACGTCGGCTTAGTTCGAGTTTTTATACTTACTCGATCACGCGTAAACTTCAATGTATTGAAACAGAATAAGCGCCGCCGTCTGGTGACTGAAGGGAAGAAGGTGAATAATATAGAGAAACACAATTATTCCATACAAATTGACGTAAGTTAACGTTAACGCGAACGAGTAAGTATAAAAACTCGCACTAAGGCCTCTGAATAAGCGCCGCCGTCTGGTGACTGAAGGGAAGAAGATGAATAATAAAGAGAAACACAATTATTCCATACAAATTGAGTAAGTATAAAAACTAACACTAAGGCCACAGTTTTGTGATTAGTTTCATGACATAGTGTCATCGATAGTTTCACGTGAGCCTATGTACTTAGTATGTAAGTATGAAACGAAATGCACGATGAAAAATTATCTATTTTATTGTGTTGTGAATTTGTGATTCTAGTTTGACATGAACTGAAAATCTACCTATATCTAAGTTAAAGTAAAAGGGGCGTTTAATTGTGTTAAACAATTGAACTCCACCTTTAAGTTTTAATATTTCGCACCATCATTTCGAAAATGTTACTAAACAAAAAGTTTACGATTTTTGCATGACTATTTACCTCTTAATAAAATAGTAATGAACACTTATGAGATATTTCTGGCATTATTTGTTAAATTATTGGTTTCTTTTTATGGTGTGTAGTCATAATATAATTTAATTAGTATGTAGATTTTGCCGATATAAGTAAGATGGCGTTATTATCTCATTTTCGTGAAAATTTCGTTTAGTAACGGTTTCGAAATGAAGGTGCGATTTGTAGATAAAGCGGCAATAGAACTACGATTAGCTAATGTAATTGGCCTTGGCCTTTTTATGTTAAATAAATAAATCATTTCTTTGCAGCATTTACTTGATACTTTACCTATTTATGTTTTTCACATCATCATCATCGTCAGCCTAGAGCACTCCACGGCTTCTCCAATCGCATGCCATTCAACTCGATTCTCAGTAACTGTTATGCATCTGCTACTTACCAGCCTCCCTGCGAAGATTGTGGCACGCGTAGTATGGCCATTTCTGTCTCTAGTCTATAAAGAATAGTTAGCATCAATTACATAACCTACATAGGTCTAGTTCTTTCCATACAAAGTGACTTTCTTTTCTTAATTTTTGACATCGTGACGGGATCAACGGCTTAACCCGTTGGTCCCGGCTGTCATTCGTGGATCTTTGACAGTCGTTACGGGTCGTCATCAGCCCGAAAGTCTGACAACCAGTCTTATCTACGGCATACGACAGGGAACGACTGCCTATCTGACCTCCACAACCAACCCACGGGTTGTGGAGGTCTGATAGGCAGTCGCTGCATGTAAAGTAGGTATACCTATTCAGCTGCATCCGGTTAGACTGGAAGCCGACCCCAACATAGTTGGGAAAAGGCTAGGCAGACTGATTGATTTAAAAATGTAAACATTATGTATATCATATAAACTAAGTGCCTTAGTTCAGACTGTTTTTAGGGTATCGAACCCGAAGGGTTCCAAACGGA
Organism: Cosmia trapezina; assembly: GCA_905163495.3. NCBI lineage: Eukaryota > Metazoa > Arthropoda > Insecta > Lepidoptera > Noctuidae > Cosmia > Cosmia trapezina. Next base: position 3,483,679 of record LR991019.1, read on the forward strand.
ACTCTATTACTAAGGCAGACAGTTGAAATTTTCGCAAATTTTGTATTTCTATTGCTACGACTAAAGACAAATACAAATACTTAGCATAAAAATACAGTCACCGACAGTCAACTCATACGCGCATCTCACAATCACTTCTTCCCCCACTGCTCAACTATATTGCTCAACTGCATAAAGTTGAGCAGTGGGTAATACCCGCTGATCAACTAAAACTGCACAACTATATTTATAGACTAGAAAATAAAAAAAATGTATGTAAAATATACATAAAAAAGGTATTAAAAAAAAAATAATAATATGTAATAATATGTTTATTAATGGTAATAATATGTTTTATTACCTATTTTACCTATGATGTTTATAATACCTACTTTGGCGACAAAGTCTATTATAGTAATAGCAGAGTCAAATTGATAGTCTTTTTTATTAATAGGTAGATACCAATATTTTTTTAAAGACCTCTCTTTTAAAGACCTCAAGATTACTCAATAGTACGGGGCACCTGCAAATAAAACATAAGTAGTGTAGATAAACCTTGAGCAGGCTTAGCGTAGTACGGTGCGAGCTAGGCCAGCCTATGAGCCTAAGGTCATAGTACGGTGCGAGCCAGGCCAGCCTAAGGTCATAGTACGGTGCGAGCCAGGCCAACCTAAGGTCATAGTACGGTGTGAGCTAGGCCAGCCTAAGGTCATAGTACGGCGCGAGCTAAGCCAGCCTAAGGTCATAGTACGGTGCGAGCTAGGCCAGCCTAAGGTCATAGTACGGTGCGAGCTAGGCCAGCCTAAGGTCATAGTACGGTGCGAGCTAGGCCAGCCTAAGGTCATAGAGTTACCACCAACATGCGGTCGACTTTGCCTAACTATGCTCGGACTTAATTAGCTGCAGTAAAATGACACTTCCTAACTGTCATTTCGTTAAAAAATGTTCCCATTTGATATCGAAATGACAGTAGAAATTACAGTTTTAGTTTCATTCAGGGCCCTCGCCCACGGCGACTTTTTGTAGCGATGCTGTCGCGCGTTTACGAAATGCGCGACTGCATCGCTACTAACGCGCGTTAGTCGCATTTGCAACGCGCTACAGAAGCGATGCCAACTTGCCACTAACGCGCTACAGTATCGCGACTGTATCGATGCAAACGCGCGACCGTGTCGGACGACATCGGGGAGAGAACAGAGGGAGGGTGGCGCGTGAGTGGAGAACCGAGCTTTCGTTGCCTACGCTTCGGCTGCTTACGTAAAAGCAGCACCAAAGACAACGTGACGAATGTTGCCTCAACGGAGTCCATCTTGCAACTGTAGCGATCGCAGGTATTTTTGTGTCGTTACTGAATCGCGTTTGCATCGCGACAGAAGCGCGCCAGTGTCGCGTTTGCATCGCGACTGAATCTGGGCCCGTGGGCGAGGGCACACAGCTAGCGACCGCTTCGCGACTGTATCGATGCGGACGCGTGACAGCATCGCTACTGCATCGCTACAAAAAGTCGCCGTGAGCGAGGGCCCTTATTCCAACTAAATAAAAAGTCGGACCATAGATGGCACGACATGGTATTTACTTAGTACCCTGTAATCAATAAGGCTAACATAACGCCTGTAGGTAATCCACGAACGGTTAGGCAGAGGTGTATCTTTAGTACACCCACGCTTCGCCCAGTACTAGTAACGGGGAGAGCCATTTGCCATCACCCGGGCAATCCAGACTTTAGTACACCCACGCTTCGCCCAGTACTAGTAACGGGGAGAGCCATTTGCCATCACCCGGGCAATCCAGACTCCGGGCTGCTAGTGAAAAAACCCAATAACACTTTGTATGACATGGGTAATGAACCCAGGACCTCACGCTTAGAAGTTGCGCTTCCGACCATTCGACCAACAGGGTCCCTACTATGACGTGAAAAAAAATCATGGATCCGTTGAGAAAAAAAGATAGTGCTATATAGGTCGTATATGGGTCCGTCTCTCTCTCACACTGGAACCGTTCAACTTCTGCCCTGCTATAAGAGCTCATAGTAAACCCGAGGAGGCAGACAATGTTTTAATTCAGACAATAGGCATGGTAATGGTGCCGATTCTGCCGAGGGATCGTGAGTGGGCTGCATGTTTGGCGCCCATACATTTGACTTTAGTCGTTTGGAGCCACGCCGAATGGCGCTATCGTGAATCTATCTACCTAGCCTTTTCCCAACTATGTTGGGGTCGGCTTCCAGTCTAACCGGATGCAGCTGAATACCAGAATTTTACATGGAGCGACGGCCTATCTCACCCCCACAACCCAGTTACTGGGTAATACGATAGGTACACATAGGAAAGACCGGTTGTCAGAATTCAAAAGTGCATGATATTGTCTATCCTAGTATCCTACTTCCTACTGATATTATAAGCGCGAAAGTCTGTGAGGATAGATTGGATGGATGTTTGTTACTTTGTAACGCAAAAACTACTGAACGGATATGGATGAAATTTGGCACATAGAAGTAGTTTGTAGCCTCGATTAGCACATAGGATAATTTTTATCCCGGTAGTACGTTCCCGTGGGATAATTTCCAACTACCATGCGTGCGAAGCCGCAGGCAAAAGCTAGTACTTAAACTACGGCCGACATTATTATCTTGTCAAGTCTGACCATAGGCACCTTATAGGCACAAGAACTTTCGCGCATGTTCTCTCACTCACACTCGCCTCATGTCACCATTTGGTTCCTAAAAAATGTTACTGCGCATCCTTCTGCGCGAAGTTCGGACCTGCCAAGATAAATCGGCCGTGCTGCAGGTAGGACCTACTTGAATAAATAAATAAGTACTTAAAACTTTGGCCGTACCAGCCAATCTCAGCGGGAGATATTATATTTAGATATTATATTTAAGTATAATTGCAAAAAATGCGCAAAGATAGGTGCACCGGTTTATCCAATAAACTGTCAATACCACTAATACAGAATGCCCAGTATCTTTCTGTAGGCGACGAATAGTTGAACCAAATAAAATGTATATTTACTGAAAGTATGAAATTTTTTTAAAAACCACACAAAGTTAGAAGACTTAATAGTTAGTTAACAAACATGCAATTACCTGAACTCAAATAATAAAACATGATGATGTTGTAAATAATGCTTCAAATTGCATTTTGTACAGTATGGAACGCTTCTGAAGTTTCTAGCGCAGTGTTGCCGCTAATAAAATATAATAGTTTTTATTATAATATTACAGTTTGATATTGTATTGAATTATTGAGATTTCATTATTTCGATATGTTGAAATTAAAGTAAATACGTTACTCATAATTTCCTTTAATTATATTTGCGAAGGTGGAAACCAAAATCTCTTGTAACTTGGCAGTAATACGTGAGTAAAGGTTAGTGTTTGCAATTGTGGCAAAACTGTAACAAGTCCAATATTTAAGATTTTTAGTCCTCTTCTTGATTAATTAATTGCACACTCACAATTATCTACTTTTTATGGGATTATTAAAATTTATTGTTAACTGATCTACTTCTACTTTGATTGAATAAAATTGTTTGAGCCCCCTGGTAATTATTTCCTTAATTTGTTTAAAGTGAAAACTTCTTTAGGCGCGTTGAGCGATTTTTGGTAGGGGAAAATCTTATGAGTTCACGTCACGCGTCACGCGACATGCCGTTTGGTAGGAAATCTTATGAGTTCGCATCACGCGTCATGCTAATGTGACGTGTTGCGCTGTCAAGTTTTCACTTCTGTTGGCAGTCCTATGACTGACAATGGTTTTCTTAGGGTTCCGTACCTCAAAAGGAAAAAACGGAACCTTTATAGGATCACTCGTGGGACTGTCTGTCTGTTCATCTGTCACAGCCAATTTTTACTATATTATATTATTTAGTTTTTAACAAATTCTATTTTTTAACATTTTAATTTTAAGTTTACTAAGTGATGGTTTTAAACTAACTTGATAGTTAGATCTTGACAAAAGTCATTTATCAATTTATGAACTAGCTAAGAGACCATTAGTATAGCGTTTGCTTGTAGCTAGATGGCAATGTAATGCAGTTTAACACAATTTGCGTTTTCTTTTATAGGAAAATACATCAAAATTCAAAGGTTATTCCAATTGCATAACTTTTACAACTCATTATTTCATCAAGGGTTTTAATTTTATCATCAACTAACTTTTGTCCGCGGCTTCACCCACGTGGATGTCGGAAAATATCCCACGGGAACGTGCTACCGGGAAATCCGTCCTTATCCCTTGTCTACATTATAAAGGAAACCTCTGTGCAAAATTTCAGCTTTCTAGGTTCAAGGGTTTGGGCTGGGCGTTGATGAGTCAGTCAATCAGTCAGTCAGTCAGGACTTCTCTTTTTATTTATATCTATAATAGATATATATATATATATATACAACGTGTAACGTTAAATGCGCAAAACCTCTTAAGGGGTCATTGTACTCATCATTATGAACAACTTTTACTCAGCACAAAAAAAAAGCAGAACAAAAAAATCAGCTGCTCAGTACATTTTGACGAATTATGCGAACAGCTGTTTTTTTTTCGCGATTTCAGGTTTGGTCCTATAGTAAAAGTTTTTCATAATGATGAGTACAATGACCACTTAAGAGGTTTTGCGCATTTAACGTTACACGTTGTATATAATATAGAAGATAGATTGCTACATTTTTTTGACAATAAATCAGTCTGATTGACAATGTAGCACGTGGCTAAGTTATAACAGCCGCACGGGTCGATCCATCAGGTTAAGCTACGCTTGCCGGGGTTGCTCAGTGGATGGGTGACCATCTTTACATACCGAGATTCCTCCGTGCCTTGGAAAGCACGTTAAGCCGTTGGTCCGGCTGTCATTCGTGGATCTTTGACAGTCGTTACGGGTCGTCAGAAACCCGAAAGTCTGACAACCAGTCTTACCAAGGAGTATCGCATTACCCAGTTACTGGATTGTGGAGGTCAGATAGGCAGTTGCTCCATGTAAAATACTGGTATTCAGCTGTAGGTTAGACTGGAAGCGGACCCCAACATAGTTGGGAAAAGGCTAAGCAGATATATTGACAATGTAATTTATGCCGTGTCATTGAATAGGCAAAATGATTGAAGTGATATTGTTGTGATTGAGATTTTGATTGTGACTGCATAACTATTACTAAAAACATATATTTACCGATGTTCGCTTGTTTATTTAGTAATAGATAAATATTTCACTTAAATAACCTCATTTTTATTTTTGTTTTTGTTTCAACTATGAATCTAATTGTGTTTTATTATTATCTAAATTATGTGGTCGATGATTTTGGTGCACGATCAAACTCTAATGAGTTTATGTTTGCACCAACTCATAAATGTTTAAAATGTATATGTACTACTGATTAAATAAAATAAACATTTTTATAAGCATTTTTTGTTCGTCACCACATAGGCACTAGTTGGTTAGTTACGGGCATTGCGCCCTCAATGGCTTACATCAATTATAATTGCTAATTTAATTTAATTTAATAAATAAAAATAAGATTCGTTAGGTTTATGAGTAGAGTTTATGCTCACGACTCGTGCCGGCAACTATAATTATAGTTGTCGGCACGAGTCGTGAGCACATGCCTATGACGGCAGGTTGCACACGGGCTGGAGCAATGAAATCAATATATTATCAAGCATATTTAGATACTGATAGAAAACAGAATACAAGAGCACGCTTACGAGGGCAGTTAAAGTTAAGGTGGAATTTGTGCTCACGACTCGTGCCGGCAATTATACTCTCTTACTCCGGATATTCAATGGAACAACCTGCATCGTCATTCATAAAGTCCACATGAACACATGTTGCACTAGCGAAAGACGTCCTCGACATCAAATGTGGATATTGGATACGTATTTGCCTATAACCGTTTTGGATGGTATGTCTGTTAGCTCGTAAGACCAACTGAAATAAATAAATAAATAAATAAATAACAATGAGGAAAAAAAATCGCCGCCATATTTTTACGTACGTGCGAACGTCGGCTAAAGATTATGTATTAACATAATTATAGCTATAAAAATCATGAATACATCTGTTTAAGTTAGATTTCCTCGGATTAGCGAAACCATACTTAAATTTAATTACTTCAATTATAACATAGACGGAGAGCCTAGTTAGTGGTTGCGTTATATTAGAGAAGTATCCGGTAAAATAACTAAATAAGCTAACCGTTCCAATATTATATTGCTAAGCCTTTGCAAGATAATCCGAACAAAATTCGCAATTATCGCAATGTGGTTGGGAACATATCAACATGCAACAAAACGAGATAGACAATGCAAGTCTATCTCGTTCTGTTGCACTTGCAACGCGTATTCCTTTCCCAGTCTATCAAAGGCCAAAGCTCCGGTTATGGTGGTTTTCCGATAGGCGGAGCCAAACCAGAGCGAACGAGAGAGTGAGAGAGTGATTGAGCGAGGGCTAGGAGCGTTCGCGTTCATTCATTCATTTAGATTCATTCGGTGCTTGTTCGTTAAGTTGTCAGCACTACGCTGGCGGCCTGCCGCGCGCCGTCCGACTTCGTACTTTCCGTAGTCGTTCGCCAGCACTGTAATCAACTCTTATCGCGATCGCGTGTCCTACTGCAAATACGATAAATTCCTTAAATATACTCGAAATAAACATGAGACACGCCGTGTCTCCATAACATCTTGACACATAAACACTGTTATTATTTATAATTTTCTAAAATGTTACCCTGAGTCAAAGTTCTTGAGGTGTAGAGATAAATCTCTCGTCGTTACGATCTCGGCGTTTTCGTCAGAGAGACTTTAAACCCCGTGGTCACTTAACGCCGTCAAAATTGATAATAATATGCAACGATGTGGTTTCTGCTCAATGGTTTCTGGAGTTCTGAGGAGGGCGATGTGTGTCGGCAGCAGAAGAGGTAGCAGTGAATCATACTACCGCGAGCTGGGCGACCAAGACACGCTGGTAAACATTTTAATTAGCTTTAACCACATTTAAACATCGCTTTAGTAGCACTGAGCAGGTTTTGTTCATTCATATTATTGTTTATTTCATTGTGTGAACGTGTCGTGCATTGCTCGCCATCAACATGTTTACCTGTGTTTAATTAATGTGTGTTAAGATATTTACTAGCGTAAACCCGTAGTATGATAATTACACATGTGTGTATTTTTATCAGAGCTAATATTTTGATGCAATTTATTTGACTAAAATCACTTTTAAGTGTGCATGCAATTTTTGTTGTGAACAAGGAGTGTTCTGTAGTGTTTATTCATAAGTAAATATATTGTCTATGCTTTATGTGTAGTGAAAGTAGAGTTTCTCTTTATGTATAGTCACTGCTAATTGTTGAACTGTTAGCCTATAGGCATGTAAACTGTGGTATTTATGTGGAAACACTTTTTTCGAATGGTTTCTATGATTAGTATGATAATGTGGTATCTACAGAATAAAACTCATAATCATTCTCATTTATGCTCAAAATAGGTAAGTAACTACTTTCATAATACTGTCACACTTAAGTTTGTTAAAAACATTCAGTTCTGCAGACCATCTGTAGACAGTGGAGAAACCCCTTTCCTTCCAATTTAACTTATTTTTAAGTAAGGTAATTTCATCACCTATTGCTACTTAAATACTTGCTTTTAATTGTTACCCAAATGGAAGAAGTCTCTGGCTCCTGAAATACAGGTACTCTAACCTAGCTCTCTGGTGCCAGGGTCTCAAATTTATCTGTAACCTATTTATGGCAATAAATAATTTATTTATTAATTATTTAATTCATACTATATAAAGCTGTTGTACCTATTGGGTGAGACAACAAATAGTATTTTGTACAAAATAATGTCCATTTAAACAGTGCACATATATACAAAATACACTAAATTTGAATTAATTGAATGTGGTACGGACTTACTTCACTTAAAATCTATTAATTAATAACCATACTATAACTATTCCTAACCAAAACATTGTATTTGTGAAGAATCAGAGACTACATAACATAAACTGTCTCATTTTTGCCAAAAGATGAAAATAAATGTTGGTACATACCTTTAATATACATACATATAGGCTAGCTAAGGTATAAAAAATACTCAACAATTATCAAAAACATGTGCATGCTGTATTCCTACTTTCTAAATTTATTTTAGAAAGAATTTGTAAGTAATCAAAAGCATGTTCATCGGATCTTATTATTTTCCAACTCACACCGCCATACCCCATAAATAAACTTCTTTCGAGCAAATTACTAGCACAGATAATTAATAGTAATAGGTACACATCATTTGAAAATAGAACTGCAATGCAAAGAGGCCTTGAGTGCCTGCTAATCTGCCAGGACACATAGAGTCATGTTAAACTCTATAATAACCGTACAATACAAGGTACAATTGAATTAATGCACATGTGAGGGTTAGCAACAATCTGGTAACAATTACTTGGCTCAGTTTTAGTATTTGACATTACGCATTAAGGCTAAACATAGTTCTGAGTAAACAAGTTTATTAGAAAATGTATTTTTGGAGTTTATATGCACAGACCTAGCGCGGTGACAAGGATTTTCATGAGTACTTAATGATTTTAGTAACACGTATTTGTGTTCTATTTTAAAATATATTTTACGAAACATTTGCATAAACACTGCAATAAATTAGTAATATATCAAAAATGTACCTAGCCATCTAGTAAGAATTGTATTTACCTAGCTAAAACACTTGAGCTTCACACTCTATGGTAAAAAAAATCTACTGTCCTGTTATGATCAATCTTGTAAAACCTATAAAATAGCAATAAGAACAGAAAATAAAACAACTTATAGTTTTTTTTTACAAACAGGCTAAAAATGGGACAAATTCATGCAAAGTAACAATGTTTTACTGATAAAAATTACAAATAACATGTTTGCAAGTTTTAGAAACAATGACCTACTTGGACAGATGATTGTTGATCAACAAAATACTTTGTGGCTGTCAAAGTTGGTACTATTATCTTTGAAACTGATGGTTTCAGGATTGCAAATCTTATGGGGCAACAGGGCAATATTTTAACTAAAATCATAAACATACTAATCGCCTTTAGGGCTCTGTTTAAACCCCTTAGATGAGTCATGGGGATCTATTCTCGATTTTCTCTCATACAACTTGACAGTGGACAGATTTTGATACTGAATCTATGTTTTTACCTATGTTTTTGGGATGACTGGAGCCCAATAATACTACTATCCTGTAGATACCCAATTAGTCTATACCCAAAGTCCAAGTAACCTATTAACTTTAGTTAAAATATTACCAATAATATCATGTATAGGTAAGTACTTGTATTTACTACACGACGCTACTACGCACTTAGGTAACTGCTCTTAGCGTAACCCCCTCCCCTCTATATTGCTGCTACGTGCGCCTACGTCAAATTTTGGTCGAGCGTGTGACGTCAATGTTTTACTAAAGCATAGTACTAACAAAATTACAAAAGCAGTAATTCACTTCAGTGAGTATAAATAATAGAGTCATTGATAATTACATAACATATAAGGAATTAGGTACTACTTAGGCTGGCTGCGTACGTACGGTTTGTTTCCTGATGAGGAATTCAGATTCGGAGACCCGAATGCGCGTATTTCATACAAAATTGTCTATGTAGAGCAAACGTTCTTATATTTTCCGAACGGAATTCAGTGATAAATGATTTATTTCTGTCAGTACCTAGGTTTGTAAAAATACTTTTACACGTCAATCATATTTTTAAAAAGTAGATGACGTCGGCGTTTCCTATCTGCATGCATTCGGGTCTCCGAATCTGAATTCCTGATCAGGAAGCCGTACGTATGCGGCCAGGCGGGCCAGGCTTACTCGGTTTGCATATGGAGGAAAATACTTAAAGGTCACTCATTCAACTCATTTGTTGCTTAGCATCAATAGTGAAACATTGAAATTACTAGGTATCGACGATAGCTCTTTATGTAAATGAAATATATAAGGTCGCCAAGACTACTATTTACACGCGGGTTTACTTGCTATTTAGTTATGAGATGGTGTTGGCAATCTGAGAAGACAAACATATTACATAATAGAACAAAAGACAGGCTGCGTGGAAAACATCAAAATTGTCGAATAATTACGAAATTCATTATTTAAACGTTTACTGATGACGTAAGCCAAAAGTGTATAGGTATAATCCAACTTCCTCAAGCGTCACTTAAGTATCTGCACGAAGTGGAATGATATCAAACAAATGGCCAAACAAAAGCAGCGGTATACTAAGTAAATGACTATTGTATGGTGTATTGCTAGTCTGAACCAGCACTTGCAGCAGCAGAGGTCGAGGAGTTACCTGTCGAGTCACCAATCTTCATTACCAGCATTCGACTCAAACAGTATCACCTCCGTAACACTTCACTATCCGCGAAGCAGACAAATACTGGGTGTTACGTTAAACGAGGGACATACTTTAACGGAGTGTAGTACTCATGAAAATGAACAACTTTTACCATGGAACTAAGCCTGAAATATGAACAAAAAAAAAATCGACTGTTCTCTACAAAATGCAAACCCTACGCGATTAAAATGTACTAGACAGCTGATTTTTTTTTCATATTTACGGGGCAGCTGATTTTTTTTCATATTTCAGGGTTAGTTCCATGGTAAAAGTTGTTCATTTTCATGAGTACTACACTCCGTTAAAGTATGTCCCTCGTTTAACGTAACACCCTGTAGTTAAACAGCCATAATTATGTGAATCTATGAACAGGTAGAGCGAAAAAGTTAATTGAGTGATGACGATATCAAATCAATCTAACCAACTAAAACTCAAATCTTACGCAAATAATCAAAACTATTTCATATTATTAGTATTAAAACAAAACAATTCTCTATAAACAGCTCCGTTTCGCGGAAGTGTTTTCAAACAACCAACAGGAATTAAACCTTGCTGCTAGATAGATTGTGTTGTATCACACAGCCACACAGCACAAATCAGCTTCATGTTCATGATCGAGACAAATTGCCAGATAGGTATCTGGCAATTTGTCTCTCACGGCACGTCTGTCAAGATCCGATTTAGCTCCGAGGGAGGCATTCAATACCCTACACCTATACGTCACGAAGATAGACTTCAGCTATTAATAACTTGGTTAAATGTAGGTTACATGCAAGTGAACCGGAGGAGTTCGTGGCTAAGTAATAACAGCCGCACGGGTCGATCCATCTGGTTAAGCTACGCTTACTAGGTTTGGTCCATAGATGGGTGACTATCTTTACATACCCGAGACTCCTCCGTGCCTCGGAAAGCACGTTAAGCCGTTGGTCCCGGCTGTCATTCGTGGATCTTTAAAAGTCGTTACGGGTCGTCTGAAGCCCGAAAGTCTGACAACCAGTCTTACAAAGGGGTATCGTATTACCCAATTATTGGGTTGTGGAGGTCAGATAGGCAGTCGCTCCATGTAAAATACTGGTGTTCAGCTGCATCCGGTTAGACTGGAAGCCGATCTAGATAGATTGATTGCAAGTCAACCAGATACAAGCGTCTCAAAAGTATTCTTACACTGTTTGTCCACCACACAACGTCAACCTTTCTTTTCTCACTAATTAATTTGTTTGTGAGTTTGTGCTCGTTTAGGTACCACCGGTCCTCAGAAATAAGTTTGACAACCGTTTCCAGCAATCATCAACCCAAAAATTTTACGTTTAATATAACCTTCGTATGTTATGTTGGTAAGCTCATGGCAACAATTTCGTGTAAAATATTTAGCTGCACCTCCAAGCCGTCGGCAAAAACATTGAGAGAAGGGTTGGCAGGTGACGACGAAGTTAAATCCAGTTTTAATTAACCCGAACTCTGAAAGTATTGATGATATTTGTAGAACCGGCCTGACATATCTACATTAAAACGTGTTCAGTAACATAAAGCTCCCAGATCTCGGATTATTCCAGTTTCTTCAGGAGTCGGTTATTAGTATATCCGGCTTGCGTATTTCCCTTGCCGTATTTGATTTCTTCCCTGCTTTATTTCAATTATTTATTTATTTATTGCAATCAAATCGAGCAAAAGTTGCATGCTCCATAAGTGCTTTAGCTCAGAGCTCAAACGCCCGAACATAAGCCAGAAAGTGTCGGAATCAATAGTTTTTTTATTTCATATTGTCATAGCTATTCTCAAAAGTGTATTGGCTTCGTCGACAGGGGAACAATCAATCAATCTGCCTAGCCTTTTCCCAACTATGTTGGGGTCGGCTTCCAGTCTAACCGGATGCAGCTGAATACCAGTATTTTACATGGAGCGACTGCCCATCTGACCTCCACAACCCAGTAACTGGGTAATGCGATACTCCTTGGTAAGACTGGTTGTCAGACTTTCGGGCCTCTGACGACCCGTAACGACTGTCAAAGGTCCACGAATGAAGGCCGGGACTAACGGCTTAACGTGCTTTCCGAGGCACGGAGGAATCACGGTATGTAAAGATGGTCACCCATCCACTGACCAACCCCGGCAAGCGTAGCTTAACCTGACAGATCGATCCGTGCGGCTGTTATTACTTAGCCACGAGCTCCTCTATTATTTATTACTTATACTATTCGTCGACTGGTGAACACGACTGGTGAACATGAAATCGATAAGCATGGTACAGGTCATCAAGCAATTTTGTTATCCTTAAAACGTATTGATTTCTTAACGTTCCATAGCTTACGTTGGTTCTGCTTAGTATTAAAAAGTAATAACTTTCACATATTTCAGCGTCTACAGAACGCGAACCCCATATTGAATTTCCAATACCTTAACCTCTATCGGATTCTCGGAATATTCACCGTATTTCAATCGGGTTTTTAGTTTAAGCTTTTAAGATGTAATAAACAATCTCACTAACTTTATGATTACGAACATATGATGCACGGGTCGATCCATCAGGGTAAGGTTGGATGGGTGACCATCTTTACATAACGAGACTCCTCCGTGCCTCGAAAAGCACGTTAAGCCGTTGGCCCCGGCTGTCATTCGTGGATCTTTGACAGTCGTTACGGGTCGTCAGAAGCCCGAAAGTTTGACAACCAGTCTTACCAAGGGGTATCGTATTAACCAGTTACTGGTTTCTGGAGGTCAGAAAGGCAGTCGCTCCATGTAACATACTGATATTCAGCTTCATCCGGTTAGACTGGAAGCCGACCCCAACATAGTTCGGAAAAGGCTAGGCAGATTGATTACATTGCCTTATTGGAGCCTGCAATATTCAAACACATAGAGTCGGATAAAGAAAAAATAACACATAGGTATATTATACTTACCTACTTAAAATCTTTTGTGAAAATTATGGTCACCATGGATTGCCAAAAACAATAATAGGTATAGAAGGCTACTTTAATTGTCAGATACACTGCAAGTCTGCAATACACTTAATTTTTATGGTCCCCCTTATCTCCGATGTTTGCATAGAGAAAAATCTGAAATTATTCTATGTGATAAGTAGTTCGAAGTTTATGTACAGATTTACAGGAAAAATAAAACGATGTCTATAAACAGCACACTTTTCAGAAATCGCGGAACGGAACCCTTAGTGCGCTAGTCCGACTCGCTCTTGATCGGTTTTTTTTTCATTACTAGGTACGTTTTTAAGAGTTCGGCTTAATAATAATATGTAACCTAACCTAACTCATGTTCAATCTCCAGCAAATTCAAAGAAAAATATCGCGTAACGTCAACACTGAACCCTTACGTATTACTACTGGTCCATATTGACCAAACTGTGGATCCTCTGATATAAATTGCACCAATTGTGTCAACTCAACACACTTTGCAAGGACTATGTCCCGTCAGCAAAGCTGGTTACAACTCATACCAAAGTCCCAAATGTGAGGGCTCGAACCTCACAGCAGGAGGCTAACTACTTTATAATAAAAGACAGTAGTGTACTGAAGAAATGGGGCTGAAGCCCGCTATATTAAAATAGAAATAAAATTATAATTCACTCCCTAGGTCCTACGCGGAGCCCTATCTATATGCTATCTGACAATCTTATAAAAAAAGCCATCACTTTTTTTATAAGAGTATTCGATGTTTGAATGATCGTCAGCCAGTTATTCATACTATGGCTTGTACACATCAAAACCTCTACAGTACTTATACACTTTTAATCGATATCATCGTCTGTAAGAACTGTCATTATACCCGTTAACATGCATGGAACCAAGTCCCCAGAGATGTAACAGAACAATAAGAGGTTATATCTAATACGCCTCCAAGACTAATTTAAATATGTAGATTCCTAATGAATTTATTGATTGCGGCCCTGCTAGTGTAACATAACACACTATTAAAGGCTCTTACAGACAGAGGTGATATCGCGTCGCGACGCGATATTGCGATATTATATCCGTAGAACAATTTCTATGGAATCGTGCGCGACCACACACACAGGAGAGACGCGATATCGCCTCTGTCTGTAATAGTTATTTATGCAACTGAAGTATAATAAGGGGTATTAAAACACGAATGCGGGTTTATCACACGAGGCGAAGCCGAGTGTGATAATAGTATCACATGAGTGTTTTAATACCTAATTATGTACAGTTGCATACAAGACTTTATCTACATCCATGTTATCAATCCTCTATCAAAGGTTCTGAAACATTTTTTTGCAATACTAATACTCGTATCGAACATGGCGGCCGGCGTCATAGTATACGACGTGAATTTGAATAAGTTCTTTTTTAATTAAATTACGGCGCTGTTGTAGTGAAACGTGCGTGCATTACAATGTTCTTTTTTTGAAAACGAGTTGCATTATGAAATTCAGTACAACATTAAAACACCCGTTTGGATGCTATTATGGTTACCATGGTTATTATGACACTGGCTGTTTTAATGTTGGCAATAAGCTAACTGTTTCTGAAACTTTTATAGAGGATTTATAGCATGGGTGTAGATAAAAGCCTTAACGCTACTAGGAACATCATATGTTCCACTCAACATTGCTATTTAAATTACAATTAGGTACATATAATTTGGTGTAATACTGGTATTCAGCTGCATCCGGTTAGACTGGAAGCCGACCCCAATATAGTTGGGAAAAGGCTAGGAAGATGATTATGATACTTTGGTGTAGATACATAGTTGTTCAAAATCAAAATCAAAATATTTTATTTCACATAAACCTACATGGGCACTTATGAAACGTCAGAAGCTAGGTGCACGGTTCCAATTGGTCGTTTCCTATGGAGAAGAGCCAGCAAGAAACTCCATGGTTACTCTTTTAAAAATAATTGGCTTTTACAATATTTTCAAATAACAGTGTTAATAGGTTGGGACTTGGGAGGACAATGTAGGCCTTTTAACAACCACCAGTGGGGCTAAAACGGCCACTTTGGCAGAATCATAATAGGATAATATGTATTTATGAATCACATTTGAAATCGTAAAACGGTCACAAACTGACAATTCATAATTTACAATTACTCTGTTTGACAGTTTTGTATGGACATTCGTAAAATGGTCCACAAATTATGAATTGCTTTATTGAAGTTTAATGTCAAATACGTCAATCATAATAAATTGCTGAGAATTCAGGAAATGAATCGCTTTTAGAGGAATTGCTTAATGTGGCCGTTTTAGCCCCCCAGGTAGGCTTAACAGAATAGAAAACAGTCATCAAATGTACAGTCTATAGGCCTACAACGTTCTCACATTCACAAAATAGTTGTTGAGAGTAACGTACCACTTGCGCCGACAGAGACCGCGCTTACTAGTTTTTTGAATCTATGGGAAATATAAAAAAACAGTGTTATAAAATTCTGAAAAAAAAAAAAAATATTTAATGATCTGTCGGATAGTCAATCGCTTTTAATAACACGATTAGATTTACTTTGCTGGATAGAAAGAAATCCCAAAGTTACCCCTTTTTCGTAATGTTTTCTTATTTTTTTATATAAATGAAAAGGTTGTCGTGTTATAATGATTAAAATAATTACTATGTATAAATACCTATCAAATGCGCGAGGTAACCGCCTACGCGGCTCGAGCGCCGGATCGTAGGGCCTTAATAATTCAGTGCTGCTGAATATAGCAGTCTGAGCCACCGAGCCAGCTGCAAAGAACGAGTAAATTATGGGAATATTACTTTAGAAAGTACGCCCAGTCATTTACGGGGCCTAGACTCAAAACATGTGTTACTTACGTGCTTTTCTTCACATTAAGATGCATATATATGCCAATGGCTTTGAGTGGTTAGCAACGACAGTAATAGGAGCGCTGTCCCAAATTAGACTCATTATTTATTTATATTTATATAGTAGATAAAAAGAGAAGTCCGACTGACTGATTGACTGACTCATCAACGCTCAGCCTAAACCCTTGGACCTAGAAAGCTGAAATTTTGCACAGAGGTTCCCTTTATAATGTAGACAGGGAATAAAGAAGGAATTCCCGGTAGTACGTTCCCGTGGGATATTTTCAGACATCCACGCGGGCGGAGCCGCGGCCAAAAGCTAGTTAGTTATACATAAAACAAAAGGCATTTTAGTAAAACACGTGTACAGAAAGATAAATATTTAAATTGTCTTAAAAATGGTGGAGGGTTCATAAAAATAATCTGGATAGTTTTTGCGTGATTCTCAATTTTTTATCCGCGTTAGACATAACTTTACAAATTAATTACACTGTGTAATGTAAACATAATCTGAAATATTTACTTATTGAGTTTTTATGAAAACGCTCTAATTTAACATATATTTTTTCCAAATCATTAACACTACTCGTTTAGACGTGATCTTTAGTTTAAAATCATTAAAAGTCGTTTATCCTCGCCTTAAACATGTACTGCTAGGCGCCCTACTAACTGCGGCTATATGTGTGTGTCAGTCATCAGAGACCTACCTCAACATAACATTATCGCCATGTTAGCTATATTTATCGCTGAATTGTTTTCATTTGATAAACATACCTAGTATTATTTTGCTTTAAAGTTCGTTCATAAATTGTGCAACAATCGCCTGTGTTGTAAAGATTAATTTCAATACGGTATTATAATATGAATTTGTAGTAAAACAAATTACACACTTCAGTGGATAAGGATAGAGAATCTGGTGACACGGGAGTGTGCGTTACGCCAGCGGAATGTTGTCGCTTTTCAGGATTTCGGCTCGACAGATAATTATGTGTAATCATCTCGTGTAGTTATGCCTGAAATTTGTAATTAGTGCGTCCAGCCGATACAATGATATTCACGAAAAACAGATTCCGCTGGAGTAACGTTACCCCAGCGGCATTTTTTTTACCGATGGTCGGAGCTAAATACAAACTAACTACTTAGATAGATTATATAATTAGTGCCTAATTGTGCCCTAAAAGTAAAATTAGTGCGTCTTGAGATTTCAGAGTAATTATCTGTTGAGCCGAAATCCTGAAAAGCGACAACATTCCGCTGGCGTAACGCATACCACGGGACTGCTTCATCTGTCGTCATAGTAGTTCACTTTTAAAATAGAATACATAGAATAATATTCATTTGCTTAAATTTCGATCTATCTGAGAAAAAAAATATAAGCGCAAATCGAATAAATCGACGTTCGTAGTACTCGTAAATCAATCTGCCTAGCCTTTTCCCAACTATGTTGGGGTCGGCTTCCAGTCTAACCGGATGCAGCTGAATACCAGTTTTTTAACGTGCTTTCCGAAGCACGTCACGTATTACTCGTAAATGCAAAGTGATAAATAAATTTGGGAGGTCAAGAACAAATAAGTAAGCCTATGAACAAATTAATCATAATCTACTTATTGACGTAATCTTGTAGACCCAAAGAACGTTTGTAATTATGCAACTTTAGATAATATAATTTAGGTGGTTGTTATAAATAAGCTCAATTTGCTCTTCGTATTTCGATATTTTCGATCCAACGATCGTAATTGCAACCAGTGAAGTCTCCACTTGCATTTGACCACGTCGGCAGATTTATCAGTGTGGCGATGCAATGGTTTCAACTTTCAAAGGTTGGTTGTCGGCAGTCTAACGATGACGATATACATATTTGGGTTGCTGTGACATTTCGTCTAGTCAGCAACAAATGCGCCTCATTTGCGCTGTTGCCATGCCCCGTAGAGGGTTTTATACAATTATACAAGGCAAATTAATTGGTCCGTGGATGGGTGACCATCTTTACATACCGAGACTCCTCCGTGGCTCGGAAAGCACGTTGATCCCTTGGTGCCGGCTGTCATTCGTGGATCTATGACCGTCGTTAAAGGTCGTCAGAAGCCCGAAAGTCTGACAACCAGTTTTACCAAGGAGTATCGTATTACCCAGTTACTGGGTTGTGGAGGTCAGATAGGCAGTCGCTCCATGTAAAATCCGCTGCATCCGGTTAGACTGGAAGCCGACCCCAACGTAGTAGGGAAAATGCTATAGGCAGATTGATTGATACAAGGCAAATTAATCATAACCGTGGTCTTTATATGCAGAAATTAAAGGCTAGATGCAAAATATACAAACCGGCACCCTAATTGCGTAACACATTATCAATCGGAGTTTGAATAATTTTGAAACAAATTGCTAATCCATTGCTTCATATGTTCGAAAAATTTGTCTGCTCTACAACGTAAATAACGCAATGAATGTTGTTGTACTGTCTAAATGGAACCGATTCCAATCGATAGTGTGTTACGCAATTAGGGTGCTGGAGGATAAAGCTTATACGTAATTGTAGAATTGCTTATTTGCATCTTTTTAATTCAATGCTGCCTTCATCCTCAAACAGCTACTAGGTACTTTACCAAATTGGTGCCACTCAGAAGCAACTGGAAATTCTACAGTAATATATTGGTAGATCCTTTGAAAATTGGTTCGAAATTAGTCATTCGTTAGTTGCGCTAATTGTCACCGGGAACGGGACGTCAACGGGAAACGAGATTGTTCGGCCATAGTAAATGTGCTGTCGCTACTTCGGCACCGTTATCTGTTTTCTCGTTGACGTCCCGTTCTCGGTGCAGTGGACAAACAGTGTTAGGTCAGGCCATTTTATACGTTCTATTAAGTTTTGCCCGCGGCTTCCCGCGTGTATGTATGTAATATCCCACGGGAACGTACTATCGGGATTATAAAAAAAAATCTTATGTAATATGGGTTTTGGGATTAGAGGAGGGGTTTTGGGATTGGGATAGGAGGAGCTCGTGGCTAAGTAATAACAGCCGCACGGGTCGATCCATCAGGTTAAGCTACCCTTGCCGGTGTTGATCAGTGGATGGGTGACCATCTTTACATACCGAGACCGTGCCTCGGAAAGCACGTTAAGCCGTTGGTCCCGGCTGTTATTCGTGGATCTTTGACAGTCGTTACGGGTCGTCCGAAGCCCGAAAGTCTGAGAACCAGTATAACCAAGGGGTATCGTATTACCCAGTTCCTGCGTTGTGGAGGTCAGATAGGCAGTCGCTCCATGTAAAATACTGGTGTTCAGCTGCATCCGGTTAGACTGGAAGCCGACCCCAGCATAGTTGGGAAAAGGCTAGGCAGATTGATTGATTGATGTAGGTAATGTTGATTGATGGGTGTAATGTTTTTATTTTTATTATGTGTTAAATAACGTCTCATCACGCCCTGTTTACCCGAAGCGTTAGGCAGAGGTGCAGCTATAGTACACCCACATTTCGCCAGTTATGTTTAAATCCCAAGTAATAGGAGGCAAGCCTACGTACTCCAGGTTATAAACTATCTGTGTGCAAAATCGCCAATCTGGATCTTGACAAACAGACAAAAATTCTTCCTAACTGTAATCTATCTATAGTTAGGTACTTACTAATAATAAAGCTGAAGTTTGTTTGTATGTTTGAACGGGCTAATCTCTGGCACTAGGCACCAATCGAATTTGAGAAAATATGTTTGCTTTTGATAGCTCAATTCTTGATGTTAAATAACAGCCAAAGGCGCCGAGCAAAAAGAAAAAAAGTCAGAAAGAACACTAAGTGAAAAAGAAGTAATTGCGATGGCGGGCGATGCGATGCGACGGGGTGGGACGGGGGAAGTCGCGGGCAGAAGCAAGTTTTATAGATACCGTTTTCCGATGCAACCCGAGTTAAGGCTCTTACAGACAGAGGCGATATCCGGAGCGATATTGCGATATCGTCTGTCTGTAAGAGCCTTTACCCTGATGGTCAGAAGGCCAAATTCTCCTACTTATAAACGTTCAAATTCAAGTCGCAATCTCATGCCAGCAGCGACAGTAAAATGTCTAAAAAATGTAGGTAAAAGCTTTACAATTTTTGACAGATATAGACTGAGATGAGATTGTGAACGTTGTTAAAAATACGGGAATTGCCTCTCTGATCTCTCTCACTTTGTGAAAGTGCTTATACTTTGCGACACGTATAACATAGGGTAGCCCAATTCTTTTTAATATTACCTTCCACTGTCTTCAAGATCTGACTGACTGCAGTTCGACTACTTGTTGAACAATCGCATGCAAAACCAAGCCCAACATACCAACCAGTTACCTACATCTTATTTATTTCCTTATAATATGAACGTTGAAACCATTTCCATCCGAGTGAGTGAAATAGAACCACAGAATTATAAAGCTACAGTAGTTTATACATCTTATTTGTTTCCATTAGGAAGGCTGAACGTTGAAACCATTTCCATCCGAGTGAGTGAGTGAAATAGAACCACAGAATTATAAAGCTACAGTAGTTTATACATCTTATTTATTTCCATTAGGAAGGCTGAACGTTGAAACCATTTCCATCCGAGTGAGTGAGTGAAATAGAACCACAGAATTATAAAGCTACAGTAGTTTATACATCTTATTTATTTCCATTAGGAAGGCTGAACGTTGAAACCATTTCCATCCGAGTGAGTGAGTGAAATAGAACCACAGAATTATAAAGCTACGGTAGTTAATCTGGACAGTGACTTTGAATTAATTACCTACGGCCGCTCGGTAGATAATACGCGTCCGTCCGTGCGTAATTACCGCGCGCTCGAACTGTTGCGTACTGGTATATACTGAGATTTCGAAGCGCGTCGTTTTGGCCGTTTTGATGAAGATGTAATACCTACTGCATACTTTATTATACTGTGATAGAAAGTAAGGTAATGAAATTTATGAATGCCGAGTTGCCGACACGTCGCGGTGGCGCCTATTTCCGCCTCTTGAGTCTTCAATAGGTGTGCTACCCGGGTTCCCGGGTGTGAGCGTCGCACCAGATCGTAACCTAGTAGTAGTGCAAGCTAACTTCATTTCCGTTTTTGAGTAGACACCACGAGACTTGTTGGAAAAGCTAAATGGTTTAGAGGTAGGAAGTTCACTAATATCATAGCGTCGAGCCGTCGATTATTAGAGGTAACTGTACTATAGAAGATTCTCGGGTAACGTGATAACGCGAGTCTCTTTTAATTTTCCAATGCATTCTCTGTACCTACTTGGACTAAATCGGATGAAGTTTTCGTAGTCAGAAACACGCACTTATTAGGGTTCCGTACCAAAATGGTAAAAAGGAACCCTTATGGTGCGACTCAGTCGGTCTGTCTGTCACAGCTGAATATCTCAAGAACTACTAATGCTATCAACTTGAAATTGGGAACAGATTTAGATGACGTTTGCCGCATAGGCATAGGGCATGTGGGGTATCATAAATGAAAGAGCGCTGTGTGCACATTCTCAAACATTCCCCCCCCCCTTCCCCCTTATATCCGAAGTTTGCATAGAGAAAAATATGAAATTATGTGATATCTATGTATAGAAGTTTATGTAAAGATTTATGGAAAAATAAAATATGATGTCTCTAAATACCACACTTTTTCAGAAATCGGAACCGAAACTTCGGTGCCGACTCGCTCTTGACTGGATTTTTTTATTTAAGAAAGAGGAATGGGTTAAATTGGGATTAATTTAACACTAGTCCAACAAACACCATCGTTGATATTGCTAAATAACATTTTCATGACGTACCTACTAAACATTGCTATAGGAACACTCCAAATATAAAACATAATCAGCATTGTTTACTTACGTACATAGGGAAACCGCAGCTGACCGCGTAGGGTATATAATATAACGTATGTACTCATATATACAAGTACCTACACTTACATTGTTAAAACAGAATTAATAAATAAAAGTACCTAATTAAAAAAAATAAATACCCGACTGCGGTAAAAGACTTAAGTTTAAAAAACCTGAAAAGCTAAAAAGAAGCCCATTTTAAATTAAATAAAAGTTGGAAGCAGGCGGGACCCCATTTGAGTTTGAAAATATAAAAATGGAATGGGTCCCGCCTGCTTCCAAATTTTATTTAATTTAAAATGGGCTTGTTTTTGACTTTTTATTTGTTTTAAACTTAAGTCTTTTACCGCAGTCGGGTATTTTAATTTTTTTAATTACTTTTTTTTATTTCCAGCTTTTTAGTTTACAAATGTGAAAGATTTCGCGGATGTTTTTATTGTAGGCACTTACGTATTTTTTAAGATTTGTCACTTCGAGGTAAGTACTTTAACCATATAAGTTGTGTATATTTTTGTAATCACCTTATAAAACCCTTTATTTTGATACTCACCCCACTCGACAAGTTTTGAGAAAAAAAGAATTTAAGACATAATTTGGCGCCAAAAATCCGCCATTTTGGTTTTTTTTATTTTGATATACCCAGTGTCACTCTCACAGTAAATACGAATCTAACGACACCTCTCAAGCTAAAATCCATCGAGCCGTTCAGGCCGCAGAGCGTGCCAAACAATTATACATACATACATTCATATGTATACATACATACTCTCGAAAATCATAACCCTCCTTCTGGCGCAGTCGGGTAAAAAGAGTATGCTTAGCTTTGGTCATGTGGAGAGGATGAATGCAAAACGACTAACAAAGGGTATTTTCAAGGCAGAAGTGAGTGGAAACGACGGGAGGGGACTCCCTAGGAAGACATTAGTGATCTTATTGATGATGTTCTTCAGAAAAGGCCCTAACATTGTGTGTATGTAACCAAGCTGCTACCGTTCTCGCCGTGTGTGCCCGGGCATTGTCGTGCATGAGCAGGAAATCTTGCCCCATTTGTGTTCTGTGGGGCAAGATTACGGGCTCCAGCACCTGTTGGACGTATCGTTCTGCCGTCATATTGCCCCGCACCAAAACGAGATCCGTCCGTCCTCCAAGACGAATTCCTGCCCAAACCATAATTGTTCCTCCTTGGTATGGGTGAACTTCCTGAGGGTTTTGAAGACGGCTCCATCGTCCAGGAACTCGCCAAACACGCGTCCTTCGTGAATGGGGATGGAAGCCGAACCTGGATTCATCCGTGAACAGCACATTGGACCATTGCTCACGGCCCCAGTCCACGTGGTTCCGAACCCATTCTAATCGTCGTCCACGATTGCCTCTCCGTAAAGGTGGGACCCGGAGTGGTCTACGAGAGCGTAGATTGCTTTCATGCAGTCGCCTTCTTACAGTTTGGTCCTTTTGCCCAATCCTTTGGACTAATTGAGTCACCGTTGCATTTGGTTGAGCTCGCGCAGTAATTTGCAAAAATCGGTCTTGTCTGGGGGTAGTGATGCGACTTGGCCCCCGGTGCCACACCGGCACCGGCACCGGTTGTCCGGTGCCGGTGCCCGGTGCGGGTAGTGGTGCGCTACTTCACCTGTGGCACGATAGCGTGTCCACAATCTTGAAATTACATTTTGGTGGCTCCCTATGGCCTCAGCAACATTACGCTGAACAGACCCAGCTTCCAGCATTCCCACAGCTCGTAACATCTCCGCCCTCGTCAAATGTTGGCGTTGCATGGCTACAATACCTCAATTTTAACTTTATCTTTCGTTTAAAAATGAAAAAAAAACTGTAACTAAACGTAATTCGTATTGTTTTCTAAATTTCGCACAAATGAAAATTCCGTCTCCTACACATCAAGATATTTTTATGCCACCGAAACAAAAGAATTTTCAAAAATTTGAATTTGGAATTAGTCTGAGATAAATTACAAACAAATCGGTGTATAAAAGATTCCAATGCGGCCAGTACTTTTCGAGTTATTTAATTGAGTATGAAATATCCCTAGACCGTGTTGATGTGTGTATAATATAACAGCCGCACGGGTCGATCCATCGGGTTAAGCTACGCTTGCCGGGGTTGGTCAGTGGATGGGTGACCATCTTTACATACCGAGACTCCGCGGTGCCTCGGAAAGCACGTTAAGCCGTTAGTCCCGGCTGTCATTCGTGGATCTTTGACAGTCGTTACGGGTCGTCAGAAGCCCGAAAGTCTGACAAGTCTTACCAAGGGGTATAGTATTTTCCAGTTACTGGGTTGTAGAGGTCAGATATAGGCAGTCGCTCCATGTAAAATACTGGTATTCAGCTGCATCCGGTTAGATTGGAAGCCGACTCCAACATAGTTGGGAAAAGGCTAGGTAGATTGATTGGTTTTAGGCAGTATATTTTGAAGGGTCTAATTTTATTTAATTATTTAATATATTACGGACTTAGGGAGTAGGCCCCCAGAATCGGAACGCTGAAGTTTGGCTCTGTAGAGCGTCCATCGTCGTTACCTACTCCTGGCCCATGTACTATCGGAGAAACAATCATCTATACACCGAAAGGACGATTCTTAACGCTTGTTAACAGATAGATGTGGTCATCGTATGCACGGGATTTGGTTTTAAATTGGTCAGATGTAAATTTTCTCGATAGTACCTACAAGTACAATAAGTATATGTATGACAGATTATAATTATTTAAAAAATATTTGCTTTCATAATGGCCGCGTATGCTAAAGGATAAATAGCTCTTAAAAATGCATATATGTTTGACTTTGCTTTCGAGCGATAGGATGCCTTTGCGTTTCCACCAGAAATGAGCGAGGTTGCGTACCGTAGTGAGGGATGTGTGTAAAACTAACCAATAAGAGCACTAGCTTAGCTCAAGCTATGAAGGAATTACTACTACCCCCTTTTTTTTTTTTTTTTTTTTTGAGGGTGGGAAATCATCAAATAACTTCTCCCGCTCTGGGTGGAGCGGGAGGGCGTGTCAGACTTTTACTGACTAAAACCCACCCGTGTTCCTTCAGTTGCCTATGCCAGGGCCGCGGTAACCCTTTCAGACAACCCGCGACCCCAGCGGCGTCGGCCCTATTGGGCCCCGTCACTTGCTGACATCTCTTTGAGGCGCGCGTGGAACACGACGCGCCGTCGACTCGGGCCTGGTCCTTACCGGACGGCGAGCTACCCGCTGCTCACCGTCCGCAGGCCCGCGCCTACGGTGGCCGGAAATCGCCCCGCGATTCCCGCCGCCCAGGGCGTCTCCTGCGGCGACTGAGGGCGTGAGGCTGCCTCTCCCTCACGCGTTCCGCCTCCTCCTTCGCGAGCATCACTGCTTCGCAGAAGGAGGTGACGGCCTCCCATGCACTCTCGCTCCGCACCATGGCCTGGACCAGGCTCGGACGCGAGAGATCGCCGCCGCCGATCGCCTCCGTGAGAACACGGCGGTGCTCTGCCCACGCCGGGCAGACCTCCACTGTATGCTCCACCGTGTCCTCCGGGCGATCCACACAATGGAAACACCCGGGCGTTTCCTCCCGCCTTATGCGAAACAGGAACCTCCCGAAACAACCGTGTCCGGTGAGGACCTGCGTCAGGCGGAAGGTGAGGACGCCGTGGCGCCTCTCTAACCACTCCTCAAAGAGGGGACTTATCGCCGCTATTGTGGCGTGCCCAGCGCTGGGTTGCGACAGTCGCGCTCTCCATGCCGCCATGAGATCCCGCCGGAGCTCTGTCCGCTGTACCGTGATTTCTCGCGGCAGCGGAGTTACGCCCCAGCGCTTCGCCTCCTCGCGCCACTCCCACACGTGCGCGAGGACCTTTGCCTCCAGATCCCACGGCGGCAATCCGGCAAGGAGGCTCGCCGCCTCCCGGGAGACCGTGCGGTATCCCCGGACTAGCCGGATGGCCATGACCCTCTGGGACGCGTTCAACCTGCCAGCTGGTCCCAGCCTTAGGGAACGCGCCCACACCGGTGCTCCGTAAAGGGCCATGGACCGCACGACCCCCGCGTAGAGCCTACGGCAGGAGGCGTTTGGACCCCCTCAAGTGTCGAATGCACCCCATGTGTGCATAAGAAAAACGCTTTTTTTGTTAGGTATATAAGCTTATATCACATATATATAAATGTAAAAAAACATCATCTGATGGAAAACCAATCATCATCATTAGTTGTGAACCTATGGAGTTCGTAGCTAACCCCCCCTCCCTCCCCCGCGTGTGAAATGCATCCAAAGTGTGCAAAAGGACAAAACTTTACATAATAGGTATATAAGCTTAGATCACATATATATAAACGTAAAAACACATCATTTGATGGAAAACATATCATCATCAGTAGTTGTGAACCTATGGGGTTCGCAACTAACCCCCAAGCCTCCCCAGTCGCTGGGGTTTTGGGTCTAAAATAAGCCAAACTCAGACACTTGAGGGGCTACTAAGGAATTGATGAATGATCTTCTATTGTGGCGGCATCTACATCGCCACATACGAACTACGCATCAATGACATGACGTCACGCAAAACCTGCATCGCGCAATTAGAGTTTACCACGCGATTAGCATATATACAACGACCCGACATCAACCGTCGGGCAGTGGCCCACCAGACACAACACCCGTCTGGTCGGAGGATCCTCCCTTTTCAATAGAGGATGAGTGAACTTTACACCCTGTTCCTCATGCCTCTAAACTATAATTGTTCCATTCCAGAAGTATTTGGAAGTAAAGACATCGTGTCGAATGTTACTCATGAAGTCATGATGCGCATTACAAAAACGTTCTTCGTATCCTTCAGACAGTCAGGCTACTAGGGACTGACGACGGATAAGTATCAGTCAAAACATTCAGAAGATTGACTTCCTTCCAGCTAAAGCGAAGAGATGAACAGAACCCTAATTATCTATTCATCCGTTTCAAATAATTTATCAGTGCGTCTGCATCACTCGGACAAAAGCCGCGTTGTTCTCTTATCGCAACCATGAGACTGTATGTCTCCACGGTTATCAGATACTGTCTAGTCTACTGTGCATGTATTATCCACCATTATACCATAACAATGTGTCCACGTAAGGCATCCTAAAATAATAATCAAGATAAAAATTTGACACGTGTACTCAGAGCAGAATGCTAAGCTAATATAGCTTGTCCACTATGAAATGACGCGCCCCACTACTTCAATTTGTATTCGTACATTTTAGAGTGGACATGGACAAGCTTTAGGTACTTTTATTGGTTTCTGAGAACACCAGTTGATCAATTTGATCAAGAGGAGCTCGTGGCTAAGTAATAACAACCGCACGGGTTGATTCATCAGGTTAAGCTACGCTTGCCGGGATGGGTGACCATCTTTACATACCGAGACTCCTCCGTTCCTCGGAAAGCACGTTAAGCGGTTGGTACCGGCTGTCATTCGTAGATCTTTGACAGTCGTTACGGGTCGTCAGAAGCCCGAAAGTCTGACGACCAGTCTTACCAAGGCGTATAGTATTACCCAGTTACTGGGTTGTGGAGGTCAGATAGGCAGTCGCTCCATGTAAAATACTGGTATTCAGCTGCATCCAGTTATACTGGAAGCCGACCCCAACACAGTTAGGAAAATGCTAGGCAGATTGAACACCAGTTGATTAATGGTAAATCTGTCTACTAATAAAAGCAGATATTATTTTATATTTATTAGTACAGTTCGTCGTCTGTGATATAAACCTACGCACAACTTATGCCATCTAAAAATAATTTTGATGAATGAATATTATTGAGATTCTAGATCGTTTCGCTTTCGACTGACTTTAATTCTAACATCTGAATAGTTTGAACTGGCCTCATGTTTGTCGTACACGACTGCGTCAGTAAATTTTTTAATTAATTTATTTAGTCAGGCGACAGAATACGTAGATTCTGGCAAACGAAAGCGTGACCTGAGAAAACGCGGGAAATTCAAAAAATCTATATGTTGTATTACTAACTATACCTCTAGTTAACTGTATTGATATTTGAGTATTTTTGTATTTATTATAAATTATTTTTTGTTTTTTTTTCGTTTGGTGTGACGGAGCTTTGACTGTTATGAATCATTATTCACCTGCCCCTATCCCAATCTATTTGGGGTCGGTGCAACATGTCCCTTTTTAGGGTTCCGTACCAAAATGGTAAAAAAGGAACCCTTATGGTGTGACTCAGTCTGTCTGTCTGTCTGTCTGTCTGTCACAGCTGGATATCTCAAGAACTACCAATGCTATCAACTTGAAATTTGGAACAGTTTTAAATGACGTTTACCCAACTATTTTGCAAATAAGAAAGGAATAGAAATATTTATATTTTTTTTGCAACATTGAGTGAAAGGGGGTCATAAAAATTCAAAGTGGGGCTACTAGGGCATGTGGGGTATCTTATGAAAGAACGTTGTTTGCACATCCTCAAACATTTTTTTTCTTTTTTTTTGGCCGAATTGTTTTCGACTTTTGATGAAAAATGTAAAAAAAAAAATACCGTTCCCCCCCCTTATCTCCGAAGTTTCCAAAGCGAAAAATCTGAAATTATTCTATATGATAGAAGTTTATGTAAAGATTACAGGAAAAATAAAACGATGTCTCTAAATATCACACTTTTTCAGAAATCGGAACGGAACCCTCGGTGCGCGAGTCCGACTCGCTCTTGACCGGTTTTTTTTTGTTTCGTTTTGTTGTTTCCGTAATTTCGATATGTGCACATTATGAAGACTCACACTGTATAATAATACTTATATGTTCAACTTTTCACAAATAACAAATGAATTCGTTTGAAAAGAACCCCGAAGCGCTATTATTGTCCATAGAAACAGTCTTGGTTAATAACGCGATTACTACAATAATGCTGTTTAGAAGCTCAGCATCAGTCCACTTAGGACTAGAACCCCGCTGGTCCTCCGTCAATAACCTTTTACTCTCATATAGAGGAGCTCGTGGCTAAGTAATAACTGCCGCACGGGTTGATCCATCATGTTGGTCCGTGGATACCTGACCATCTTTACATACTGAGACTCTTCCGTGCCTCGGAAAGCACGTTAAGCCGTTGGTCCCGGTTGTCATTCATGGGTCTTTGGCAGTCATAACGGGTCGTCAGAAGCTTCCAGAAGAAATACAGCCAAGTGCGTGTCGGACCACGCACAATGAAGGGTTCCGTAGTTAAAAAGAATTTATCCCAAAAACAAACTTAACTTTGGATAGGTATTAAAAAGAAAAATATATTTCATAAAATTACAAATTCACAATTTTCCTTTACTTGTGCTGGGAGACTTTTGCTTCTTGCCAAATTTCATTATTCTAGGTCAACGAGAAGTACCCTATAGGTTTTGATTTACTTGCGACAGTTGTGAGAATCAAAATGTGTCGCAAAATGGTCGTATTGCGTTGACTTAGAAGCTTCAGTTTTTTAGTACTTCAAGAGAGACTATAGACCTACGTATTTGATATTAATTTCAATTTGATACCTGTATGCGTTCCTCAGAAAAGGGTCTTGACATACTGAAAACTTTGAAAATATTTTTTCATGTGATAGAATTACAAATTAACAATTTTCGGACTTTTTCCTATATTTGTGTTGTGAGACCTTACTTTTTGCTAAATTTCATGATTGTAGGACGACGGGAAGTACCCTATAGGTTTTGATTTACTTGCGAGTATCAAAAAATGTCGCATAAATAGCCGTATTTTTTATTGCGTTGACTTAGAAGTTTGATCTTTTTAGGACTCCAAGGGACCTACGTATTTGACGTTAATTTCAGCTGGATACCTTCACGCGTTCCTAAGAAAAATGGTCTTGACAGACTGACAGACAGACGGACAAACAAGTGATCCTATAAGGGTTCCGTTTTTTCCTTTTGAGGTACGGAACCCTAAAAAATGTTTAAGAATGTGCAAACAGCGCTCTTTCATATGATACCCCACATGTCATAGTAGCCCCACTTTGAATTTTTAAGACCCCTTTTCAGCACCTGTTACAAAAAAAACATAAATATTTTTACTTCTCTCTTATTTGCAAAATAGTTGGGTAAACATCATCTAAAACTGTTCCAAATTTCAAGTTGATAACTTGATAGCATTAGTAGTTCTTGAGATATCCAGCTGTGACAGACAGACAGACAGACTGAGTCACACCATAAGGGTTCCTTTTTGGTACGGAACCCTAAAAATGCTATATGTAAAAAAAGTTTTTATTTTTAGATTTTTTTCAATATTTTTTCCGTTGATAAAATTAAGCATAGTTTCAGCATTTCGATATAATTATGCACATTATGAAGACTCACACGGCATTCTATGCTGTGAGCAGCAGTTGTAGAAGCTGTAAAAAATTGTAACCATTATCATCATTTAGCCGAAAGAGGTTCACTGCTGACTGCTGGACATAGGCCTCAACCAATCATCGTCATCATGAACGGCACTCTAATTGCGTAACATGCTATCAATCACAATCTGAAGCATATTGCTAATCCATTCCTTCATATGTTCGAAAAAATTGTCTGCTCAACAACGCAATGAATGTTGTGGAACTGGCAAATTGGAATCGATTCCTACTGTAACTTCTTTGCTTCTCAAATCAACCGAATTTTGGCGAACTTCACCCGTTCATAAGTTCACCTAAAATAACAACAATCAATGATGGAATTATATTTTACCTAAAACATTTCATTGACAAAGCTTTCGGAAATCAGTAGTTAAGTATGTACTATGTACAGTTCTAAGATACCTAAGGCTGAGGCTACATTAGGCCGCAACGCGAGCTGCGACACATGAGCGATTAAAAAAAATAAATGAATGCTCACGTATATGGCTACACCGTACATCAAATATTACTAGCGATCTTTTTTTATGCGATAGGAACAACATTACTGTAATCACGGCATCGGCTACATCAACATACATAAATACATTATAAGCGAAATCGCCGAATATACGCGATTTTCGCTTATAATGTAGCTATACCACAGATTAATACAGATGGGACACTCCGCAGTTTAGGTATGAAGCTACAAGTACGCGGTGGGCCCCGTCCGCGGGGCTAATTCAGTAGGTCAGAAGGTATAAGAGTTACGCGATAGAAAGAGAGGCAACTTGTAGTTGAATATAACTGTAGGTAATAAGCGTTGTGCGACCTGAATTGCGCTTTATTGTGTCGTAGCCGTAGCAAGAGTCGCTTTTTATTGAAATGATTTTGCGGAGTGTCCCATCTGTATTAAGAGGAAATGTGGGTGCTCTTTTCTCCATACAAAAAGATACAAACGCTCTCGCCTGTTTTCTTTCTGGTTAGTGACCATAAAGCAATGATTTTTTACAGAAATATAAATATCAGTTACTTGTATGCCCCTATGTTTTCCTTTTTGATGATATATTATTTTTATAAGAACTAGAACCCTCCAAAAATGCTCAAAATTGCCTATTCAGACCGCTGTCAACAGACGCCTAGTGTACCAATTTGACAACTATTATCGAAAAAAGAAAAACATAGGGGCATAGTATATATCCTTCTTATTCAGTTTATGAAATATCTTTTAAATTGGTCCAATATTGGAGGAGGAAATAGGCGAGAGCCAAACCTCGAAATGTGACTTTTTACACAGGCTATTTAGTCGGATCTGCAGTTGTCCTTATCGCACGAATTCGAGGGCGGAGCGCTCGCAGAGCGACAGCAATACCTTCTTAAAATACCTAATTTTCAAAAGTCTGACCACCCGCCTTTCCTCTTAATCTGTGGCTATACCATGTTTGTCTCGTTTCGCTCTTCCAGTCGTTCTATTGTACGAACACCAGGTGTTATATACCGATCACCAGGGCAATTACTGTCAGGATAATATTTGCTGTACTCAGATGGAAACGAATTTCTTCGACGGTCGCTTGGTTTGAACCTCCAGCTGCGTTGTGCCAAGATTACTTCTTCATGAGACTGAGATGAACCCATTTTTGTGATTTTCCGAATATTTTGCGTCGGCACGCGTGACATAAGGTGAAACGGTAAAGGAAAACATCGTGAGGAAACCGGCATGTCCTAGAACCAAAAATTCGAAGACATGTGACATCTACCAACCCGCACTGGGCCCGCGTGGTAGATTACGGCCCGCTCCCTCTCACCGAGAGGAGGCCTGTGTCCCAGCAGTGGGAACATTATAGGCTGATTATGTGTACGCGTGACATAAACCATCAATACAATTTATTCTCTTCATATTGGATGCACTTTGTACTAAGTCCAATTATTTGTTTCACATTCTTTGCCCCTATACGGTACAGCGCCAGCCAGCGCTGGCCGGGAGGTGTCAAATACGTGACGTTCAGATAGCAGATACTTTGCGCAGCGTCGCCATGTACGGTAGGCAGAGACAGTACCTAAATGAAACCAATGACTGCTAAGAATATACTGGCTTTATTAGAATAATAAGGTATCTATAATGACAAAGATTATAATTATCTAGAGGGGACCTTACACTATTATCGCACTTACGTACAAAAGCTTCCATTATATAAAACGCGTTGTAATTCGTAAAACTCGCTGCATGATGATTGTTCTCGACGTCTTAGGGTCACCGCACACCAAGAGCAGCAGGTCTAAAACGGCCACTTGGGCAGAATCATAATAGGATAATATTATGAATAATATTTGAAATCGTAAAACGGTTACAAACTGACAATATATTATGAATTGACAGTTTGTGACCGTTTTACGATTTCAAATATTATTTATAATATTATCCTATTATGATTCTGCCAAAGTGGCCGTTTTAGCCCCCCAGAACATTTTCTGAGACTATTGAAAAATTAATCTTATGACAATTCCATACATTGCAAAATTAAATACACGCCAAGCATGCTCGAGCATGCTCGAGCGCAGTCGAGCATCAAGTTTGGACGATTTAATTTTGCAATGTATCGAATTGTCATAAGATTAATTTTTCAATAATCTCAGAAAATGCTCTGCTCTGCTCTCCTCTTGGTGTGCGCTAGCCCTAAAGCCCTTTACAGCTCTCGTGGTCTGCACCAGCTCTAAAGCAAATTTGCTTGAAACGGGAAATATTTTCAAATTTAATAATTATGGGAAGAAATATTAAATGACTGTTTGATAGTGGACTTCGGATTCCATGACAGGCGGTACCTACTTATGAAGCGTCTGTCGTCCTCTTGTCAGTCGGCCTCGCTGGCTTACTGACTGCATCTTTACCATGACATGACAAGAAAGAAAGAAAATAGTATATTATGCAATTAGTGAATAAAGGACGGATTTAAAGCGAGGGCCATAGATGAATCACGAGCTAGTGAAGGATTCTAACGATTGAATCACGATGATTGAATCACGAGCGTAGCGAGTGATTCAAGTGTTAGAATCCTGAGCGACGCGAGTGATTCATGGCCCTCGATATAAATCCGTTTTATTCAAGAGTTGCATACTATACTTTATACCATGACTACGAGAAAAAGAAAGATTTAAGTGAAAATAGACATATAATGAAGAAAAAGGAAAGTTAAATTGGCTTTGATGTAAACCAGCCGTGATTTTTTGGGTAGCAAGTTTTCCACTATATCGGCCGCCCTCTCTTTCATAAACTCAGGTGTTAACACATCTTCATCACTAGAATGCATTTTTAATCGATTAGAACAACAATAAACAAACACAAAATTAAAGATTAAAGTAACACTAAACTTTGTGTTCGTACAACTTACAGTATTCAAAATAGCGCCAATTTACTAAGGACAGCAAAGAACACAAAACAGTTTTTATTCTAATGCTCAACTCCGTGTCGAAAATGTCGACCAATCAAATTGAATTTAGAACACATCAATATAGGTCGAATACAAAGATTACACTTATACTAGATACGGCAAGCCACGACCAAGCGTGCCCTGCATGTTCGACTGTTCGTACTAAAAAAAGTCTGTTAGCTCAGTGACGCTTAGCGATTGAAACAATTCTGTTTACTTTGAGCACATCACTAAATGGCGGGGGTGAAGTTGTCGTAGGTATAAAAAAGATGACACGTTCGGTTTTCATACTATCTAATAACATGCCGTATCTAGCCTAGGTACTCTAAATCTGTGGTCGAATACATTGGTGTGTTCCATTTTCAAACATCAAAACAGTGAGTAAAAGTGCTTTTTATTCACTGTTTTCAGTGAATAAAATAAGCTTTTTAGAGGGGGAATGGTATAAATAATTTTATTTATCACAAGTGACTACAGATAGTTTACACGAATAATCTGAGAGCTCATTGGTAACGGCCCCGACTTATGAATTGTTGGCCGTAAGTTCGAACCCACAGGCGCTTTACTTTGTGTAAATAATTTCATCACCACTGCTCTCAAAACGGTGAAGGAAAACATCGTGAGGACACCGGCATGTCCTAGAACCAAAAATTCGAAGACATGTGACAGCCCACTCCCTCTTGAAGAGAGGAAGCCTGTGTCCCAGCAGTGGGAATGTACGCACGGCTACAAATCATGCTATACATTTCCAGTATAAGCTGATCTCGCATTGTATAGGATTTCCTTACAACGAGAGGTCAGTGTAAACTGGAAATGTATAGCTTGATGTGTAGCCGTGTGTACTCGAATAATGAATAAAAAAAAACTAAATAGATCTGTATCGAGCACAGAACAGAAATAATCGGCAGCTGCACATAGTGAATGTGACAAGGTTTCCATCCAACATGTTGGGTCCCGACCCAAAGCGTGTGCGTTACTGCAGCGGAATGTTGTCGCTTTTCAGGATTTCGTCTTGACAGGAATTAGTACCCAATCTCGTGTAAATGTGCCCGTAATTTAGAATTTGTGCGTCCAGCCGATCCAAAGATATTCACGAAAAACAGATTCCGCTGGAGTAACGTTACTGCAGCGGCATGTTTTTTTACCAGCGGTCGTAGCTGGATACAAACTAGCTACTTATATAGATATAATTTGTGCCTAATTGTGCCCAAAAAATAGAATTTGTGCGTCTTGAGGTTTCAGAGTTATTCAAGATGCCGCTGCGGTAACGTTTAGCAAATTGCTGTATCTCTTAAACGGCATGACATACAACTACGATTTTTTTTACTACGGCGGGTCTTAATTTGTGCTTAATTTGTGCAATTTTATTTTTTCTATAATCGACACCATTGGAAAACTAGAATTTTTTTTTCAAAAACCCTAAAATCGATCCTCGCGCTTCAATGAGAAACCCTAGAAACTTACCAATTATGGTGATTTGTACCTGTCATGAACTCAAAGCATCATGTGAAATTCGATGTTTATATTCCAACTCCATAAAGAACTATTCCATTTTAATTAAAATCTGGCCATGATATAATGTAACGCTCCAATA
Source organism: Cosmia trapezina (assembly GCA_905163495.3). Classification (NCBI taxonomy): domain Eukaryota; kingdom Metazoa; phylum Arthropoda; class Insecta; order Lepidoptera; family Noctuidae; genus Cosmia; species Cosmia trapezina. Next base: position 3,518,958 of record LR991019.1, read on the forward strand.
CATGAGTTATTATTAAGTGACTGATATTATGATTATACTAATAATTAGTACCCTTATTAAATTGTTTATTCTTAAAGTTTCAGCTGAAAAAACCTTCTAACTACTTAGATATGAGAAAAAAACGATAGGGAAAGAAATCACACGATTAACCGAACAAATTCGAATGACTACATAAAAGCGGGCTCACAGTACATTATGCCCACCTTCTTAAATTGGTAGTATTATAATTGAATTTTGATGGGTACAAGTGCGTACAAATGGTTTAATTAGGTAACTATTTATTTACTTTTACATAAATATGTGACGTAGAGAGTTATCAGAGAGTAGCTGCGGTCATGCGTTTTGTTACTGTAGGCCCCGCCCAGTGCGGCAGAACTAACGTAAACGCACTTCAATGCGCGCTCGCCCGCTTATTGTCGAGTTTATTACAAACATAATGTTTCGAAAGTTTGATACTTAGTAGATTTTAAAAATATTAATAACTCCATACCGGTATTGGTTCGTATGGCCTGATGACGTCACTTGCCTTAAATTATTATGTATGAATATGCACTTTTACCACCATAGACTTATGAAAAAAGGAGGACTCCGCGCCACGCATATTGAAAGTGAAGCACCCGGCTCCCGTTGCCGCGCTTGCGAAATTAAAATTTTCTTACCTACGTTTTTTGCAATTTTCAAGTCAGTAATGTGTTGTATGTTGATCAAAATATGATTCGCGACCGTAACAAGTTTTACAGAATTATAATCATTGAAGTCATCAATACAACTCTATGACCGTAATCCTATTCAATTACTATTTCAAGAAATCTTGTTATTTGAGCATTATAGGTACCTACTAACTTAAGGAGTTGTATTATTGATTCTAATGAATAATTTTGTAAATACATATTTGTTACGGTCGCGAATCATATCATAATCTTTATAAGTAAAAACAACAGGTATCATCAATACATCTCTCTAAGTTAGATTTTATGCAGATTCCTCAAACGAACGAAATCTAACGAATCTGCACGAAATCTAACTTAGAGAGATGTATTGATGATTTTTATGGTTAAAATTATATAAATACATAATTATGTTTTATTGCCGCGTATCATACTTTGATCAAGATACAACCTGACACGGACCTGCAAATTGCAAAAAACTAAAAAAAAAATGATTTTCGTGGGCTACCACTGTGCATCATCCCGGTCTCGCTCCGTTACTATAGTACCGAGGCCGGGCTGAAGTGCGGGTTTCCAACGTATTATATTGCGAAATGATAAAAATTATAAACTTACCTTACAATCAGAACTAGGTACAAATATTAAAATAACATAATAGTTCCGGAAAACCGCTCTACTCTAACGCACAGAAAATACATGTGTGTCTTCTTTATCACTGAACAGTTAATTTATTTCACCATAAGCACAATGTACCACAAAACCAATGCGTATTGTCCAGCCGAAATTACACGCGTCGTAATTATACACACAATTCCTTGAATTACTGGGAAAAAGATAATGCGCACACGCTCTCCACACACGAGATTGGCGGCCAATTACTCGTGTCAAACAAAGTTAACACCGAACCGAACTAAAAGTGCGTTTCACGAATGTTGGTACCATTGTTTTTCATTGAAGAAATGTTTACAAAAATCCATTCCATACGGCAACTTCGAATGAAGCAACGACAAGCTCTGGGGATTCCCCCCAAGTAATGTTTTATTATCCCGGTCGTTCTGACGGCATGGCATAGGGTAGATGTATTTTATATATGTATGAGTGTAATAGTTTCGATTGACGAATTGGCTGAGATCTAGACAATATGGACATCCACTTTCCTCAATTTGTGAATATTTCTATTAAGTAGGTAACTAAATAATAAAACAAAATTTTACAGAGGTATCAATCATGCTATTTTATTTCAATTCAAAACTAAATCTATAAACGGTATTTTTTCTTTAATTTTTTTGGCAATAAAAATACACTTTCTTGTCAAATAAACCTTTTGTCTTTATTAAATTACTGTACTTACTAACATTTGACTGAGAGTTTAAAGGTTTGCAAATCCTCAATATCATTTATGGCTTACACACTGTGTGTACGTAATACCCATTGAGTTATAATGTACTACGTACTTACGTAATACCTACGTGTTTTACAAAACAATAAATTAACTATAAGTAACACTATTGTGCGAGACTGTTTCAAAAAACGAAATGTTGTACTACATATTTAAGAAGGTTGGCACAATGTACTGTGAGCCCGCTTTTATGTAGTAATTCGAATTTGTTCGGTTAATCGCGTGATTTCTTTTCCTATCGTTTTTTTCTTATAACTAAGTAGTTAGAAGGTTTTTTCAGCTGAAACTTTAAGGATAAACAATTTAATAAGGGTACTAATTATTAGTATAATCATAATTACAGTCACTTAATAATAACTCATGTATTGGAGCGTTACATTATATCGTATCCAGATTTTAATTAAAATCGAATAACTCTTTATGGAGTTGGAATATAAACATCGAATTTCACATGATGCTTTGAGTTCATGACAGGTACAAATCACCATAATTGGTAAGTTTATAGGGTTTCTCATTGAAGCGCGAGGATCGATTTTAGGGTTTTTGAAAAAAAAATTCTAGTTTTCCAATGGTGTCGATTATAGAAAAAATAAAATTGCACAAATTAAGCACAAATTAAGACCCGCCGTAGTAAAAAAAATCGTAGTTGTATGTCATGCCGTTTAAGAGATACAGCAATTTGCTAAACGTTACCGCAGCGGCATCTTGAATAACTCTGAAACCTCAAGACGCACAAATTCTATTTTTTGGGCACAATTAGGCACAAATTATATCTATCTAAGTAGCTAGTTTGTATCCAGCTACGACCGCTGGTAAAAAAACATGCCGCTGCAGTAACGTTACTCCAGCGGAATCTGTTTTTCGTGAATATCTTAGGATCGGCTGGACGCACAAATTCTAAATTTCGGGCACATTACACGAGATTGGGTACTAATTCCTGTCAAGACGAAATCCTGAAAAGCGACAACATTCCGCTGCAGTAACGCACACCCCAAAGCACGGCGCCGATTTAAAGTGGTCACCGATACGAAAGAAAGCAAAATATTTTATTTGTGACACGCACAGGCACTACCTACAGTAAAGAAGGAGCTAAAAGCAACAAAATAAACATTAAAAAGACGACATTAGAGAGACGACACGGTTGGCGCAGTGGTTGAGCGATTGACTGCTGCGCAGCATGTCGCGGGTTCGATTCCCGCACGGAACAAATATTTGTACGACCTACAAGTATTTGTTCCGAGTCTGGGTGTTTTTCTATCTATAATATGTATGTATTTACAAAAAAAAAAAGTATATAAGTAGTTTATCAGCCATCTTGTTACCATAACACAAGCATTAGGTTGCTTAGCTTGGGACTAGATGGCGTTGTGTGAAATGTCCAAGGATATTATTATTATTATTATAAAAAAAAAATAAAGACATAGGTAGTTATACAAGGCCAAAAAATCTCATCATAAAGCTGCCATGTTTAAAAAATAAATAGCCGGGGGCGGTTATATCTTTAATAATACGAAGGGGGCTGTTTCTATGTACTAATCGTTTCCTTAGCGAGGTCTCCAAAAAAGTTTCCTTCGCCACGGCTGTGAGGCGCTAATTCGGGGCATCGTTAACTTCACCACACAATCATTTATTGTGAAGGATTTGTTGGTTTAGCGGTATAATAATATTCCAATTATAGAGTTTTAGAATGGATACTGTGACGTTCACATACACCATTGTGTACCTATACCTAATTATAACGTTTTATTTGAAATATCCTCAAGTTTCGAGCAACTCAGTCAAGGTTTGTAGCCATAACGTGCCGATATAATAATAAACAAAGGATTCTCATTAAATGCTAATTTATTCGGAACTATTATAAATACCGATGCCTGTTTTGGGGTTTAGGATATTCTACACTATGGTTAGTAGTTGCTGCCTTGCTTCGCTCGCATCAAATCATGATTTATTAAGGCCCTGGTTCCAAGCTTGGTTTAGCTCGGTGTGTAAGTGAAACGGCTTTATGGCTGTCTAGTTTGACGCACGAGATAGAAGATTCTCACGCGCACCGGAATTATGTCGTAAAAGTGAAAATAAAATCGTATAAAATTAGAAATTAACTATTTAATAAAAAGTAATCCATCACTGGATGCAGTTTGGAATTTGACATTTCATGGTATATTTTTAATTATAATTATAATTGCTAATTAAGGGATAAACAGCTTTTAAAGATTATTAGGAGGTATGTTTAAAGATTTTTTTGGTGCATCCATCACTGTATGCGAAAAGGACTTGAAAATATCATCATTTTTTTACATGTCAAAATTATTTACGGTTTATGAGATACAAGCTTTAAAAAACCATCTTTTTGATCGTTTTCAGGAAATCTGCGCCTTAACATTAATCTTTGTAGGAAACACTTCTTATGTAGGTACAGTACAGTCCGCGCGCGAGCTCTCAAGAATCGGGGGGCTGAGGAAGCGGGCGGTTTTCAAGCACATACTGTCCTTATAGAATTGGGGATTCCATTTAGAGGGGCTTGTGGCTAAGTAATAACAGCCGCACGGGTCGATCGATCAGGTTAAGCTACGCTTGCCGCGGTTGGTCCGTGGATGGGTGAACATCTTTACATACTGAGACTCCTCCGTGCCTCGGAAAGCACGTTAAGCCGTTGGTCCTGGCTGTCATTTGTGGCCCTTTGACAGTCGTTACGGGTCGTCAGAAGCCCGAAAGTCTGACAACCAGTCTTACCGAGGGGTAGGGAGTATTACCCAGTAACTGGTTGTGGAGGTCAGATAGGCAGTCGCTCCATGTAAAATACTGATATTCAGCTGCATCCGGTTAGACTGGAAACTGAACCCAGCAGAGTTGGGATAAGTCTAGGCAGATGATCGCGATGATGATGATTAACACGTTTTTCTTTTTTTTTCAGAAAATTGAAGACAAATCCTCAGATCTTTCAGATGACGCGGAGGAAGAAACAAGTGAGTATCTTTCAATATCTTCCAAATCTATTAAAGCACATGACACGTTATATATGTATTTAAACCTTTACATAAGTAAAGCAACTTCTGGTTTGGGGCACACCTTTGCCGGCTGGTGGATTATTTAAAATAACGCACAGCAGTTCGTACTGATGCGAGGGATTCTCAGGTTTACGGCACTTTTGCTAATAGTTATAATTATTTCAACCATATTTTATCATAGTTACTTAAGAGACGTTTTCGTGATATCAGCAGTATAAAATTATCGAGCTAATTTCAACAATGCTAATCACTGCAACGGAATTCCTGCCAACAAAGTGACTTAACTTCCCGTAGGTTTTACATTAAAAGCTTGTATGACGGTGCGATTTCCGAAGTCGGCGCTCCCTTACCAACATCGACCACCCTACGTAATGGGATATTCATACCACCGCGTTACCAACCGTTCGTTGGCAGTTGGCACGACTCAGTATTCTTACGGTACGGTTACACCAAAACCGATTTTGTGGGCCGATGGCGGACAGAACTACTCGGATGAGTAACTCGGACGTGCATGTGCACGGTACGGTTACACCAAAACCGATTTTGTCGGCCGATGGCGGACAGAACTACTCGGATGAGTAACTCGGACGTGCATGTGCACGGTACGGTTACACCAAAACCGATTTTGTGGGCCGATGGCGGACAGAACTACTCGGATGAGTAACTCGGACGTGCATGTGCACGGTACGGTTACACCAAAACCGATTTTGTCGGCCGATGGCGGACAGAACTACTCGGATGAGTAACTCGGACGTGCATGTGCACGGTACGGTTACACCAAAACCGATTTTGTCGGCCGATGGCGGACAGAACTACTCGGATGAGTAACTCGGACGTGCATGTGCACGGTACGGTTACACCAAAACCGATTTTGTCGGCTGATGGCGGACAGAACTACTCGGACGAGTAACTTGGACGTGCATGTGCACGGTACGGTTACACCAAAACCGATTTTGTCGGCCGACACTGTTGTGCCGACATTGGACGTTGCCGGTCTTCTGTAGTTGTCTGTGCAGCTTAACGGAGTGTAGACGCGTTTTTAAAATGGAGGAATTCGAAAAAAATTATCTTTTAAAAAATTCGTACCGCAATTTAATACCGTCCGTTTCGTACTGGAATTTTTCCATATCCATAGAAGACTGGCAGAGACAAAACAGAATAATGACAGAATGATTGCTTAAATTAAATTTTAAATACACTCAATTTGGGCTTTGGACGTCAGCAGACTGGCGAGAAATCCCAATAAGTTCGGATTGATCGGCCGTTTTCGGTCGTCATCGGACGATGGTGGTTGTAGTAGTGTAAGCGCTCCCTTTCATTTACATACGTTTGATTTGTACGGCCGAGTTTGGTCGAATAGGTCCGAGTAAAGATCGGCCGATAACGGTTTAGGTGTACGCGTACCGTTAGGAGGCTGCTTTCATATGAAATACCCGCCATAGTTCTTGGTCTAGGCGTTTTATCATAGCAGTATGTCACTTGAATTAATGTTAATAATACAAATAACTGAATTGTGATTATATCAAATATCAATATTAGTTTCTGCCCGCGACTTCGTCCGTGAAATTCCTTGTTCCCGGGGAACAAGAAATTTCACGTGCACGAAGTCGCGGTTGCGTAATTCAAACGAACAATGTAACAGACTAAAATTAACGGAAGTTCAATTTAACGGAAGTTAACAAGAGCGTTAACATTTTTTTGTGTTAACTTAAAAGTTGATCGGTTAACAACTTCGTATACAGCGTACAGTCCTATACAGCATAATAATCATTAAATTTACTTGTGTCTAATTAATTATTAAAGCAACTCAAATTGTACGTACGTTCTGAGAATGTTAATGATTGCCCTACTAACACATCATTCATTGAATCGTAAACATCCTTGTTTTAATTACAAACCCATCGACGAAATAGCCCACGTCTTACTAATAAACTAATACTCATAATTCACAAAATGGTTTAAAATTAAGTTCAATGATAGATATATACAATACATTCTATTTGCATTTAAGAGGGCCATCTCTCGCTCACACGGGACCAAATTTTCAAGAATGTTAAATGAAAAGATGCTTTTTTGAAAAATGAAATCAATTAGCGAACCAGTAAATAATATTAATATAATAGGCAATTATTAAAAACACATTTTTATTGTGGCATTTATTTAACTCATTTCAAAACACATAATATTTTTTGAGCTGAGTTTATTATATAACACAATAGAAGTTTGTTTTTAAAATTAGGTAGGTACCTATTAAATTAATATTATTTACTAGTTCGCTAATTGATAACATTTTTCCAAAAAAGCACCTTTTCATTTATCAATCTTAAGAAAATGGTCCAGTGTGAGTGAAAGAGAGATAAAATGCGACAGCCCTCTGAGATATAAGTCCTTTGACTCGCATTCAGCTATTAACGTTATTAATTTCTGTTATTTTCATAGGATCGTACATTCGACTGAAGTGAGCTTTGCGTATTGCGTCATAATTCGAAATGAAATATTGTTACGTCGGGTCATGGTTGGTTCAATTTGATTGACCGAACAATTTATTTATTGATCATTGTATGGTTATAGGTAATTATTTAGATCGTTCAGATGGGCTCTGAAGTAAAGCGGTTAAGAGGATTGAAGCGTGGTTTAGCTCGGTTTGTAAGTGAAATGGCGTTATGGCTGTCTAGTTTGGCACTAGAGAGAAGACTCTCGCGCGGACCGGAACTAAAAGCGCTCCGTTTCAATGTAGATTTGTGACAAAAAGCTATACTTAAATACATTTTTAGCTTAGTAAGTTCTTAACATATTTAAATACCTTCGATTTAATTTTACTGCACAGTAAATTCAAGTGCCTAATCATAATAACACTTAAGAGCCATTTCACGTTTTCGCGCGAATATGTTAGGATTTTAGTCGCCTAATTTACCATCTTATGTAAAACTCTGACATTGTTGAATACATTTAAAAGAAAGACCAATCTTTCGTATTGATTCTTAATGTAACACATTTACAAAAACTTATTTGTTTACTTTGTGGCGATTAATCTCCCACAACTAGCTTGCAGAAAAATCATCGCAGAGTCAATTTCAGACTCATAAATCTATCATTAATATTTATAAATTTTACTTAAAAAATACATAAAGCATCATCAGACATATAATTTTGTTGACTTTTGATGTACTTACTAGAATATCGGTTATTAATAACATTAATTAGGTAGTAAAAAAATAAAGTCTCGGGGCAATTTTTACGTTTTATATCGCTATTTAATCGCGATTTTTTGGTTTGAATAAAGCGTAATTAAATTTTTAAAAACATGTCAAAATAAACTATGTTTTTTAACAAAACTAATTCTAAAGTTTTATTAAAATCCCTTCATTTATTTAGACATAATAACGATATTAACATCACTCTAAATTAGAATAAATTACGTTGCATAAGCGGGCACTGATTATTACAGCGCGAGCGCCCATCGCGGAAGGACATTTTTTCCCGCCTGTCCATTGTGTCCCACGTGTCCGAGCTCACGTATCGTAAACGCATTAAGGCTCTTACAGACAGAGGCGATATCGCGTCGGCGACGCGATATTGCGATATTATTAGGTCTTTACCTATGAAATTGCCGTTCTGCAGTACTGGCCATTTCAAATCAAAATAATTTTTGTTTGGCTAAGAATTCTAATTTCAAATTAATTTTATTTTAAAAACATGGTTTTTTTTTTCAAAAGTAGGTAGTCATTTGTTTATTGATTAGTGTTACATTTTCATCGCATTTCAATCTTTTTCGTCATCATGGGTACGTTAAAAATTCGAGTAATTATGGAATATGAGTACCGTCGTGGCAGCAACGCGGCACAAGCGGCACGCAACATCAACGACGTTTACGGAGCTAACACTACAAACCAACGCACCACCTGTTATTGGTTTGCTCGCTTCCGTTCTGGAAATTTCGACCTGAAAAATGAACCTCGCGGTCGTCCGAAGACTTTGGTCGACAATTACGAATTAAAGGCGATTGTGGAAGCTGATGATACACAATCTACGGCTGAATTAGGAGCAGCTTTCGACGTTAGCGTCAAAACAATATTGGTCCATTTGCGTCAAATTGGCAAGGTAAAAAAGCTTGACAAATGGGTGCCCCACGAACTCAATGATCGCCAGCGCGAAGTACGCGTCGAGACGTGCCTTGCACTGCTCAACAGACACACAAATGAAGGCTCTTACAGACAGAGGCGATATCGCGGTCGCGACGCGATATTTCGATATTATATCCGTAGAAAAATATCGCGTCGCGACGCGATATCGCCTCTGTCTGTAAGAGCCTTGAAGGAATTTTGAACCGCATTGTTACCTGCGATGAAAAATGGATTCTGTTTGATAACCGCAAGCGCTCAGCAAGTTGGTTGGATCCTGGTTCAGCACCTAAACAATGCCCTAAACGAAAACTTACCCCTAGAAAAGTGATGGTCACTGTTTGGTGGTCTAGCGCCGGTGTGATTCATCACAGCTTCTTACCAAACGGGGTGAGCATTACTGCAGATGTGTACTGTGAAGAACTGAACACAATGATGGAGAAGCTGGCACATCTCCAACCAGCATTGGTCAATCGCTCGTCTCCGCTGCTCCTGCACGACAACACGCGACCTCATACTGCACAGCAGACGGTCTCCAAGTTGCAAGAACTGGGGTTGGAAGCTCTCCGTCATCCGCCCTACTCACCAGACCTTTCGCCTACAGACTACTACTTTTTCCAGAATTTGGATAACTTCTTGGCGGGAAAAAAATTCAATACCCGAGAGGCAGTACAAAATGCCTTTGAAGAATTTGTTGCCTCCCGACCAGCTGATTTCTTTAAGAAGGGCATCAATAAACTGCCACTGCGTTGGCAAAGATGCATTGATTGCATGGGTGATTACTTCGATTAATACAAATAAAAAATTCATGAAAAAAATTCGTTTAAATTTTTTCATACAAAACGGCAATTTCATAGGTAAAGACCTATTATATCCGTAGAACAATATTGCGTCGCGACGCGATATCGCCTCTGTCTGTAAGAGCCCTTATTTTTACTACGACTGCAATATCAAAATTTTGTGAAATGGCTCTTAAGGAAAATCCAAATGATTTCACCATATACTTAAAAATAAGCTAAAATAACTTAAAAATATAATATCTTAAACTAAAACTAATAAAAAACTAGAATATGGCGTCGAAAAATTCCTCCGCATCGCTGTCGACTGGTAGAGTACCCAAGAGACTGGCGGCATTGCCACGCTGTATGGCAATGCTAATCCTCTGGCCAAGGTAAAAGCCAGCCCTTGGGTCACGGGAAGTGTCAACAAGCCGTTTGGAGATTTCCTTAAACAAACTATGAGCACTCGGACCCCACGGCCCAAGGGTTTCAACCCCAAACGGCTCAAAAATATAATTACCGATAAGGTTATTATACTTCCGCCGCTTGAGGTTTTCCGCAGCCGCAGCAGCAGTGCCAGCACAGCACGCCGAGCCAGGAAGATGGGATGGCGCAAGAGTATCGACACAAGTTGCGTCCCACACTAAAGGCCTTCCCACCTTCCATGGAAATAATGACATGCCGTCCGGTCTCTTGCCATCGTCGCGTGCCAAGCCATTGGGTTCTAATACAGCTGGAACGCCGACGGTGACAAGGGCTCGTCGGATGATGTCATTGATGTTAGCGTGCCGCGCTAAGCGACCCGCACTTCGGCTGCAAGACAGGCCGTGGTGTCCGAGGCTGCTGACAACTTCGCCACAGTGACAGCGATGAGGAGAACACGAAGGAGCTCCAAGTCGCAGGGAAGCAGCGAGGCGGAAAGTAGTGTCGTCGAACAAAGTGCCAATGTTCGACGACGGTAGCGCATGAAGCCACAGACCCGACTCCCACTTGCCCACAGCAAGCAGGCGCGCACGCTCCGCAGTAGTAGCAGACGTGTCAAGTAAATTGTTCTGTACTACTCTGCAGAGCGGCTCATCCCACCGTCTCTGGGAAGATGGATTGTCGGGTGGGTCTGAATTCGGGCAAGCGAGTTTCCAGGCATCCATAGCCTCGGTGAAACAAGGCACATCAAAATTAACCAGTGTGGAGGCTAGGATTTTCCTGATTAATTTCTCTGCGCCGTGGACCCAGGATATGAACGCCGGTAAACTAATACTAGAAATTTTGCGGACGCCGAGGCCTCCCATACGGATGGGAAGAGTAGCTTGTGCCCAAGCACGGTCGTCCAAGGCCACATTTAAGATCAAAGTTAAAGTATGCCGGATAATTTTGTCCATTTCGTCTAAAAGGTGAGTGTGCTTCCATAAATGGGAAGCGCGAAGGAAATATGTTAATTTAGGGCCAAAACAGCAGTAACGAATTAATGTTATGGCCGAATGCATGTTAATTTGGAATAATCTTTCCGAAACGTCATTGAAATTTTGAATTTTTTCTTCAATAAAAAGAGGAAAAGAATTTTCATAGATTGGACACCCGAGGAGACGAAGAGAGTTTTTTTCGATAATTTTGATTTCTGGGGCTATTGCATTAAATTTAGGAAGGGTTAGTTGTCTGTCAGTACTGTCCGCTAAAAATAGTTCACATTTCGAAAGGTTGAGATCAAGGCCAATGGAATGAAGTTCATTTTTTAAAAATTGAAGATCGTTTAAAACAGTTTCTACATCGCCTCCCAAGGTTCCATCATCAAGATACCAAACGTTAAATTTGGAATTTAGATGTCGAATAATTGGGTGAATGGCTAAACTAAAAATCACTGGCCCGAGGGGGTCACCTTGTTGACAGCCAACAGCAGATTCCAGAAGGTTGTCCCGATACAGTAATTTAGAAGGGTGTCTGTAACATTGCCAAAGGAAACTATAAATTTGGGGTATTTCTTTTCTAGTTTCTGCCAGCAAGGTGTCCCTATTAACAGAATTGAAGGCATTCTTTATGTCAACCTTCAGGATGACCTCACCTTTGCCAGAATTTAGGTAGGTCGATAAGGCGTGTACGGCAGCCTCACAGCCCCCTTTGGAGCCGTAACCTAGCTGCAGGGGCTGCAATTTTTCCGAAACCACCTCACCAAAAAATTTACAACAAATCTTGGCTGCCATACGACGGTAAGTAGTTCCCACGGCAATGGGACGAATGCCGCCATCCTTCTTACGCAGGGCGCATAGGTTGGCCCCGTATAGAACGTCGATGACGGCCTCGTTCACCTTGCCGGAGAGCATGAGATTAATCAGAGCCGTAAGCTCCTTCAAGAGCAACTCACCAGCTGCCCCGTCGCCTGGACAGATAAGGTCCTTAAGGTGTTGAGGACTCAGGCCGTCGAGGCCACCAGCAGAGCCGCTCCTGAAGGAGCAAACGGCTGTGACCAACTCTCGACCTGTAATGGTGAGGGAGTGATTATCCGGATCAGGGGGGTCGGGAAAAGAAAGGCCATCCACTGGGGCAGGGTGTTTGCTCTCCAGAGCTGCGAGCGTTTCTGGAGAACACGGTGCCATTTCACCATATTATTATACAAGACTAACATTTAGTTTTATAGGAATTTTAAAAACACAACATTATTTGTTGTAAGTAATAAATAAGTCGAACGAAAGGTGAAATGTTAAATTGAGTAGAGTTGTAGTTTCTAAATGTTAAGTTTTTGGCGGAATATAGTGTTGAAAATATGCGCAGGTATTTATCAGATTTTCCGGTTTCTACGCCGCAACGCATGTGTTACGGTATGCGGATAATTCGTTACACGGATTCGGAATTTTTTCCATAAACACTACCTAATGAATGTCACAAGTAGTATTTTTTCTCTGCTAAATCTGCTAAACGAATGATGAGGTTAAACGCATGATGCATTTAGATGCTAATTAATTACCTAATACGATTAATAAAGACCCTCCCCTAAGTCCCTGAGTCCCTTATTAATGACGTTAATCGGTAAACTCCAAGCGGTCGGTAACAATTTTATTAAAGCGTTGCAAAAACGCTTTTGGTATAAATGTTGCAAGCGCTTGTTGGTTTTTGAACTAAAATACTACTCATTTACTAAAACCATTTCACAATATCGCTGTGCTCATGGAAATATTAAAGTTATTTCTATACGAGAATCCCACAAATTAGTAGTTAGCAGTGTACTTAACAAACACGACGGACTCGTTCTAGGCTTTTAAGAAATGTAAACGCCGAATTTACAAGTCAATTAGCAAAATATTTGAACGTCTGTCTAACCGTCGGCATATCCACAAATGGCTAGTCTTTTAGATTTAAATCTACATAAACTAAGCGAGGACAAGAAACTCTTCTCTTAGCATATTTCCTAACGGGTACCAATCTGTGTATTACAAAACGTTTAATGTATTATGCCATACAATAAATATTCTTGAATGCATTGAATTTAGATAAATGGTTCTAGTTTCCTAACAGAGCAATTCGTGACGTCGAGCGAAACACTTATTCAATGTATCATTGTGAGGTACTTATGTAAAGATGGCTGTACGGCACGGCACTATCTACCTAGGTACATCGCCTCGGTTGATCTAGTCTAGGGTCTACCTAATTGGACATTTTGCTCGCAGTCACAACACGTGTTGTGTGTTTTTGACAAGTTTGTAGGTATGCCAATTATACTTGATTTACAAAACGTCGGCACCCCAGTATGAACGCAGACTCAAAAGAACTCAACAGATGAACTGTGACGTACTTAAATGCAGGAAATTATTAACAGAATAATGCAATACATAGACTAGGATGTTATCCGGTACCTATATTTTAGTTTATCAAGTCACTATATGTTAATTTTATGTTTAAACTATCACCTACATATTGACTTCTTGTTATTGTAACTCGTGGCGAGTCGGGTTCATAACGAATCATATAAAATTGTTCGTAGGCGCAAAATGCAGAGAATTAAATTGTGAGGCAGTGAAATACACTAGCGTATAGCGTTATTAGCGTTGCAAAAGAAAAACTAGGTGTTTACAATTCAGCACTGCCTTCAGAAAAACTATTGAAATTAATCTGATTAGCGCAAAACCTTTCTAAATCTTTTTTTCATAGTGCGCCGTTTCGTATCCACTGACCATAGGCCTAAAGTGAATTTTTGTTACAAACCGCTTATCAAACCATTGGTTTTGCGCTCAAACATCAGAGTAATTTCAATAGCTTTCTGAAGGCAGTGATGAATTGTAAACACCTAGGTCCTTGCATGATGCTATTCAAACGTAACGTGTTACAAATTCAAATCACCAATGAGTAGCCAGAAAGTAACATCACTAGTATTTCAATGGCGGTCCGTACCTACTGTTCACTAAAACCATTGGCCTTATTGCATTATGAAATAACTATATAGAAGCTGTAGCTACTCTACCATAAACCGCTACTCAATCAACTCGCAGCGTATCGCAGCCCACTGCTGGACATAGGCCTCTGCCAGGATGCGCCACAACACCCTGTCCTCCGCCTTCCGCATCCAGTCTGTCCCAGTCATTTCCATATGGTCGTCGGTCCATCAAGCTGGGGGGCATCCCACGCTAAGCTTGCCGATACGCGGTCTCCACTTCAGGACTCGTCTGCTCCACCGGCCATCGGTTCTTCGACAAACATGGCCAGCCCCATAGATATAAGAAAGAAGGAGATGTGCCTTTTTCCCTTTGTCACTTTCATGATTTTAAAGACAAATACGGTAAAATACTTGTACTTACATATGGAAAGTGATTTCATGATGTCCATGGCTTCGGGTTTTACAAGAAACCACTGAACAACGCGGCATTCTTATAAATTGTCACGGTCACAGTCGAAAGCGCACTAGTTCGTGGAGACGGAATTTGTACTATGAATGGCTCATACTGAGCATGTCGCGCGGACATGTTTTCGCCCGCTTGCCACTTCTCCTGTTTTTAGGGTTCCGTACCAAAATGGTAAAAAAGGAACCCTTATGGTGTGACTCAGTCTGTCTGTCTGTCTGTCTGTCCGTCTGTCTGTCTGTCCGTCTGTCTGTCTGTCTGTCTGTCTGTCTGTCTGTCACAGCTGGATATCTCAAGAACTACTAATGCTATCAACTTGAAATTTGCAATAGTTTTAGATGACATTTACCCAACTATTTTGCAAATAAGAAAGACGTAAAAATATTTATATTTTTTTTTGTAAAAGGGACTGAAAGGTGGTCTTAAAAAATCAAAGTGGGGCTAATAGGGCATGTGGGGTATCATATGAAAGAGTGCTATTTGCACATTCTCAAACATTTTTTAATTTTTTTTAGGCCGCATAGTTTTCGAGTTTTGATGAAAAATGTGAAAAAAAATACCGTTTCCCCCCCTTATCTCCGAAGTTTGCAAAGATAAAAATCTGAAATTATTCTATGTGATAGAAGTTTATGTAAAGATTACAGGAAAAATAAAACGATGTCTCTAAATAGCACAATTTTTCAGAAACCGGAACGGAACCCTCAGTGCGCGAGTCCGTCTCGCTCTTGACCGGCTTTTACATTTCTATGGCCAGCCCACTACCACTTCATTTAGCTACCGCTACTGCTTGTCCTTTAAACCATCGTCTCAGACGTCGTATTATGTACTATGTATAAGTTGCAGCCTCAGTATGTGTACTGCTTAGAAAAATAGCTAATAGTGATGTTGTTGGGGCCGCAGCTCGGTCAATAAATAAATAAACTGAAGCTGCACTAGTATTCAGGTCAGGGTTGAAGCCTGCACGTTTCCACTTTTCATTCTGAACTTTCTTTGGAGTCACACATTAACAGGAGATTTTGTAGAAAATCTTGCGGCTTGTGTTCCGAATTTGTTATCAACCTATCTTTAACATACACACGCATAACTTTAAATAAACCTAGATCGGGTTTAAATAAACCTAGATCGGGCCAGGCACTACATTACCTTCAGAATTTTATTTTTTTGCAACTATAATTTTTATATTTGTCATACCAAAGTTTTTAACCAGATTATTATAATACTACTAACATAGGCCTAGATTAATATTTACTACTGAACCATCTATTTACACTTTTTTGTAAACATATTTTTTTTTTTCAATAAATTTTATTTTATTTTTTATTTTAACTTCACGCCTTCTTCCTTGGGGGTAGACAGAAACTACAGAACGCCACATGCTAAGATCCTTATAGTCCTTTTGCTTAACTTACGTTCGTACATGTGGTCATACTTTATGACACGCACGCTCCGATTGCGAGTACTACGCACCTGACCTTTCTGAAGAACATCACCAATAAAGTTACTATACAGGATGGTCCAAATAGTGACGTCCAAAAGAAAAATCAAAATTCCTCATAACCAGCGGAATTTATTTGTAGTTTTCGAGTTATTTTTGTTTTTGTAATTATTTACAGATTTCTGGCGATGGATGTTCAAAAATTCATATATTTTTCAGATTTATTTTTTGTGGCATGATCGTCTTGAATGTTACTTTTGATGACACAAAAAAAATCTGGAAAACACACACTACCGAAAAAGATATTAATTTTTGAACCTCCACCGGCAGAAAACTGTAAATAAATACAAAAACAAAAATAACTCAAAAACTACAAAATATCGCGGAAATTTTCGAATACGGAATTCAGATTTTTCTTTTGGACGTCACTATTTGGACCAACCTGTATGTCCTATGGCGGGGCTCCGGCCGGCGTGACCTATCTTCAATTCGACATTAATTTATATCTCAGTGTTATAAAAGTTCCGCATTTGTTTACAATACTGCAGACAAAAGAGTTGCGGACAGACACGATGTCGACTTGTTTACACTGAAGCTGTTTTGTTTCGTCATCATGGCAATGAGTGATAAGCGTCGTCATCGTGCCCCCCCCACAAATAGTTAGGTCACAAGTCACAACTTTTCCGTTAATATATTATGTTGGGATTTTGTTAGCGTTGGGAGGAGCTCGTGGCTAAGTAATGACAGCTGCACCGGTCGATCCACCAGGTTAAGCTACGCTTGCCGGGGTTGGTCCGTGGATGGGTGACCATCTTTACATACCGAGACTCCTCCGTGCCTCGGAAAGCTCGTTAAAAGCCGTTGGTCCCGGTTGTCATTCGTGGATCTTTGACAGTCGTTACGGGTCGTCAGAATCCCGAAAGTCTGACAACCAGTCTTACCAAGGGGTATCGTATTACCCAGTCACTGGGTTGTGAAGGTCAGATAGGCAGTCGCTCCATATAAAATACTGGTGTCAGCTGCATCCGGTTAGACTGGAAGCCGACCCCAACATAGTTGGGAAAAGGCTAAGCAGATTGATATTATGTTGGCATTGAATGGTCATCAGATGGGGTAGTAACTGTAATCAAACATATCGATGAAACGCTGATAAGTACTTAATTATTAGCCGTTTCACTCGATTGAATGTTTCTTTTCCTCGAGTTTCATTCCTCGTTCACACGTTTCCGATAAAATTACAGTATACCTACTAGCGGACCCGACAGACGTTGTCCTGTCTGAACGATCCTGGAACCCGACTGCAGCGCCACCTAACGTGTCCAATTGTGTTTTCAAACCATCCAGGAACTCATTGAAATAAACACACACAATTTCATCTAAATCGGTCCAGCCGTTTAGGAGGAGTTAGGTGACAAACACACGTACCTACAGAAGAATTATATATAAGATATATTAAAGGTGTCGTCAAATTTAAGGGTGTGGATCAAACTAAACAACTTTCTCCATGCGACCAACATCATAATCGAGATAAAATTTAAGGGTGTGGATCAAACTAAACAACTTTCTCCATGCGACCAACATCATAATCGAGATAAAATTTAAGGGTGTGGATCAAACTAAACAACTTTCTCCATGCGACCAACATCATAATCGAGATAAAATTTAAGGGTGTGGATCAAACTAAACAACTTTCTCCATGCGACCAACATCATAATCGAGATAAAATTTAAGGGTGTGGATCAAACTAAACAACTTTCTCCATGCGACCAACATCATAATCGAGATAAAATTTAAGGGTGTGGATCAAACTAAACAACTTTCTCCATGCGACCAACATCATAATCGAGATAAAATTTAAGGGTGTGGATCAAACTAAACAACTTTCTCCATGCGACCAACATCATAATCGAGATAAAATTTAAGGGTGTGGATCAAACTAAACAACTTTCTCCATGCGACCAACATCATAATCGAGATAAAATAAGCAGTCTTCTCGTACATTTTGAATATTGAAGTGCCTCGGAAAGCACGTTAAGCAGTAAATGGTCCCAGCTGTCATTCGTGAATCTTTGACAGTCGTTACGGGTCGTCAGAAGCCCGAAAGTCTGACAACCAGTAACAGGAGACACAAGGGGTTGTGGAGGTCAGATAGGCAGTCGCTCCATATAAAATACTGGTATTCAGTTGTATCCGGTTAGACTGGAAACCGACCCCAACATAGTTTGGAAAAAGCTAGGCAGATGAAGTATTAAAGTTTAGTATGGGACAGCTGATATTTTTTTCTCGATTACAATGTTGGTCCCATGGAGACAGTTGTTCAGTTTGATGGTATGTACCACACCCTTTAATTTGACCACACCGTTCTGATACACCCTGTGTAGCAATGAACGTTCATATCTGCTCCTTTCATTTAAGGCCCTGCATCCAAGCGTGGTTTAGCTCGGTGTGTAAGTGAAATGGCGTTATGGCTGTCTAGTTTGACGCACGAGATAGAAGATTCTCACGCGCACTGGAATTATGTCATAAAAGTGCAAATAAAATCGAGGTATTCCACTTAGGTCACTGATTTGAACGGCAGTTCCTCGAACGTCACCTAAACACTTCCACTATGGGCACTGAAACAAAATTTAGTTCCGTTCGGTGGAATATTTTATTGATATTACTTTCAGTCCCCGAACGGCACTCTCAGACATTAACAATTTAATCATAAATAATCCATCACTGGATGCAGTTTGGCATTTGACATTTTATGGTATATTTTTAATTATAATTGTAATTATTAATGAAGGGATAAACAGCTTTTAAAGATTATTAAGATGTATGTTTGTAGATTTTTTTGGTTAAAGTATGTTTAATTATGTTTTGAGTTCCATCACTGTATGCGAAAAGGACTTGAAAATATATATTTTTTTTGTTATTGTCAAAATTATTTACGGTTTATGAGATACACAGCTTTAAAAAACCATCTTTTTGATCGTTTTCAAGAAATCCGCGTCTTCATTTTTCAATCATTCGGTAAGCGAGTGAAAGATGCCGAGTGCCGAAATCCGAAACAGTTGGTTCGGTTCGCTAATGAATTCATTTTTCACTAATGATTCATTTTGGGTTCAGACGTTTCACTGCGTAAAAATAAAAAAATCGAAAGGCAAAAAACAAAGAAAAGTGAAACGTCTGATATCGACTTCATGAAGTCAGTTCAGGGCTGCTAAAACGGCCACTTTGGCAGAATCATAATAGGATAATCTAGGTATTATGAATCATATTTGAAATCGTAAAACGGTCACAAACTGACAATTCATAGCACGCAATTCATCTGTTTGACAGTTTTGTATGGAGATTGATGTTTAATGTCAAATAGCACAATCATAATAAATTGCAGGGAATTCAGGAAATTAATCGCTTTTAGAGTAATTGCTTAAGGCCGAACTATACGCCAATGACCTTGAGTGGTTAGCTTGCGCATTCTGGCCTGAGCTCACGCAACGCGTCGTACGTCCAGCCAGTATTAGGACTCGCCCATCAAGGAGCGCTGTCCCAAATAAGACGCATTTTTAATTTATTTTAATAAAAAATATACATGTTTTTAAAAAGTAACAAAACCAAATCATTTTCGTTTGTATTGCAAAGTAGTAGATATTTTTTTTATATTCTTTTGATAAAAAATGAAGGAGTAAAATGGTTTCATCTTAACGATTTGGAGGTGATTTGGGGTTTTTTTTCTTATTATGTGATACCGATAGAAAAATTATGGCTAAACCAAATTACGATTCATATCATGTAGATTACTAACAATTTTTTTCAGATGTAATTTCTCTGTAGGTTCCGGCGAAAAACTGCTTCATCTGCACGCTGTTTTTAGCTTTTTTCGAAAGAGTAGCCTTAATGTGGCCGTTTTAGGCCCGCAGACCCATCTTTCTGAGCCCGTCCACAATATTTTTACCACAGCATGAGGTATTATTGAGACCAGTGGTGGCCAAAGTGATAACGGCCGCGAGTTACGAGTTGTAGGTCGAGCTCTCACGTACAGTCATTCTCCATTCGAAATTTCGTCCAATTCGAAATTCCGAATTTGTTGCCATCGAAATTCCGAATCGATATTTCAAAACGGAATTCCGACTGTATGTATTACTGCAGCCCTCAAAGATAATGGTTGTCGGAGGTCAACTTGGTAATCATCATGTTTGGAGTCATGGAATAATAACAAACATATTAATGGTTTTTTTTTCTCATCTACCTATACTTAAAAAGTAAAGTCACTATTCATGTCTGTCTGTTGGCCGCGTTGTTCTTCTAAACTACGTAATGGATTTTGATGCGGTTTTCACTATCATTTAGAGGATTTATTCCGGAAGACTTTTATGTATAACTAGCGGACCCGACAGACGTTGTCCTGTCTGAACGATCCTAGAAACCGACTGCAGCGCCACCTACCGGGTCCAATTGTATTTTCAAACCATCCAGGAACCCATTCAAATATACACACAAAATTTCATCCAAATCCGTCCAGCCGTTTAGGAGGAGTTAGGTGACAAACACACGTCCTCCTATGTCCGTTTCCTGGTTCTAAGCTACCTCCCCACCAATTTTCAGCCAAATCGGTTCAGCCGTTCTTGAGTTATAAATAGTGTAACTAACACGACTTTCTTTTATATATAACCGTCTAAATCTGCTTAATACACTTTTCAACCTTTTTAATTCTTTAAAAAAAATACAGACAAAAGTTTATTCACCCTTTTTAAATAGTTTACACAAAATACATTTCTGAACGCATGCATAAATGTCAATCACAGTATTTGACAGGATGACAGGAGGAAAACAAATGTTTGACAGGTACGAAACAAAGGAACATAATTAAATGGAAAATGAGGGAAAATGATTCATTTTCATAATTATGTATTCGTTAAGTTTTCATTGTTTTTAAAATGTATTCTGCTATTCAGGGCGGAGACAAATCCAACGAAACAAAAACCATGAAAATTTATCCAGCCGATCTCGAGTTATAAGTGTTGTAACAAACCCGTCTTTGTTTTATATATATATAGATACATGAATATTTAGTGAACGGATAATTATGGACTTTAGTTTATAATCTAACTCGTTGTGTTAAACTATCAAATTGTAACATGGCACCATACTTCAATTCAATGCTACGGAACGCACCTGGTTCGTTAGTCGGCGAATATAAGGCTATAGAGGCATGAGGAACAGGGTGTAAAGTTCACTCATCCTTCATAGAAAAGGGAGGATCTTCCGACCGGGTGTTGTGTCTGATGGGCAACTGCCCAACGGTTGATGTCGCGATGTTGTTATATGCTAGTCGCGCGGTAAACTCTGATTGCGCGATGCAGGTTGCGTGACGTCATGTCATTGTGATGTGTAGTTCGTATGTGGCGATGTAGATGCCGCCACAGTGCTATAAAAATATCGGCCACGGCTGCAATGGAAGACGGTATTGTGCATACAGATTACAAAAGTGATAAATTATTGATCTTAAGTCATAAATTTTTTCATACAAACAACGGTCGTATAAATTTGAATTGATTTATTTGTATGAAACCGTCCCTTAGTAATTAGTGTTTATTCACATAACAGTTAGAAAGAGGTAGCAATTGTTTTCATTGACGAAGCGACACATCGCGCGCAGTTTGTGAACCACGTTATGCAGAATAAAATAAATTAATTTGTTCACTATCATTAGAATTTATTCCGGAAGGTTCATATTATAAATAATACATTAATATTTAACTTATATATAATATAGAAACCTTCATGTTTAGTCAAGTCGTAAAAACCGTGTGAAGCAGGGCCGGGTCGCTAGTATTATTATATAATGTTTTCCGCTATTCACAGGGAAAAGTCATTTACTAACAGCGTAACAGTTATTTAAAAAAACATAAGCAGTCATGTGGCCTGGGGTCTTAAAACTATGAAATACTTAACAGCACAGTGGTTTTTAGGGTTCCGTACCAAAATGGTAAAAAAGGAACCCTTATGGTGTGACTCAGTCTGTCTGTCTGTCTGTCTGTCTGTCATAGCTGGATATCTCATGAACTGCTGATGCTATCAACTTGAAATTTAGAATAGTTTTAGATGACGCTTACACAACTATTTTGCAAATAAGAAATAAATAAAAATATTTGTATTTTTTTTGCAACAGGGACTGAAAGGGGGTCTTAAAAATTTAAAGTGGGGCTGCTAGGGCATGTGGGGTATCATATGAAAGAACGCTGTTTGCACATTCTCAAACAATTTTTAATTTTTTTTAGGCCGCATAGTTTTCGACTTTTGATGAAAAATGTAAAAAAAATACCCCCCCCCCCCCCCCCCCCTTATCTCCGAAGTTTGCAAAGAGAAAAATCTGATAGAAGTTTATGTAAAGATTACAGGAAAAATAAAACGATGTATCTAAGTAGCACACTTTTTCAGAAATCGGAACGGAACCCTCGGTGCGCGAGTCCGACTCGCTCTTGACCGGTTTTTTTTTAGTTTCAAATTAAAATAAAAAAAGAAAACAATAATTATGTAAACAAAAAAAGAAAGATAAAAAATCAAGTATCAGACTTAGCTCTCGAGGTTGTTTTGATGGGACTTGAACCCTGCAATCATTGTACCGATAATCGTTAAGGTTAATGGCTTAATCTCAAACTCAAAGCATTTATTTCAATTAAACCAATTACAGGCACTTTTGAATTGTCAAAGAGTCGGTCAGTAGGTAAGGCAGAAAGTTGAAGCTAGTTGCCCATTCCAAAACGTAGATCTATAGCGGAGAGCCTCGACCAACACCTCAGGAGGCTCTCATTGCGCGGCTGGGTCTTCAGAAAGCAGTACTCCTGGACATGGCACGCATAGTGAGGAGTTGTCCTCTCTAGAGCCGGGAAACACCGTCAGCTCGGACCCAGTTCCTGATGCCAATGGTCTACTATTTTTTTATAAGTGCTGTTATATATGTATTGAAAATAAAATAAAGGAATGTAAATTCAAATTAATAGTTTAAATATACTTACTCACAGAGTTTTTAGAATCGGGTGCAAAGCTTTATGGGATTGATAGTTGACACCATTTGTAGCATTTTGAGCTATAAAAATACAATGTCTTAGACGAAGTAGGTTTATTTTTTATTTTTAACTGCTATTTTTACCCTTACCTACCAAAACTTTTTTACAATAAAATTTAAATAAAGTTTAAAAAACTGTAACCCGACTACGGAAAAATAAAATTGATCTAAAAAGTTCAAAATATTTATTTAGTTAAACAATAACGACATAGGTATATACATATCTGTAATGTGCTCGTCAAGACTAGCGTTGCAAAACTTCGCAAGTTTTCGCAAGTATTCGGAATAATTGCGAAATATTCAAAGGAATACTTCGATTTGAAGGAATACTACTAGTAAGAATGTAGTAGGTAACCTACTTTTTATTACCTATTAAGAATGAAATTATTGCCAGTAGGTACCTAGTTACGAATGTATGCGTACTTGCGTAGGTCGCTTGATGAGACTCGACTCGCCGAATATATTACGCCGTGCCGTTACTTGAATTAACGCCATCTAGCGGGCAATGGTAGAATTGTAAATGAACACCTGCTCTCGTTAGTCGCTCGGCGACGCCAGCGCTCGCCTGGCATTGGCTTGATAGTAAAGTGGCACACCACCGAGCTTCGCAGCCATTCATTCATGAGTCAACGAAGTATTAGCGCTCCTGTACACGTTTTTATGGCGAATCCAGTGCCGGACAAGTGGGGGTTCAAGGGCAAAAATGCAGTGCGCCGACTATTCTATTGTTATCGCAAGAATCCGCAAGATGGTGCCACAGAAGCGTAGCATTAACTAGCGTGATTAGTCGTGTTAATGCGACGCTTTCTGCTGCTGCAGTGACCAAGGTTTGCTGATTAGCTTATGAATGGTGGAAGATTGATTCGTGGGTATTAATGAATGCACTATCACCAATGCGGGACATAATATATGTAATTTGCAATGAGAAATGCGCCCCCATCTAGCGGTCAATAGTCGCATTTATAAGATAATCCAATAAGTACTCGAAGTTGGTCGGCGCGCGGTGCCAGCAGCGAGCCGGCGGCGGCGTTCACTTGCACACGTGATTTAGGAACTTCGAGCCCGTTCATTCATAAAATCAACGAGTATTATTCGATGCCTACGTACTAGCGCGAATATTTCCGCGTAAGTAGTTATCTACTAGCGGGAATAATTCCCTGTAAGTAGTTATCTACCAGTGACTCGGTAATTATTGTTTTATTTTTGTAGGGTTGTTTAAAATGTCTATTTTGTGCGGATATTAGTGCCGATTCTCTTGTACATGGAGGGGCGCTAGGAGGGGGCAGCTTCAACGTGTTCTTTATGGTTTTTTTTTGGTACCTACATGTAGAGGTTTAGGGGTTTATGGGTTTTATAAAGGGTGGCCAAATTTTCATTATTTTTGCGATAGGACACACCGTTTTCGAGATATAAGCAAAAGAAAAAAAAAAGTACTGTATTTTATATCTCGAAAACGGTGTGTTTTTGCACTTGAAGTCAAACCTTGACTTCTTCCTTGATACTTACTTTAAACTATTTTATAAACTCGGTAATCTACCTATGTATTTACCTCTCTACCACTTTCACACCTAAACCGCATACAAAAACTTATTACGTAAGTACTTATCTAAGTAGATGTAAAGAAATATTCGGAAGTATTGCGAAGTTTTCAAATCGAATATTACTCGGGGTCATGAATGAACGCAACATACTCGTACGACAACAGCACACAAGACACACACACGACGTAATGTTAGTTTGACTATTGACCGCTAGATGGCGTTAATTAACGCCATCTAGCGGTCAATAGTCAAACTTTAATAGATAAACTTGCGTGACCGCACATGTACTTAGCTCGGGGAATACTTGCGAATACTACTCAAAACTTGCGAATACTTCCGAATACTTCCGAAGGGAATACTTCGGAATATTACTCTCCGGCAACGCTAGTCAAGACCTTTCTTTTAATACCAAACATGTCATGATTATCTCAACTAAATTTTTTTCGAGGTCAGAAATTTAAGTGTTAAGTCCACTATATTAAATTTAGGGAGAATTTATATAGCCTATGTCACCCGGACCATTATTACGAATCTATCGATACCTCATTCATCAAAATCGGTTTAGTAATTTAGGCGCTACGGTGGAACACACGTAAATACATACTTATATACATACAACACAAGTAGACTACTAAAATCATAACCCTTCCTTTTGTTTTCGCCGTAGTCGGGTAAAAATACATACATAAACCCTTAGGTACTTACTTACATACATATATACATAGACTGCTAAAATCATAACCCTTCCTTTTGGCTTTGCCGTAGTCGGGTAAAAAATAACAATCGACTTCCAAAAAATATCGAATACCACCACCTGCAAAAGAAATTAGAACATGACCCACATAAAAAGTGGAAAAAAATACGTATTATTGAAGCTAACTCAAAAACTATCTAAGCAAAGTTAATAAATTTTACACGGGGCCAACTTCGAGGTATACACTCCCGAATAAAACAAGAATCTTTCAAATCGGACAATTCTATAAATAGTTATGCGTGGACATAAATAAAAAAAAATGTACGTTTCGACTTCAGGACCTCCTCTTTTTTTTTTTCGTCGGTTATAAATCACTCAACCCGCACAAATTCCCACTTGATTGACATCTGTCGCGAGTCACCCTATATTTGACTAGCTATAGTAATTATCAGTTTTTTGCTTAGTTAAGATATACGTAGAGACGTCACGAGTACTTCTACGCTGCTGCGACTCTTGATAATCGCCGTATAAATGGCTGAGCAGAACTCACCCCGACTAAGTGTAATTAATTGACTCTCGACAGTCGCTTATCTGCGACCCGTTCTTAGGTCGCGACTTGTCTTACTCATTATAGTATGTAGAGGGTATACTGTCTTAATTACTTGTTCGAAATTAATTTCAATATCTTTATCATTTTGTTTCGTGTTGTTTGATGTTATGGTTCCTACTTCAAAGATAGAATAGCATTGCGTCTATAAATTTAGTCTAAAGAATTCATAAAGGTACTCGATTCGATATTCGACATTATTCGCAATTTTTAGGGTTCCGTACCTCAAAAGGAAAAAACGGAACCCTTATAGGATCACTCGTGTGTGTCTGTCCGTCTGTCACAGCCATTTGCTCCGAATCTAATGGACCCATTAAGTTGAATTTTGGTTCACATATGGATTTCTGTGACCCAAACACATACGGCTAAAGTAAATAAATGAATTTTAAATGGGTCACTTTTAGGGGCAAATAAGAAAATTTAAAAAAAAAATTGCAAACGTGACATATCAAATGAAAGGCCTTAACTATGAGGGTTCCTGATATATTTTTTTTATTTTAAAATAAATCTTTTTAAAGTTATTTAAGAAAATTAACGAAAATTTGCCTCCCCCACCCCTATCTCCGACACTACCGAGCCTAACATTTTGAAAAAATACAGAAAATAGTCTTTTGATGACTTATTGAACAAATTTGCTACATTCTCAAAGATTGGACATTTTGGGAGTTGGACTTTTTGACCATTGGACATTTTCGGTATTTAGACATTTTGACACCGTTGGACATTTTGAGAATTGGACATTTTGTCCCTGAACGCTTGATCTGTAGCTGTGCGTACAAACGATCGAATTACCCAGTAACTGTGTTGTGGAGGTCAGATAAGCATCCGGTTAGACATGGAACCCAACTCCAAAATTGTTGGGAAAATGCTAGGCAGATGATGGTTAGATAAGTTTTTCTTATAAGTAAGTCTTTTCAAATAGAAAACTTACAACCACCTGTCATGTCAGTCCGTAATTACAACGTTCTAAACATAATGTAGCAATTTACTCTAAGATGTCTAAATAAAGTATCTATGAAGTCAATCGACTCTAATTATTGCTCAGCAGATCACACCTTTGCCGTAAACGGTCTCGCTGTGACCTAGTATTTAAAGCCATTTAAGGCGAAGTATACTTACTTTGTAAAATCTGCTATATTTACAAACTAATCGCTTGCTGCTCGGAGCATGACCTCGTCCTATAAATTATAGTTTTATCTTTTACTTTACCTTATAAGGTGAACCACTTTGTTTCATATTCCTTGCTTCACAAGCCTTATGCTTGTTGGCTTACATAAACCACGACACTTTTACGACCGGAAGAAATATTAATTGCTATAATGCGTATAATCAACTAATCAGTTTATCGTGACTCGATATGTATTATTATCGATGACACGAGATAGGTATTCAAAACAAGCACTATGCCAGTGCAGCGGTGGCGGCGCGCCGCGGCTGTATTCTTCTTCAAAATATATTATTATTCTAATTATAACTAGCTGATCCGACAGACGTTGTCCTGTCCCATATAAAAAAGGACGTTCAGTTTTTCGCGAATTTTGGACTTCAAGATTTCCATATAAACCTAATTCGATCTACGGATGGAAAATTAAACAAAATAAGAAACAGAACTACTATTATTAATTTTGAAGAATTCAAGATTCAGCCTAATGCGAAGGCTTTGGTTGAAAACAAGTCAAAAGAGAACTGCTTGCATAGGTCATTAAAGTCTTTACTCGCTCGCACTATATGAGTTTTGCCTGAAGTTGGAAGAAGACAACAGAATAGAAATATTGTGGATTAAATCTGAGTGTTCGCTGTGGAACATTAAAATACAGCTTACGCAGAAGCTGCGGACAGTCCACCTCATGGATATGATATATTTAAGTATGTCAAATTACTCGAAAATGGTTGACACTTGCATAGGAGTAATTTGGTTGCAAATAGCATCTCGTACATCCCCTTAAGGCGCTACCAAAATAAATTGGAGGATTTTTCGTAACCATTTATTTCACTATTGCAGCATGTATGGATTTAATTTTTGGATATATGTTTATTGACTATTTGATTAATACTTTGACTGAAGGAAAACACGATTGGGTTAAATTTCCTCGATAGAATTTAATTCCGAAAAGACCTAGACTCTACTTTTTATGTTTTTTTTTTCTATAATTCTAAAATCCTAAGTAATTTCATTGCAAAATTGCATTTAAAATGTGCGTATTAGGTAATTGAAAATTCTGGCTGAACATAATTTTGATAGATAGCTTAATTTATTTTTAAACAATTTTTATTTCATTTGGCGCTTTTATTTTGGTTCCAGCGCGTTGTTGCGCTCTCTTTTTTTCGCATGTGGAAGTAATTGACTCTGTCACTTTCTTATTCCCGCCCAGTTCACTTTTTTGTATCACCTTAACGGATTGCCGACATATTACCAATAAAGGGCACACATATCAACTCGGAAACGGATCGTATAAACTCGAGCCGTTTAGTATTATTTGTATGAAACTCTCTACTGAAAAGCACACTAATCGGAATCGTAACGTAAACGATTCGCCTCGGGACAAGCTCGACAAGCTCACGAACCGCGGTGTGGCGCGTGGTCAACCAGCGGTCCCCGCGCTTACGGCTCGTCGTGCCCGCGCTTACGGCTCTCCGTCGCCTCGCTTGCGTCTCTTCGTTCACCCCTCCCGCGGCCTGCATGCAGCACACTATTCTCACAGTATACATTTTTTGCTGTTGTTACCTATTCCACCTATTTTTAGGGTTCCGTACCAGAATGGTAAAAAAGGAACCCTTATGGTGTGACTCAGTCTGTCTGTCTGTCTGTCTGTCACAGCTGGATATCTCAAGAACTACTAATGCTATCAACTTGAAATTTGGAACAATTTTAGATGACGTTTACCCAACTATTTTGCAAATAAGAAGGAAGTAAAAATATTTATATTTTTTTTGTAACAGGGACTGAAAAGGGGTCTTAAAAATTCAAAGTGGGTTTACTAGGGCATGTGGGGTATCTTATGAAAGAGCGCTGCTTGCACATTCTCAAAAAAAAAAAAAAAAATTTTTTTAGACCGCATAGTACTTTTGATGAAAGTGTAAAGATTACAGGAAAAATAAAACGATGTCTCTAAGTAGCACACTTTTTCAGAAATCGGAACGGAACCCTCGGTGCGCGAGTCCGACTCGCTCTTGACCGGTTTTTTTTTTAATTATGAAAGGCTAGTGATGTGTGATTGATTGATAAATTAATTAACAGTTGTGCGAAGACAGTTCAAGACAGGAGGAATGCTTTAAACATACAAGCACTTATTTTTGTCATATCGCACCTTCATAGTTACTGTTTTCCTGGAAAAAGTAATAGCTGCTCTACCTATGCACGGAAAACTTTTAAGTAAAGACTCGGCACACAATTTACCTCTTTCTACGAGTGCTACTACCTACCGAGTTTTGTTCGAGTCACCTCACTTCGCTTGTTAATACCGTCCGTCATAAATTATAACGGCCGTCAAGAAAATTTGTCATTTTCACCAGTATTTGATAACAGGAGAGGAGCTCGTGGCTAAGTAATTACAGCCACACGAGTCGATCCATCAGGTTACGCTTGCGGGGGTTGGTCAGTGGATGGTTGACCATGTTTACATACCGAGACTCGTCCGAGCCTCGGAAAGCACGTTAAGCCGTTGGTCCCGGCTGTCAATCAATAATTTTAGACACTTTTTTACAAAGAGATTTTAATAGTTATTTATGCAACTGACGTATAAAGGCTCTTACAGACAGAGGCGATATCGCGTCGCGACGCGATATTTTTCTACGGATATAATATCGAAATATCGCGTCGCGACCGCGATATCGCCTCTGTCTGTAAGAGCCTTAATACGGGGTATTAAAACACGCCGAGTGTGATAATAGTATCACATGAGTGTTTTAATACCTAATTATGTACAGTTGCATACAAGACTTTATCTACATCCATGTTATGAATCCTCTATAAAAGGTTCTGAAACAGTTTTTTGCAATACTAATACTCGTATCGAACATGGCGGCCGGCGTCATAGTATACGACGTGAATATAAGTTCTTTTTTTTTAATTACGGCGCTGTTGTAGTGAAACGAGTTGCATTATGAAATTCAGTACAACATTATAACACCCGTTTAGATGCTATTATGGTTACTATGACACTGGCTGTTTTAATGTTGGCAATAAGCTGTTTCAGGAACTTTTATAGAGGATTATAGGAGGCATGTGTGTAGATAAATGTATTTATTTCACATAAAAACTAAAGTGAACGTGCAATGTGATGATAGAATATCGAACATCAATAATGGGCTTTTAGATGTAATTAATTACTCTGAATAACGCCCTATCGCAAGGTTTTGGTCGGCGGATCGCCTTTAGCTATGTCAAACCTGGTATGAGTTCTACTATAACGTGACATGGTCACATTCTACGAACGATCTGACTGTAATTGCAGATTTCCGAATTGTCTGTTAATTGTTTGTTACGCCACTTTGATTTCGTGCAACAATCTTAATGATAACATGCATCAAATGATAAGCGATACGAATCAAAAATTCTTATACGGTTTTAACGTAAAGTTCGTAATTGTGTATGTATCAGGAGCTCGTGGCTAAGTAATAACAGCCGATAAGCTACGCTTGTCGGTGTTGGTCTGTGGATGGGTGAATGTCTTTACAGACTCCTCCGTGCCTCGGAAAGCACGTTAAGCCGTTGGTCCCGGCTGTCATTCGTGGATTCGTGGACTTTGAAAGTCTGACAACCAGTCTTGCCAAAGGGTATCGTATTATCCAGTAATTGGTTGAGGAGGTCAGATAGGCAGTCACTCCAAGTAAAATACTGGTATTCAGCTGCATCGGGTTAGACTGGAAGCCGACACCAAGATAGTTGGAAAAAGGCTCGGCAGCAGATTGATATGTTATATTTATTATGTTATAAGCCTGATATATCAGGCTTATAACATAATACTATAGTATGACGCGGCAGTTGCGTATCATTTTCAAGGTATCTATTTTAATAAGCACATGTATTAAGATAAAATAACAATAAAATTAAATCTCTGTTGCGGCCAAGTGCGAGTCATGCCACGCTCGCATGCTGGTTCTGATTGACTCTAATAGTAATATTAATTGTTCTTTATATCTAATATCTTGGGTGTTATGATACTATTAATATGCACAGTAGGGAGACTACGAACAAATGTACGAAACGGCACACAAACGCGATTCAACGAGACCCCTAACCCCTAAGCCACATACCTGAGGGAATTACGGGAATTGCCCCTCTGGTGTAAAAAGACACTTGCCGAAGCCTAAAGCCACATTGTTCTACCCATTATTTGGATCGTTTTTTAGGGTTCCGTACCTCAAAAGGAAAAAACGGAACCCTCGTGTCTGTCTGTCTGTCTGTCCGTCTGTCACAGTCAATTTGCTCCGAATCTAATAAACCGATTAAGTTGAAATTTACTACACATATGGATTTCTGTGACCCAAACACGTACGGCTAAAGTAAATAAATTAATTTTGAATATGCGGGTCACTTTTAGGGGGCAAATAAGAAAATTAAAAAAAAAAACTTGCAAACTGTACCTTGTCACATATCAAATGAAAGGGCTTACCATGAAGGTCTCAAATATATTTTTATTATAATTTTAAAATCAATTGTTTTAAAGTTATGTAAGAAAATAGACGAAAATTGACCATTTCCCCCCCCCCTTTTCTCCGAAACTACTGAGCCTAAAATTTTGAAAAAAATACAGAAAATAGTTCTATACCTGTACATTACAGGAAAACCTATATGAAGTTTGTGGTCTTAACATAACATGGTAAATCCCTCAATATTGTGAGTACAAACTTACATTTATTGTTGGAATGTATGGGTGAACATGTTTTTCAACTATAATGTTAAGTTTGTTCTTGGGATAATTTCATCCCAACTACGGAACCCTTCATTGTGCGTAGTCCGACATGCACTTGGCCGGTTTTTTTCCACTTGACCATACCTGGGAATCCACTGGTTCTGGAGTTATTGAAGGTCAAAGTCGCATTTTTGTTTTACTAAAACGTATTCCAAGTGTTAGTACTAAACATTTTCCGACAAGTACCTACGCGTACCGTAGAGCGATGGGGCGGGGCTTAACTCCGTTTGCCTGGGTACGCCCTAAATCCCTAAATCATCGCGAATCATATTTTAATCAACATACAAGCTCACACTGACCTACAAATTGCAAAAAACGTAAGAAATTTTGAATTTCGCGGACTACCCTGGCGCATCATCCTTAACTAAAATGTTTATGGACAAAATGGTGGTGATACGCCTTTCAGCGATTTATTTATATGACATGTATTGCCCGTCATGTGGCGAAGAAACTTTTAATTTTACATTTTAAAAATTAATACGATTGGTACTCACAATGTTACTTTAAACTTAATAGGTACTTAATTAAGTATAAATATTTTTTTAGTTTATAGAAGAACTAGCTTTTGCCCGCGGCTTCGCCCGCGTGGATGTCGGAAAATATCCCATGGGAACGTTCATGTGGAAAACATAGGGCCGTCCGATATAACTATGCAAACTCAAATCGCTACGATATATCGTTAGCGTGTATAGTAGGCATAAAGCTACCAGTCGGCATGATTTTTTCCGACATCTTCAACAGTCGTCGTCATATTTCAGCCAATTTACACAAAACCATAATGAATTACTCTGAATCACTCCGTTCATTGGAGAAAACCGTATGAAAATCCGTTCGGTACTTCTTGACATTATCGCATTCAAACAGACAGAAATACGCGGCGGGGGGACTTTGTTAATTACTTAAAATTTATTATGCCCGCCACGCTCTAATAACAAATAACTTTTGTTCGAATGTCCACTCGTTCAAATAATTTCCTCAAAAAAATGTCGAATGAAATAAAGACTAAATGTTACCTCAAGATTCGAACTATGACTACATTTCCAATCCCTTAAATCTCTTAAAAATAGGTAGGTACACAAATATTTGTCAACCCCTATTGTACCCCTCAGGGGACGATTTTTCAAAAACGCTGTACCATATATTTCTTTATTTCCTACCAAAAGCATAAATTTGAATTTTCATATCCCTAACTTAAGAAATACTGGGTTTCCCTTACAAACTTTCATCCCCTATATCACCCCCTGTAGTATTGTTTTTGAAAGTATCCTATGTCCTTTCCCAGTATGCTATATACAGCCTTGCAAAATTTTGTCGAAATCCGTGCAGTTTTGTAAATTTTAAAATCAACCACTATTTTACCCCCTTACGGGATGATTTTTCAAAAACGCTGAACCGCATATTTCTTTATTACCTATCAAAAGCATACATTTAATTTTCACATTTAACTTTAGAAATACTGAGTTCCCATACAAACTTTCATCACCTATATCACCCCCTGCAGGATTATTTTTTAAGACAAAAAGTAGCCTATGTCCTTCCCCAGGATACTATATAAAGCCTTGCCAAATTTTATCGAAATCCATGCAGTTTTGTAAATTTTAAAATCAACCCCTATTTTACCCCCTTAGGGGATGATTTTTCAAAAACCCTGAACCGCATATTTCTTTATTTCCTATCAAAAAAATACATTTTAATTTTCACATCCCTAACTTAAGAAATACTGAGTTTCCCATACAAACTTTCATCTCCGATATCACCCCCTGTAGGATTATTTTTGTAAAAAAATAGCCTATGTCCGTCCCCAAGATACCGTCTATAGCCTTGCCAAATTTTATCGAAATCTGTTTAGTGGTTCTGGGTTTCCCATACAAACTTTCATCCTCTATATGACCCCCTGTAGGATTATTTTTCAAGACAAAAAGTAGCCTATGTCCTTCCCCAGGATGCTATATAAAGCCTTGCCAAATCTTATCGAAATCCGTGCAGTTTTGTAAATTTTAAAATCAACCCCTATTTTACCCCCATATGGGATGATTTTTCAAAAACGGTGAACCGCATATTTCTTAATTTCCTATCAAAAGCATACATTTTAATTTTCACATTCCTAACTTAAGAAATACTGAGTTTCCCATACAAACTTTCATCCCCTATATCACCCCCCCTAGGATTACTTTTGAAAAAAAAAGTATCCTATGTCCGTCCCCTGGATACCATCTATAGCCTTGCCAAATTTTATCGAAATCCGTTCAGTGGTTTAGGCGTGAAAAGGTAACAGACAGACAGACAGACAGACAGACAGAGTTACTTTCGAATTTATAATATTAGTATGGATAAATAATATAATTTAAATTTAATTTGCACTATTAAAATTATTTATATGATAACATTAAATATTATGCTCATATATATTATAATCGTTATTTTTCGGTACCTACTGTCTAATTAATGCAGAATTCATAGATAACGAATACTGTGTTTATCAAATTAGTACTGGAATTCGAACTCGTCCCGCAAAACAAGTGTGAATTCCTTTTTTGTAATAAAAAAAAACTAATAGAATCTGTGTTATATTTAGGCCAATTTACTCCTTCGACTTTAGTTTATCAGTGGTAAGAATATTGTTTCATTAGACGTTACGAATTCGCTGAATAATCGAATTAATTTAGAGGAATCGCAGACTTGGTAGTTTCGCTGTCTCGTACAACAGGCGAAGTAAAACGTCTATAAGTAAATACTTTATAATTGAGTATATCTAGATATAATATACATTATAATGATAGTTCAAAGTTATGTTGTTACGACATGCTAAATAAGTATACCAGAGGCGTTCTCGAGTAAATGTTTTATTGTACTTCAAACACTGAAAACATCGTACGAATGTTCCATACAACAACGTGGAATGCTACACCAGTTCCGTCATTGTCAAGATTAACATAAAAAAGAAGAAAAAGAAATACAGGGTGTACCTAAGTGTAAACAGTGGCAATCTTTTAAGGAGCCATAACATTGTACTCATCATTATAAACAACTTTAGGACCAAACCTGAAATCGCGAAAAAAAAATCAGCTGCTCCCTACATTCGCGATTTCAGGTTTTGGTCCCATAATAAAAGTTGTTCATAATGATGCGTACAATGACCCCTTAAAATATTGCCACTGATTACACTTACACCCTGTATAAGAAAAGAAAGAAGAAAGATAAGAAATATTCGGGCTTGTGACTAGGGCTGCCAACCGTACTCTAAAATAGAGTATTGTACTCTTTTTCTTGTAGGTGTACTCTAGAATCTATAACACTAATAGAGTACACTAAAATACTCTTTTAACATAAATTGACCTTTTTGGCATAATTTTCACTGATGCCAGCCATGAATGAGAAGTGGCAAGAAGAGCTGAACAAGGGCTTCATTAAAATTGATTAAAAATGAGCTCCTGATGCTATATTAACTTAGAATTGGGATGTTTGGAGTCATAAAATTACTACTACTAAAAAATTAGTAAGTAAAGTGCTAAAAAATACATTTTTATTTTATTGGCCAGTGGGTCGTTTTAGGGTTCAATAAATGGTAGGTACTCTTTTTAATAATCTGTACACTTTATTGACCCTCTCTAAAATCAAATATACTCTACTTCTTCTAGAAAAAGTTGGCAACCCTACCTGTGACTCTTGGACAGGCAAGGCAACCAGATGTTACAACACAACATCTAAAATAAATAAATAAATCATTTATTTTGACCAAACACAAATATAAGTTTATAAAACCTGCCAAACTGCAAGACAGTTTCGGCAGGATTAAAGCTCCTTTTACAAATAATTTTGGTCATTACATACAGAACAAACTACTTAAACCATCCAGCGTCCACACACACAAGCGGCACGCGCCACCGGCCGACAGATCTGGGCGCCTACTCCCTAAGTCCGTCCGTCTTCCCGACCGTCCGTTCATCCGTCCGTCTGACATTACGATCCATCAAAACAAGTGTAAAAAATAAATTTTTCGGACGGGCAAAAACACATCGGGAGTAGGGACAACTGGCAAATCATGTTGTCATTCATACTTCGTTCGGGCCCCGAACCAATCATCCATCCGTAGGTGATACGGAGTAACATAACGAAGGCCGAAACTACGGGCTTGGTGCTTAAGGAGTAGGCCCCCTTGTTGCCTTGCAGGAATACATAGAATAGTAGAACCCAAAAACGGAACCCTAAAAAGACGTGGTCGATATTTAGTTACGTACAGATTCAACAAAATATAGAATCCTAAAAGTAGTGTGTACCGATTGCGTATCAGTTGGTTGATAACAATCGCTATCAGTAACATTTATCGATACAAATCAGCCTTGCTTTACTGAGTCTATGAGTTGTAACACTTGTTACGATTTAGCCTGATAGCGGTACAGATAGCACTACAAAATGGTAGCGATTGATTAAATCTTCACTGTATCATGTTGTGGACTAATTGGGTAATAATTCATCGATTGTTAATTTTGTTAAAGCGCTCCATTCACGCTCATTGGAGAATCAATCAGTATCTAATATCCATTATTTTCTTTTACGATCACGGAGCAGCTTTTAGTGGATATAAAGGTTTAGAGGCATGAGGAACAGGGTGTAAAGTTCACTCATCCTCCATTGAAAAGGGAGGATCCTCCGACCAGACGGGTGTTGTGTCTGGTGGGCTACTGCCCGACGGTTGATGTCGGGACGTTGTATATATGCTAGTCGCGTGGTAAACTCTAATTGCGCGATGCAGGATTCCGTGACGTCATGTCATTGATGCGTAGTTCGTACGTAGCGATGTAGATGGCGCCACATCACTCCCCGCCGGAGACCGGAGGTCGATAGTGGGCTGAGTCGTGTATCTTGTGATGCTTGCCAGTGCCAGTTGTGGTTCCAGTGAGTCGGAACCGGTTGCCGCATAGTTCACGGTGAGTTGGAACTGTCTGCGTTGATACCCCAGTGAGTCGGGGTGGCGCTGCGTTATGCTCCAGTGAGTCGGAGTGTACAGCGCTGGGTTGAGGCTGAAGGTGATGACCAGGAATGCGCGTCTGCTGCATGCTGGTGGTCAGGATACCTGTTGAAGCCGTGGATGCTGGCTGGCTGTGTGACTCGCCGCTCGAAAGCTTGAGGAAGTGATGCTGATGACGTCACGCTGATGTAGTTGCACGAAGGCTGCGCTGACGTTCATGCTCGGGGTCACCAGTTTAGAGGCATGAGGAACAGGGTGTAAAGTTCACTCATCCTCCATTGAAAAGGGAGGATCCTCCGACCAGACGGGTGTTGTGTCTGGTGGGCTACTGCCCGACGGTTGATGTTGGGACGTTGTATATCTTCTAGTCGCGTGGTAAACTCTAATTGCGCGATGCAGGATTGCGTGACGTCATGTCATTGATGCGTAGTTCGTATGTAGCGATGTAGATGGCGCCACAAAGGTATTAAAAATCTTAGTAGGACGTGTTGAAGAAGGGTAGACGTAGGTACTAAAGTTTCATAAATATTTAAACATTACTAGTCGTTATCGTCATGTACGCACATTTGTTGCAAGGCTGTGCATTAATTATTACGCGTTAAACTGAGTACCTAGTTCTACTTATGGAACACATTATTTATGGCTAAGAGCTCCGATATCAGTGTTGTTTTCTTGGCCAACACTACCGCTTGCTCTTGTTTGCCTGCACTATCTCAACGAATCTCTTGATCAGCTATTTCAAGAGCTCATTTTCTTAGAAATGGTTGAAGCCTTGCTGTGGACTCTCAGTTCAAAGTTTGGCTAACCAGATCCAAGCGTTGAAACTTGAGGCATTTTTCAAGTTGCTTGCGTCTTCGTTTAACTGAACGATCGCTCCAAAACAAAACTTATGCTGTGTTCTATATCTGTATACCTATTAATGGTACGTTAGATCTTTTAATACATATACATAATTAAAATGTCGGGTTACCAATTTATCTCGACTGCTCGACGTCCGTATGTCACTGCAGGGATCCAGCAGAATATCAGCGTCAGGTAGGTATACTTGCCTGACACATGCTGAGCTGGACTCTCATTTGGTGCAACATTGAGACACACACCGCACTGTGTATTCCGTTGTTAATTTTATTTTAAGTATCTACCTATGTCATAGTGTCACCTTTATTTGCAGTGTTATTCTTCTATTTTTTTATTTTCTTTATTGGCACCTTGTTAATTTTTCTTTACAAGTTAATTGTACTTTTGTGAGTTGTGCTATGTCTTTTGTGTGCACTAAATAAATGATATCTATCTATCAATCTATCTATCTTTAAACTTGGTTGTTTGACAAATACTCGACGAAGAGGCCTCACTTCCTAAATTAAAATTATTCATTAATCAATGCATGCACGTACATTTTACACGAGCTAATACATATTATCAGCTGCTATTCATCAAATTAACTGCACTTCTAGTCTAGCTCTAGGACCAAAGTTCATAGGTACTCGTTTATAAATAGTCTTGTGCGAATGAAGCTCGAGTCTCAGTAGGCTTATGGTACAACATTTGATTAACTACATACATGAGATGACATTTTATTGGTACTTTTACCCGACTGCATCACAGCAAAGACAAGGTTATGATTTTCACGCCAAACTTTATCTCTGTAGATACTATGTGGGATTCTTTGTACGTTCGAAGCATACCAACGGCTAGATGGATTTTATTACATGAGAGGTCTATCGACTAAGTCGCGGAATGGGTTTTGATTTTTAAAAATCAAAATGGTGGATTTTAGACGTCAATAGGTAATGAATTGAAAAAAACAAGCTGATCCATGACCAAATGTGTATCAAAATAAAGCGCTTGAGGAGACGATTCCAAAAATATGACACACAACCAGTGTGCCGGCGACTTCGTGCGCGTGAAAAATATATCCTACTAGCTTCCGCCCGCAGCTTCGCCCGCTTGGTATGTCGATAAAAAGGTGCCTATGTCCTTTTCTAGGTCATGGTCTACCCGTGTGCCAAATTTCATACAAATCTGTTGAGACGTTTTAGCGTGAAAGCGTTACAAACAAACTCACTTTCTCAATTATTATATACCGGATGACTTATTTACCGTCTCGAAAAAAATTGGGCGTATTAGGTGAACAGACTATATAGAAGCCTATGACATACGTAGTTTTTTTTTTTTTTTAATAGCTTAGTCAGAAAAAAATATCAAAGTACCAATAAATACGACAAATTCGATGTAAACTTTTCATTTTTGTACCATAAAAACAGAAGTTTTGAAAAAAAAATAATAATCGTTTAAAAATATCGAAATTCAAATCATATGCAGGCTGCATATGATTAGAATTTAGCTAAAAACAAGACCATTTTAAATTAAATTAAATTTGGAAGCAGGCGGGACCCATTCCATTTTTATATTTTCAAACACAAGCGGGTCCCGCCTGCTTCCAAATTTAATTTAATTTAAAATGGTCTTGTTTTTAGCTTTTCAGTTTTTTTAACTTAACTTTTACCGCAGCTGGGTTTTTTAGTTTTTTTAATTACTTTTTTATTTCAAAATAAAAGTAGGCGGGCGTTTTAGGAAACTCATGTAATTTTGACGTTCAAAACGTACTGATTCTCCGCCTAGTTTGAATAAGTGATTTATAATTTCGATTTTATTTTGAAAATCTCTCAAAAACTAAGAATAGGCCCTAGAAACCTTAGAAAACGCCAGAACTGACTAGTTTGCTTCTATACAGAAGCAAACTAGTCAGTTCTGGCGTTTTCCCATCTTAAGTTAAGCGAATTTGTTTGCCCATCACATAAGCCATCTAGCCGATAAATTGGTATTATCCAACAATGTTACGTAAAGGCTATCAAAGTCGTCAACCACAGCAGTGCATCAAGGAGCAATTTCGAGTAAAATTCACTTTAATAATAGATCAGGTTTAATAATAGACCCTTCAGAATAGCAAGGGAAAATGAGTATCGCATACTATTAGATACAAAAGAAATTACTTTGCATTTGGAAATGCATCTTTATTACCGACTAACAATCGGTAATGGCAGCTTTATTACCGACTAACCATCGGTAATGAAGGTGTATTAGCAATTACCGACTGTTAGGCACCAGTCCCACCGGCCGACGAGGAAGCGATTGGCTATCAACGATTATTTCGCTCAAGAAACGTACAAAAAATTGTAGTTTCCTTATAAGTAAATAGATACATCTACTTATATCTGTATATATAAAACAAAATCGGGTTATTTACACCATTTATAACTCATGTCCGCCGGACCGATTTTTACGATGTTTGATTTGTTGGATTTGGATAGGATAGGAAAAATTCACAAAAATAGAAAAATATGAAGAAAATGAACTGTCTCATACTTGAAATTTGGACAAGACAAGGTCTGTCGGGCTCGGATATGTAAATAGTTGATCGGTGACTGTTCACGTCGCAGACGAGTATGTACTCGTTTGTTGCAGCGACAAGAGCTATCGAAAAGAGTGCTTGCTCAGGACGCTCGCTTGGCGAACAGAACACTCGCTGAGAGACTCACGTTTGGTTCATACGCGGTATGCGTATGAACCAAACGTGAGTCTCGTGAGTTCGCCAAGAGAGTAGTCGCTTGCTCGTCGCCGTCATGCACTCGCTTCTCGTTAATCGCCGGCGGTGGAACAGGTGCCTAAGGCCGACGGCGCCGAAGTAGCAATACATATATTTAAGGCTCCTACAAACAGGCGACATGCGACACGAATCGAATGCGACACAACACCGCTCGTCGCGTGTCACGAGGTGCCTTTGTGTCACGTGTCGCGCCTTTTTGTGGGAGTATTTCTGTACTACAGCCGCATGTCCGTCAACGGGACATCACACGGTTCGAATAATCACGTTTCTCGCTGACGACCCGCTGACGGTGGCGGTGGACAAACGCTGTTAGACGGATAACTGCTTTTTCCGATATAATAGATCAATTTATTAAATCTGCCGTCATTAAACCAGTATTACAGTCAAACATTATGCAAGTAAGCTATCAAGAAAAGCTTTCTTAGTCCTTCGAATGAAGCAATTTATTTGCTAAATGTAGCCCTTACAGGTACTTAGAAGTCAGGTCAGCTGCACTTACTATTGGTCCTTGTGCCATATTTTATGGTAAATTACATACGCGTTTTGTATTGGATTTGTCGCAGTAAGATGGTTGCAGCCTTGATGTAGCTGTATGAAAGCGGTTCATAAGTATCTTACTAGGAATATAAAGTATTAGGGCACTCCGACCAAATAGGTTAGGTTTGAACTGTGACCAACTACGGGCGAGCGGTGTCGCGGCAGCGGCCGGCGAGCGCTAGAGTACGTCGAAATTGGTCGCAGTTTGGTGGCAGTAGCAAAATTATGCCAATCGGGCATCGATCAGGCCATAATAGAAGTAAAGATCGTCTGTCCTGTTTCTTAAGTTATATGTTACCAGCAATAAGAGCAGCAGTACTAAATAAACAAAATTTTAATTAACTATTCCAGTACTTATCAAACAATTAAAACAACTTTATTAATAACATAACTGTACGTAATTAGATTACACGTACCTACACGATGTTGACATTGATGTTGTGACGCTGACGTGACATATTTCAATTCAATTTATCCCTATCGTAGAGATATCCTCAGTTACTACAGAAAGTATTAATTAAATAGCTTCTAACACTGTTACAAAGGGTACAGCGCGAACTTGTGATTTTTTATACCTAACGTCAAATAAATCTGAATTAAAGGTCATTGACCCGCATACATTTATTAAAATACGTAATTCCGAAAACTGAAATAATGAACTTGTCCTGAAACGACCTTTATGGACGACCTGTGTCCTCGACTTTTTCTAGTAATAAGAAACGATTCATAATGTATTGTCGGGGTACCTACGCAGAGAAATTAAGGAAAGAGCAATGAACTTTATTTCAGATTTAAGTGGCGGCCACAATAATAGTCGACTGATAGTTTAGTGGCTATCGTACGACGATCGTTTCTCATAATCGCATTTGACGATTTTTAATCGTGATCGTGGAGGTTCTTAGGGTCGGCGCTCATCTGGCGAGGCGCAGCGCAGCGCAGCGCGGTTGTCACTGCCAAACAAACATCGACCTTGCGCACTTGAAATAAAGTTGAGAATAAAAACTTAGGTACACTTACACTTTAAACTTATAAGCGGAAACTGGTGCGCGTCTCAGGTTATTTATTCTCAACTTTGTTTTAAGGCGCGCCCATGATGTTCCCGAAAATACTCGTATAATAAGTTTTTTACTAGATAAGTAAGCCCCCATCTTGCATCTTGGTGGCCACCCGGAGAGGTAAGCACGGCTACAGATCAAGCTATATATTTCCAGTATAAGCTGATCTCGCATTGTACAGTATGTCCTTATAATGAGAGGTCAGTGTAAACTGGAAATGTATAGCTTGATGTGTAGCCGTGTGTACATTACTTTATATAAATTATCTTATCATCACTGCTCTCATAACGGTGAAGAAAACCAGCATGTCCTGGTGGATTATGGTCCGCTCCCTCTCACAGAGAGAGGCTTGCGTCCCAGCAGTGTAGTCACATTATAGGCTGATTTTGTTAAGACCCATGGCATGTAAAACACTCCAGTTTTATTTACTTTACCGGCTGTTTCTCTCATCTGATAAATTCTGGCCTTATTTTCGGTTCAGGTAAGACAAACAGTGCCTCGGTGAAAATTAAAAGCCGTATTCATTTATTTTCCACAGTTTCCCACGTGGATTCTGCGCAGTTTTTGAGATATATCAATATTCATTTACTCTGCCGTGCAGGACGCGTTCATTAAATCCAACCCTTTGTTCAGAGGCCACACTGCACATGGCTTTGTTTACGTTTAAATTTTTGTGAAACAAATGAAAATGTGCTGGCAGCCAAAAAAGGCACCTACTGTGTGCGCTATTTCGAACTATACCTCCGATAGTTCGATTTAAATTAGGTTGGGCTCGGAAAATAGCTTTGAGTGCAGGTATAGTACGATTCAAACTTAATGGAGCTAAATCTTTATAAAATCTTAAATCTTATTTTTTTTTTAAACTTAGGTAATCGAGCTTAACTAAATGGAACCAAAATTATTGTCGAGTTGACGTTGGTCCCGGCTGTCATTCGTGGATCTTTGACAGTCGTTACGGGTCGTCAGAAGCCCGAAAGTCTGACAACCATGTTTACCAAGGGGTATCGTATTTCCCAGTAAGTGCGTTGTGGAGGTCAGATAGGCAGTCGCTCCATGTAAAATACTGGTATTCAGCTGCATCCAGTTAGACTGGAAGCCGATCCCAACATATTTAGGAAAAGGCTAGGCAAATTTATTGACTGTACCTGCACGGTCTGCACTCGCAAGCCGCAGCTGACTTCAGACCCGCCATTAAGTTTGAATAGAACTATACCTACTGATAAAAAATACCTACCTACTGACAAAAGAGTGCGTTAGCGTTAGGGTGCAATCAGACCGAGGTCAATTACCTATCGTCGACCGTCGAGTCAAAATGTCACCTCATAAGTACAATAAATGTCTCAAAATATGTCACAATGTCGCGAACGTGTGGAGTAAACGTAAGTTTATTTCAAAAGTTGTTGTCGGCCAAGTGGTTGTCGGATCATGCACAATGAAGGGTTCCGTAGTTGGGATAAATTTATCCCAAAACAAGCTTAACATTGTAGTCGAAAAAAACATGAAAGAATTGACCGTGACATATATCGATGTATGGGAATACATCGATATATCTCACGGTCAATTCTCCAACTGAAAATGTAAGTTTGTAATCGTTGAAAAATATTTTTCGAACTTTTTCCTTTACTTGTGCTGTGAGACCTTGCTTGCTGTTGATTGAGTTAAAATAAAATTGGGGAGTCTCTCCGACAGACTCCTCAATTTTGTTTTAACTTAATCCACAGCGTGACGTGTTGATGTTGATATTCCGTGACGAATAATTGTGTTTCCTACGCCCAGCAGTCGTGGACGGAAACATATAACAAAATAATACCTTCCTAGAATATAAAACTCTTTAACGAATAGATTTCAGAAGGATTTCTATAGTTTTAGTCAACAGCAAGTGGAACAAGGAAAAATGAAGCGTGACGAATAAACATAGATTTTTAATTCAACTTTGTTTTACCTCGAGGTCACGACTAGCGTTGCAAAACTTCGCAAGTTTTCGCAAGTATTCGGAATAATTGCGAAATATTCAAAGGAATACTTCGATTTGAAGGAATACTACTAGTAAGAATGTAGTAGGTAACCTACTTTTTATTATCTATTAAGAATGAAATTATTGCCAGTAGGTACCTAGTTACGAATGTATGCGTACTTGCGTAGGTCGCTTGATGAGACTCGACTCGCCGAATATATTACGCCGTGCCGTTACTTGAATTAACGCCATCTAGCGGGCAATGGTAGAATTGTAAATGAACACCTGCTCTCGTTAGTCGCTCGGCGACGCCAGCGCTCGCCTGGCATTGGCTTGATAGTAAAGTGGCACACCACCGAGCTTCGCAGCCATTCATT
Organism: Cosmia trapezina; assembly: GCA_905163495.3. Lineage (NCBI taxonomy): Eukaryota > Metazoa > Arthropoda > Insecta > Lepidoptera > Noctuidae > Cosmia > Cosmia trapezina. Next base: position 3,563,498 of record LR991019.1, read on the forward strand.
CATGAGTCAACGAAGTATTAGCGCTCCTGTACACGTTTTTATGGCGAATCCAGTGCCGGATAAGTGGGGGTTCAAGGGCAAAAATGCAGTGCGCCGACTATTCTATTGTTATCGCAAGAATCCGCAAGATGGCGCCACAGAAGCGTAGCATTAACCAGCGTGATTAGTCGTGTTAATGCGACGCTTTCTGCTGCTGCAGTGACCAAGGTTTGCTGATTAGCTTATGAATGGTGGAAGATTGATTCGTGGGTATTAATGAATGCACTATCACCAATGCGGGACATAATATATGTAATTTGCAATGAGAACTGCGCCCCCATCTAGCGGTCAATAGTCGCATTTAAAAGATAATCCAATAAGTACCCGAAGTTGGTCGGCGCGCGGTGCCAGCAGCGAGCCGGCGTTCACTTGCAGTTGCACACGTGATTTAGGAAGCTCGAGCCCGTTCATTCATAAAATCAACGAGTATTATTCGATGCCTACGTACTAGCGCGAATATTTCCGCGTAAGTAGTTATCTACTAGTGGGAATAATTCCCTGTAAGTAGTTATCTACCAGTGACTCGGTAATTATTGTTTTATTTTTGTATGGTTGAGTTTAAAATGTCTATTTTTTGCGGATATTAGTGCCGATTCTCTTGTACATGGAGGGGCGCTAGGAGGGGGCAGCTGCAACGTGTTCTTTATGGTTTTTTTTTGGTACCTACATGTAGAGGTTTAGGGGTTTATGGGTTTTATAAAGGGGGGCCAAATTTTCATTATTTTTGCGATAGGACACACCGTTTTCGAGATATAAGCAAAAGAAAAAAAATGTACTGTATTTTATATCTCGAAAACGGTGTGTTTTTGCACTTGAAGTCAAACCTTGACTTCTTTCTTGATACTTACTTTAAACTATTTTATAAACTCAGTAATCTACCTATGTATTTACCTCTCTACCACTTTCACACCTAAACCGCATACAAAAACTTATTACGTAAGTACTTATCTAAGTACATGTAAAGAAATATTCGGAAGTATTGCGAAGTTTTCAAATCGAATATTACTCGGAGTCATGAATGAACGCAACATACTCGTACGACAACAACACACACGACACACACACGACGTAATGTTAGTTTGACTATTGACCGCCAGATGGCGTTAATTAACGCCATCTAGCGGTCAATAGTCAAACTTTAATAGATAAACTTGCGTGACCGCACATGTACTTAGCTCGGGGAATACTTGCGAATACTACTCAAAACTGGCGAATACTTCCGAATACTTCCGAAGGGAATACTTCGGAATATTACTCTCCGGCAACGCTAGTCACGACCTCACGTTTTTAAGGATAATTCGGGAATGGGAAACTCTTAACGTTAGCGTATGCCTTGTGTTCACGTTGTTATTGTGTTGGAAATATATTTTAGATATGGGCACGTGCAAAAACATCTTTAAGGGTCACTACCAGGAAAACATGTTATGGATTTTGGATAAGTTTATACACAATTATAAGCTCAAGAGTTTCACCAGACAGTGAAAAAATTGGATTGAGGATAAACCTTGTAGATGATTATTGGACAAGGTACCGCAAGTGAACGCACGGTGCGTTTTTGATTTGATCCGTTCCGTTCTTGAAATTTTGATCTTAACGGGGCTCAATGCCCCGGGGAAAAATTTCAAATCCAGAGAGGCGGTGAAAAACGCTTTTAAGAGTTCATCTATTCTCGTCCCCATCACTAACGAACTTCCATTAAGGCCCTGCAGTGTGATTCTGTAACCATCTCACCGTCAAAACTTAGGTGAAGTGAGCGTGGAGTGAGCTGTCAATAGTGTCAATTCCTAGCAAAAACAAACTCACTTCACCTAAGTTTTCACGGTGAGATGGTTACAGAATCGACCGGCTGGTTCCAAGCGTGGTTTAGCTCGGTGTGTAAGTGAAATGGCTTTATGGCTGTCTAGTTTGACGCACGAGATAGAAGATTCTCACGCGCACCGGAATTATGTCGTAAAAGTGCAAATAAAATCGTATAAAATTAGAAATTAACTATTTAATAAAAAGTAATCCATCACTGGATGTAGTTTGGAATTTGGCATTTCATGGTATATTTTTAACTATAATTATAATTGCTAATGAAGGGATAAACAGCTTTTAAAGATTATTAGGAGGTATGTTTAAAGATTTTTTTGGTGCATTAAAGTATGTTTAATTATGTTTTGGCTTCCATCACTGTATGCGAAAAGGACTTGAAAATATCATATTTTTTTTACATGTCAAAATTATTTACGGTTTATGAGATACACAGCTTTAAAAAACCACCTTTTTGATCGTTTTCAGGAAATCTGCGCCTTAAAATGGAAAAGTGCATCGACAATTTTTCTTTAAAAAAATATTGTTTGATTTCTTATATGTAAAACGGCAATTTCATAGGCATAGCGGCGTCACCATAAAACGCTAAAGATAATAATTAACGAAATGTCATAGCAAATCAGTGTCCAGAATGTATCAAGATAAAAATGAGATTTGTCCCACTAACAAGTGGGTTATATTAAATATAAGATAAGATAGTCCTGATAAGGTATTTATGTGCTTACTTTCAAATGACACAATGTTGTGAGTCAGTTGCTCTCGAGATCGGGTCATCCCCTTGTTTCAGTTGAACAAAACATTAAAATAGTTACCTATATTATACAATGCGTGCCACGAAAGATGAGACTTGACGAGCGCAGTATCGAACCTCCCGTGCTCTTTCCGCCGCCCCGATGACACCCGGTCCCTTCCCATCTCAGACCTCATACAGCGGTATAGTAAAGAGACTATAAAATCAGAATCAGAGAATTACAATCCCACGAAAGATGACACTTGACACACAACGATGTCAAGTCTCATCATTCGTGGCACGCATTGTACATCCATAATTATAAATCACGCTTTTTTCCCCAGTATTTTCAATGGAGCGACTACCAACTAGATTAAACTAAGTGTACAGAAGTATGCGAAGATTTGTAGGTGAGGATTTTCTTCGAGGGCTTTGTGTGAGGATTTTTTGGGTGGTATAAAGTAGTTCTTCAGAAGATGTTAATCCAAAGGTCACCGTGTGCTGTGATGTGCCTTGCGCTTGATAAACATTCTTATGAATAGCAAATTACATAACACAGGTGCATTTTCTAAAATAATTGAGCAAAACTATTTGTAATTAGGTGCATTCTAAAAAATTCATATACTTACGTACGTACTTTTAGATACAGTGCAAAGTTGGTATAATCTCTTCGTTAAAAACAAATTAGCTTTGATTAAAGCCTTAACTCAATTGTGCTTAAAATTGCAGCACCAACTCTTTGATCATAGAATCTGGAACATCATGACCTGAAATACTGCAAGGGGCCTCCAGCTTTTTGTGTCAAAGTCGAACCACTTTAGCTGTATTAAGTCTTGCTAAAGAACTTTTCATAATTGGTCCATACTTAAAAACTAGTGCAAAAGTTTAAGCTCTAGTTATTATAACTGATGTTGGAGAATCAGATAAAGTTTGCTTGTAAAATAAGCTTGTGCAATCAGGCCTAGCTGATTTATATCACCGTCACCGTGGTGATTTTGGCGATTTTCGACACCTCACATTTTTTGGTGAGATGTCGTGAGATTTTTCAAAATGCGTATTTTTAGTGTAAATACGTCAATCTGTGCTTGATTGCGTTGGATTTATATAAATAAACATTATTTGCTTATTTTGTGTAAGTAATACTTAAATAGCCTCTACCTCCATAAGTATTGATCCTACAGTAAAAATTAATAGGACCTAAGTAAGTTGGAAATTTTATGTAGGTAGTGATGTTTCTGTTTGATATAAGTAGTTATGCAATTTCTAAAAGTTTTCGAGATATGGACGAAACCTCCTACCCCCAGAACACCTCAAGGAATAACTGTACCAATTTTCCAAACTACACCAATTATTCGATCTATGTATTTTTATTAATTTTCTCAGGCTATAATGCCGTTTTCGAGAACGTGTTCTATGTTCTATGATTTGGTTTCCGCATTTTTTTTAGTCCTTCATGTGGACCATTGTGCATGGGCCATGGCGGCCGTTGGGAGTATTTTCAACCAGCTGACCTCCCAGGAATCACAACACTCCAGAAGAACGAGAACGTGATTACAAATATACATAATAATTGCTCATTTAATTAGTAGGTAGAATAGGATAGGAACAGCACAGTCTCATCATACAGTCGCCCGACGAGAGCCCGAGCTGCATACGAAGTGCGCCGAACTTTTTTTTCCTTCGTATGCAGCTCGGGCTTCGTCGCGTGCGATCTACGCTGCCAGCTCTCAGTCTAAGTTTAAGCACAGATTAATACAGATGGGGCACTCCGCAAAATCATTTAAATAAAAAGCGACTCTTGCTTCGACACAATAAAGTGCAATTCAGGGCGCACAACGCTTATTACCTACATTTATATTCAACTGCAAGTTGCCTCTCATTCTATCGCGTAACTCTTATACCTTCTGACCTACTGAATTAGCCCCGCGGACGGGGCCCGCCGCGTACTTGTAGCTTCATACCTAAACTGCGGAGTGTCCCATCTGTATTAATCTGTTGTTTTAGTTAAAAACAATAACTTAAATTAGTACCTGCGTGCTAGTTTCATGCGAAAAACGCTAATACCTAAGTCAATCACTAATCACTAATTAATTGACCTTAAAACAACCAAATACATTTCTATTATTTTTATTAGCTTCAGGCTTCAAATAGAAATACAGAGGCATAATGCTAGCCGAAATTAATTAGGTTGTTATGATATTGCAACGATGTCCATTCGTTGTTCCAAGGGAGGCGGATGATAATAAAAACTGGTCAAGAGCGAGTTGGACTCGCGCACCGAGGGTTCCGTATTTATATTAATTTTTTATTGATGATTTCTGAAAAAGTGTGCTATTTAGAGACATCGTTTTATTGTTCCGGTAATCTTTACATAAACTTCTATCACATTTTCAGATTGGAATGAAAATTTTTCATCGAAAAAGTCGAAAAATATGCGGCCTAAAAAAAAAAAACATGTTTGAGAATGTGCAAGCAGCGTTCTTTCATAATTATGATGCCCCACATAGTTGCTCCAGTTCGAATTTTTAAGACTAATTAATTAATTTTATTTTTTTCCTTGTTGCAAAAAAAAAACAAAAAATATTTTTATTTCTTTCTAATTTGCAAAACAGTTGGACAAACGTCATTTAAAACTGTTCCAAATTTCAAGTTGATACCATTAGTAGATCTTGAGATATCCAGCTGTGACAGACAGACAGACTGAGTCGCACCATAAGGGTTCCTTTTTAGGGTTCCGTACCAAAATGGTAAAAAAGGGACCCTTATGGTGTGACTCAGTCTGTCTGTGTGTCTGTCTGTCTGTCCGTCTGTCTATCTGTCTGTCACAGCTGGATATCTCAAGAACCACTAATGCTATCAACTTGAAAATTGGAACAGTTTTAGATGACGTTTATCCAACTATTTTTCAAGTAAGAAAGAAATAAAAATGTTTATTTTTTTTTGCAAAAAGTAATATAGGAATAAAATCGGTGAAGAGCGATTCGGCAGCTCTTCAGCCCGGTTTTTGTATCAGAATTATTATGCCAACAAAAGGGCTTAACAATAAAAACTTTTTAACAAAAAAAAAAACCGACTTCCAAAAATCACTACAAAGTGAAAAATAACTTTGATTTCGGAAGTCGGTGTCTTTCGTTTTTTATTTACTTTCTTTTTTTTTTGCCACCGACTTCCGAAATCAAAGTTATTTTTCACTTTGTAGTGATTTTTGGAAGTCGGTTTTTTTTTTGTTAAAAAGTTTTTATTTCTCGCTTTTTAGTGGGTCTGTTTATAATTTGTATAAGTTACAATAGTCTAATGTCAATTGCTCATCACATGTTACAAAATATTGCTTTTCCCGATGCTGGGACGTTAATTGTTGAGGAGTTCTGCTGGTAAGAAAGAACCAGGAGAACTCCTCAACAACCACTCACCACACGCATTGTTTGACGAGCGGAAATTGCTTAGCAACCATATTAAAGTAATCGAATCGCAACCCGTGAAATATTTATCATTGAGTAGTTCCGGTAGCCATCTGTGGTCTTCATCATCAGTTCCACTTCACCAAGTGGTGCTTTCCGAGAGCAAATGCACAAGCTACTATAAAAAATACCCAAATCGCTATAGGTGTGCCTATAATATTTGAAGAGTTCCTTCGATTTCTCCAGGATCCCATCATCAGAACTGGATTTTGAAAAAAATGGGACCATTTGGGAAGTTTCCAACAAAAAAATAATTTTTCAAATCGGTTGGCAAGCGACGGAGTTATGCGCGAACAACATCCGAATTGAGAACCTCCTCCTTTTTTAGAAGTCGGTTAAAAAGGATTTAAAATAGAATGACGTACACCTAATGGATTGGATTTCTCTTTTGTTTTGACACTAATAACTATATTGCATTGTCAATATAAAATGAATTTCACCAATTTGGTAATTGAATTGTACGTACTATTTGATTGAAAATACAGGGTGTAAAAAGACACATCACAAAGCCGTCAACTACGCATACTGTATATCTAAATAAGTAGCTTTGCGCAAAAATTATTGCTGGGGAACGACTTTTACTTTTATGTATTAAAAAAAAGGTTTTTTTATTACGCGTAATGCAACGCGTACCCACGCAAACGGAGTTAAGGCGCAGATTTCCTGACAACGACCAAAAAGGTGGTTTTTTAAAGCTGTGTATCTCATAAACCGTAAATAATTTTGACATGTAAAAAAAATATGATATTTTCAAGTCCTTTTCGCATACAGTGATGGAAGCATAATTGGAGACATAATTAAACATACTTTAATGCACCAAAAAATCTTTAAACATACCTCCTAATAATCTTTAAAAGCTGTTTATCCCTTCATTAGCAATTATAATTATAATTAAAAATATACAATGAAATATCAAATTCCAAACTGCATCCAGTGATGGATTACTTTTTATTAAATAGTTAATTTCTAATTTTATACGATTTTATTTGCACTTTTACGACATAATTCCGGTGCGCGTGAGAATCTTCTATCTCGTGCGTCAAACTAGACAGCCATACCAGCCATTTCTGGGTGTTTTTCTATCTATAATATGTATGTATTTACAAAAAAAAAATGTATATAAGTAGTTTATCAGCCATCTCGTTACCATAACACAAGCATTAGGTTGCTTAGCTTGGGACTAGATGGCGTTGTGTGAAATGTCCAAGGATATTTATTTTTATTTTTTTTTTATTTCACTTACACACCGAGCTAAACCAAGTTTGGAATCAGGGCCTTAAGCCCCGCCCCTTCGCTTTACGGTACGCGTAGGTACAGACAGCAACAGAGATAAGTAACCAGTGTTGTAGTGTGCGTGACACTACAAAACAGTATTGCTACTGTTAAAACGATTCATTACGTACAACACACAATGCCCTCACGCACACATCGCGTTCATGTGCGAGTGAGTGCGCTAATGTCTTCTCAATTATAGTATAACATAATTTCGCGTTGAAAACTTAAGCGTTCGTAGCCCAACGAATAAGGCATTATACTTCTGAGTACTGCGGTGTGAGTTCAAATCTCTGAAGTGATGATTCTTTTTGCGATTTATTATTTTAAGCTAAAGCAATTAGAACAATTTTTGTTAAGAAAATGTTTTATTTATTTAAAATTGCTTAAATAAATAAAACAATTTTTAATAAATATCTTTATTTAAAAAAAAGAACATCAAAAGTGAACATGTTTTATTATAAATACAACAATATGTTTAGAACATGCTATTACATCTTTTTATACCATTATATAATATGTATACAACAATGGGCGGAGTGAATAAACATGTCACATAGATAACAAATATAATCTGATCCAGTAACAATAACATCACTCACACACTCCTACCCACACAGTACCGCCGACTTAATTTATTATGGCTAAATATGCTGTGAAAGTATTAAGTATTTCGTTTAGGTATCTATTATAAAATAAAGTCGCTTTTCATGTCTGTCTGTGTAGCCGCGTTGTTCTTCTAACGCCACAGATTTTGATGCGGTTTTCACTATCATGATAAATATTTAACTTATATATTATAGAAACCTTCATGTTTTAACAAGTCGTAAAAACCGTGCGAATCAGGGCCGGGTCGCTAGTTCAGTTATATACAGATATGAATTACCTACATTTTTGAAAATTAAAATTAAAATAAAAACATTTACCACCTGTATCGGGAACAGTAGGTATTATAATTATTACCAACCATTATTAATTATTTCTAGGAAAATAATAGATTTAAAAACGTTAAAATGTCTGAAATTTAAAGGTAGTATATAATATGTATGTTACGATAAGTCGGTGGTGATTTTCGACGAAGACAATTTTCATCAGTAATTATGACGACATTGTTTTGTCAATCGAAGTGCCGATATTCCGCAATTTTGACGGTGCACGGTATATAACAAAATTTTACGCGTCGGTTTGCAACATGTCAAACCGTCTGCTTGCAGGTGGTTCCGTACAGTTTGCATAATGACGTTGTGTGCTGCTGCTGTTATGCTGGTCTAAGCGAATGGATCTGATGTATGGGTGGCAACAATTTCACGCACGATGCCGAGGCGAAACATTTGTGTAAGCCAATGGTGTCGGTTCAGGCAGGCGACGGTTTATTTCGCTTGTCTCAGTGACAATGCACCCACAGTCAAACGGTTTTTCTCTACAAAAAAAAAAGTGAAAATATTAGGTCTAAACATACACCTCCCAAATTATAAATTAAGAAATAAAAGTTACACAATATAAATACAATGCAGAGAATATATATTTATATACTTAAATACAATTGATATATAAGGCTAGTGGTCAGTAATAATAAAAATTATAATACGATAAAATGGAAATAAAAAGGCAGGGCGAGTGACCTAGGAAATACATAATATCATACTTATAAAAAATAAAAAATAATATAATATAATAATGACACAAATAAAAAAAACAAACAACAAATAATATAATATAATGATGATTTTTTATTTTTTCTAAAAAGTATTAAACAATATTATTATACTTTATTTAGAATAGAAATCCTTTGTTTAATTACCATACATGCAATTTACATTTTTAAATATTTTAGATAAAAAATGAAATCTTTTAAAATTGTATTTTATTATTATTATCTAATCATTTACAAACATATTCATTATTTTTGAATATTTTATTACAAAACACAGATAAAAACTATTACTATAATACTGTGTAAACCAATAATGGAAATGATTAAATAATTATCGATATAATGAGTGGCTATGCAGTTAACAAAAATTGTATTTATTTGTTAACTGCATAGCCACTCATTATACTAAATTCAACTATTCCGGTGTCATTTCCTATTAGATTCAACTATTCATATCCACAATTCGTTAAATGAGATACAACAGACAATCATAATAAAATTACTGGGTGGGATCACGGTGACATAATAAATTAATACATTCTAATAATAATTTCACTCACCGATAGCATTGGGCGCCTTGCGATTTCACTAATAGAAATTTTTTTTTTCTCATGCAAAACAATAATCTGAGCTTTTTGAAATCTTGTTAAATGATGCATGGTCTAAATTAATCAATATATCACAATCACAAACTTCAAGTGCAAAAGAAAGAGTATAATGTGTAGTTGCTAATGCAGACTGACTACATAAGTTCACAATTAAAGGCAGGAATATATTTTTAAAGCGGGTAGTTAGCTTCTAAACTGGGAAATAATTTTAAGTAGGCGAGAAACTTGTGGTAGATTCTCAAACTGGTCAGAATATCGCTTTATTCAGTTAGTATATTCATTTTAAATTACAAAATCTCAAAAATAATATTTTAGTAAACTCGAGGCTCGAACTCAGATCATTCTGTCACTGTAGGTTGAATGCTTACCTGTTGCGCCACGAGAGCAACTATCCTACATTGCGAAATTATGTTACACTATCATTTAAAAGACGTCAGCGCACTCACTCTATGAATGGGATGTGTGCGAGGCTGTCATTGTGAGCAGTACGTACAGTAGGATATAGTTTTGTAGTGTGCGTGTCTGGTTACTTAATTCCTTTGGCCTGTGTACATACCTACATTGTCGGAAAAAGTTTAGTAATAACACTTGGAATACGTTTTAGTAAAAAAAAAGTGCGACTTTGACCTTCAATATCTCCAGAACCAGTGGATTCCCAGGTATGGTCTGGTGGTGGCTTTCGGCGTCGGCAAGTGTCTTTTTACTCCCGTTATCTAGGTATGTACATCTTACTACCTAGTGAAGCAGTAAAGAGTCAAATATACTTATATACTTACAGCAACTATATTTTTAGGGTACCTCAAAAGGAAAAACGGAACCCTTATAGGATCACTTCGTTGTCCGTCTGTCTCTCTGTCAGTCTGTCAGGACCCTTTTTCTCAGGGAGGCGTGGAGGTATCAAGTTGAAATTAATATCAAATACGTAGGTCTATGGTCCCTTGGAGCTCTTAAAAGATCAAGCTTCTAAATCAACGCAATAAAAAAATACGACCATTTATGCGACATATTGTGATACTTGCAAGTAAATCAAAACAAATAGAGTTGGTACTTACCGTTGACCTAAAATCACGAAATTTGGCAAGAAGCAAGGTCTTACAACAGTCAGCACAATACAGGAAAAAGTCCGAAAATTCTTAATTTATAGTTTTATCACATAAAACAAAAATGGGATTACTAACTTAAATTTGCAGTTGGAGAATTGACCGTGTCGTATATCAATGTATGGATGAGGAGCTCGTGGCTAATTAATAACAGCCGCACGGGTCGATCCATCAGGTTAAGCTACGCTTGCCGGAGTTAGTCCGTGGATGGTTGACCATCTTTACATACCGAGACTCCTCCGCATCTTGGAAAGCACGTTAAGCCGTTGGTCGCGGCTGTCATTCGTGGATCTTTCACAGTCGTTACGGGTCGTCAGAAGCCCGAAAGTCTGACAACCAGTCTTACCAAGGGGTATCGTATTACTGCATCCGGTTTTTTTTTTTTTCAATGTAAATAATGTGGATGTTTGGATATTTGTTACTCAATCACGCAAAAACGACTGAACTGATTTGGATAAAATTTGGCACACGTAGTTTATAACCTGGATTAACACTTAAGATACCCTTTATCTCGGTGGTACGTTCCCGTGGAATAATTTCCGCCCTCCACGCGGGCAAAGCCGCTGGCAGAAGCTAGTGCCTCAATAAACAAACAACAAAGCATCTATATTTACGCAGTAATTTACTATTAGATAAATATTTAGTCTATCTACTTAATTGATATTTCGCCAATCAAACAATGATGATAGATATTAAGTAATTAATCGAATTATTAGTTGTGTGTCTTCGGCATAGAGTTAGAACCGAAGCGACACCATGTGTGCACGAACACAAAGGTCTGAACCATAGATATTTCTATGGCCTGGACACTTATTGAGGACTTCAAATAAAACATTAATCGTAAAAATCTGGCATGGAGCATCGTACCTAAGACTGTAGATTTGTTGACTATTTTCTATTTTGTTAAGTACCTGGTAGTAGGGTAGGTACTCGTTGAAAGCCCTACACTGTCCTCCCATACATATTTAGGCGATCCGCCGACAAAACCTTGCGATAGGGCGTTACTCAGAGGCTATTAATTAATTAATTAAGAGTAATAAACTACATCTGAAAGCACATTATTAATGTTCGATAGTCTATCATCACATTGCACGTTCACTTTTGTTTTTATGTGAAATAAATACAATTAAAATCTCCTTGTAAAAAGTATATAAAATTAATGATTGCATGCATCTTTTGCTAAAGGTGACGTTCTAATCATTTGAGGATTACACTAATCGATAGATAAATTAAAAATCTAAATGATTCACGTTTTATTTTATTTCTAAAGTTCACTACTTATTCTTTTTTTATTTAAATAGGTGATTTAAAAAAAAATGTGAATTTTATGAAGAAGCGTGGGCTGGGAGCGGGACAGAGCGAGGCTGAGCGGCGGGACAGACAAGGACCGAACGCTCAAGGTCGTTTGGTCGGGGTAGCGCGCCTTAACACTGTTATTTGAAAATATTGTAAAAGCCATAGACTTATAAAAAAAGATGGACTCCGCGCCACGCATATCGAAAGTAAAGCACCGTACTGATCTATGTGTGCATGATCTGAGTACCTGCAAAGACGGCGTCGCTCGTGTCACGTAATGGCGGCCGGTCGGCATAATATGATATAAATGTGTGCGTGAGGCGTGTTTGTGTAACTGTGCTTCACTTTCGATATGCGTGGCGCGGAGTCCATCTTTTTTTATAAGTCTATGGTAGAAGCCAATTATTTTTATGGAGTTTCTTGCTGGCTCTTCTCTATAGTAAACGACCAATAAAATTGGAACCGTGCACCTAGCTTCTGACGTTTCATAAGTGCCCATGGGTTTATGTGAAATAAAATATTTTGATTTGATTTGATTGATGAATGTGAATGAATGACAGAGATGACGCTCTGCAAGGCCAAACAAACACACAAACAAACTATACCCACACATTTTAACTATCCCATACATTTTGTTAATCAGAAAATAAGTAAAGTCTGGCGGCTCTTGGATCTTGCTCTACTCATAGACTTATATTAAAACCGGTCAAGAGCGAGTCGGACTCGAGCACCGAGCACCGGTTCCGTTCCGATTTCTGAAAAAGTGTGCTATTTAGAGACATCGTTTTATTTTTCCTGTAATCTTTACATAAACTTCTATCACATAGAATAATTTCAGATTTTTCCCTTTGCAAACTTCGGAGATAAGGGGGGAACGGTATTTTTTTTTTACATTTTTCATCAAAAGTCGACAACTATGCGGCCTAAAAAAAAAAAAATATTTTTAAGAATGTGAAAACAACGCTCTTTCATATGATACCCCACATGCCCTAGTAGCCCCACTTTCAATTTTTAAGACCCCACTTCAGCACCTGTTACAAAAAAAATATAAATATTTTTATTTTTTTCTTACTTGCAAAATGGCTAAACGTCATATAAAACTGTTCCAAATTTCAAGTGGATAGCATTAGTAGTTCTTGAGATATCCAGCTGTGACAGACAGACAGATAGACAGACTGAGTGCCACCATAAGGGTTCCTTTTTACCATTTTGGTACGGAACCCTAAAAAGGAGGTCTTCGCGCCACGCATATCGAAAGTGAAGCACAGTAAGTACAAACGGTCTGGGTTTGTACAAACACGCCTCACGGACACATTTACATCATAGTATGCCGGCCGGCCGCCATACTATGACCGGCCGCCATTACGTGACACAAGCGACGGCGCCTTTGCAGGTACTCAAATCAAGCACAAATAGATCGGTACGGTACTTCACTTTTGATATGCGTGGCGCGGAGTCCTCCTTTTTTTATAAGTCTATGGCTCTACTATATTTTGTCTGTGCCTGCCACTTCAGCGCTAACTGAGAGAGTTTTCTCCCTTATGAATGTAAAGTGGGGAGACGAAATGAACAAAGATTCCCTAAACTTAATTAAAAACGCGCTGATCATATATCTTACTTAATTTAAATTTTGATTGCAAAGAGGCTGTAGGTAAACATCTTCAAAAGACAAATATTTGTTAAATGGTCCGAAAACTAACAAAAAGTAGGGTTTTAAACAAAACTAAGTAAAAAAAAAAAATATTAAAAAAAATAAAACACGACTGCTCTGCCAAAAAACGAACTAAAAAGTAAAAAACAAGTTATATTCCCTGATTATACAGACAAATAAAATTGTCATTGGAGTCGGGGGCTCGGGGGACCATTCTGTGGAACACTTTTTATTCTATGAGGTCCCCCGACTACAGGGCGGTCGTGTTTTTTAATTTTTTAAATTATTTATTTTATACATTTTAGTGACAATGTAGGCATTCGCAGTAAGTACTTTATTTTTGTTCTACTGAAATGAAAAAAAACTTTTTTCGTCCTAAGTAGCATCCATGCTCATGGTCTAAGATACACCATATTTAATTAACACTTCTTACCATCTCGAATGTTCTCCTGTTGTCTGTGGCTGAAATCAAAATTCGTTCTTATAGATCAGTTTATACAACGTCTTCCTTTTGATATCCCATATCTCTAGGGTATTAATGAGACCATCATTTTGAACAACTTTTACTATGGAATCAAACTTGAAATCGCGAAAAAAAAATCTATATAAATAAAAAGAGAAGTCCTGACTGATTGACTGACTCATCAACGCCCAACCCTTGAACCTAGGAAGCTGAAATTTTGCACAGAGGTTTTCTTTATAATGAAGACAAGGAATAAGGAAGGGTATCCGGGTAGTACGCTCCCATGGGATATTTTCCGACATCCACGCGGGCGAAGCCGCGGGCAAAAGCTAGTCAGTCTTAAGTATTTCCCTACATTTTGAAGAGTTATGCGATCGTGATTTCAAGTTTGTTACCATAGTAAAATGATATTGTGTTCAAAATGATGGTCTCATTAATACACTAGAGTTATGGGATATCAAAAGGAACACGTTGTATAGCATCCTGAACAAAATACCGAGTACAATGACTAGAGCTTTACATAATAACGCGCACGCGCTGCGTATGCATGCAACATTGAAGTACGTAGTAGCGATCCAATGAATGCCCGTCCTTTGTAATGTTTGCGCTGGAGTTTGCAGGACAAATATGTGTTTTGGCCGTAATACTCTTTGGTCCAAACTGATTGAGCTTTCAATGATAATTAAAACCACATGCACACATAACCCACTGAAATGAATCGTTCTCGCTCTACCTATTTCACAGTATTTGAGTAGTTGTTGACAGATAGACGGTTGGATAGATTTATTTTATTTTGCCTCTCACTTTACTGAACGGAAATGCATGGAATAGGTATAACAGTCTCTATATGCATCTATTTAATTAGCAACCCATTCATCTTCCTAGTCTTTTCCCAATGATGTTGGGGTTGGCTTCCAGTCTAACCGGATGCAGCTGAAACCCGGTATTTTACATGGAGCGACTGCCTATCCACAATATAGTAACATTTTGTAGGAACCTAAAGGTGACATGAGGCGAGTGTGAGTGAGAGAACATGCGCGAAAGTTTGTAATGCCTTTGTTCAGGGGGCCTACCCTACTCCCTAAGTCCGTCCGTTCGTCCGTCCGTCTGACATAACGATCCATCAAAACAAGTGTATAAATTAAATTTTTCGAACGGGCTAAAGCACATCAGGAGTAGGGACAACTGTCAAATCGTGTTGTCATTCATACTTCGTTCGGGCCCCGAACCAATCATCTGTCTGTAGGTGATACGGAGTAGGAAACTCCCATAACGAAGGCCGAAACTACGGACTTCGTGCCTAGGGAGTAGACGCCCTTTTTTTTTTTTTTTTTTTGAGGGTGGGAAATCTTCAAATAACTTCTCCCGCTCTGGGTGGAGCGGAAGGGCGTGTCAGACTTTTACTGACTAAAACCCACCCGTGTTCCTTCAGTTGCCTATGCCAGGGCCGCGGTAACTTCTTCAAACAATCCGCGACCCCAGCGGCGGAGTAGACCCCCTGACTTGCCAAGATATTTCGTTCGTAATGTACAGTGGGCTGCATCAATTGGTTACCCCAGTTGTATTAAAATTTTAATACACTGTACAACATAAATTACTTAAATTGCATTAAAAAACAGTTTTCAGAAGTCACTACTTACTTATATTTTCAGGATGTCTGGCGCATTCTAGGCAATCACCCTTGCTGTCATTTTGCTCGTAGCTATAACTCGTAAGATGAGAAATACTGGCAAATTGAAATATTATAAACAACCCTAAGTTGCATTAAAGGAGCTTTCAGAAGTAAGGGCCCGATCACACGTACCAAATTCACAACCACATCCCATCGCGCATCGCAGCGACAAAATGTGGGCAAGCAGTGGTTAGCGGGCGTTCATTAACTACATGAGGCATTTAGGGGGTCGAGCCGAATTTCACTCAATCTTATGTGCGGGAGAGGGCGGGGGTCGCAAATGTCACGTATTTTTTTTTCGTAAGATACTAAAAATCCGAGAAAACTGGGTAATTATTGTAAAAATAATTTAGCAAATTATGTTAATACGTATTTAAATAAATCCAACGCAATCAAGCACAGATTATTAACGTATTTACACTAAAAATAATTATTTTGAAAAATCTCACGTGAGATTAAGGGGGTCGAGCCAAATCTCACGACATCTCAACAAGAGTGGTGGGGGGTGTCGATAAATCGCCAAAATCCCCAGCTTTTTACAATTGCATTGTGGTAGCTACAAAGTCAAATCAAATGATCAATGGAACGTGTGTTTTTGATGTGGGCGATGTGGCCAGCCGCTAGTGCGCGGTCTCGCTGGTGGTTGCGTTATGGCTGCAATGTGGTCGGTATCGTCCACAGACCACACGGTTGATTTTGATGGCCAAAATATGTGATACGTGTGAATAAACTATTAATTTTCATACAAATTAGTACCCATCCACGTGTTGCCGTTGTGGTGTGGCTGTGGTTCATGTGATCGAAGCCTAAGTAAGTATTTCTATGTCTTGTGCGCTCCGACCAACCAATCCGCGCAACCAATTTGCTGTTGTCCGTGATAACAGAGTATGGATAAGAAGAAATTGGTTTTGTTTCTTGATGTTGCAGACAAATGAAATGAAAACTAATTTGTACAGAGGGCTTAGTGCGAGTTTTTATACTTACTCGATCGCGTTTACGTTAACGTTACCTTATCTCAATTCGTATGGAATAATTGTGTTTCTCATTATAGTCACCAGGCGGTGCTTATTAATTTTCACTACAAACTGACGTTTACGTTAAGGTTGAGGCGCCAGGGTAGCCCGCGAAATTCAAAATTATAATCATTAGAATCAGCAATACAACTCCATAAGTTAGCATTTACCTCAAATGTAGCAATCAATCAATCAATCAATCAATCATTTATTTTGTAAAACATAGGTGTGATTGCAGATAGTGTATAAAAATAAGTGCGCTATGTTTTGCCAATATATGGCGTACAAAATTAACACAAATAAGTATTGCAATAAGGTGGCATGTCAATAGTACATTTAAAAAATAATAAAAATAATAATTCAATTCAAAATATGTCAAAAACCGATCATTACAATTTTTTAAAAACACATTCATAATAAAGCAATAACTAAAATCATAAGCGTTTAATTAGCAAGTCGGAATCGTCATACCTCTGTTTATCAGCAGTAAACTCAGTGATGGAGTAGTAACATCTATCTAAAAGTAATTTAAACAAACACCTCTTAAAGGATCCCAGACACTCTTTATTTCGAATAGCTGCTGGTATACTGTTATATATTTTTGGGGCCATACCTAGCGATTTCATGAAATCATGAGGTTTGAGGTAAATGCTAACTTATGGAGTTGTATTGCTGATTCTAATGATTATAATTCTGTAAAGCCATATTAGCTACGGCCGCGAATCATATTTTAATCAACATACAAGCTGACACTGACCTACAAATAGCAAAAAACGTAAGAAATTTTGAATTTCGCGGGCTAACCTCGCGCTATCGCCTTAACGCGATCGAGTAAGTATAAAAACTCGCACTAGACCCACAGATTATTAATGTGGCTGGCTTATCATAGTTTGGTCAGATAGGCAGTCGCTCCATGTAAAACACTGGTATTCAGCTGCATCCGGTTAGACTGGAAGCCGACCCCAACATCGTTGGGAAAAGGCTAGGCAGATTGATTGATCATGGTTTGATCACGACCTTCTTACCTACGCTAAGGATAACAGCCTTGATTGAAGTCACTTCGTCAACTATCCGCCGCCGCGCCGCAACCACCAGGGGACTTACTATGAGCTCTCATAGCAGGGCAGAAGTTGGACGTTTCCAGCGAGAGAGGAGACGCTGCTATAGCTCGTAGTCTCTCTCTCTCACTGGAAACTTTCAACTGCTGCCCTGCTATAAGAGCTCATAGTAAGCCCCCCGTGTAAACAACGCATTAAACCAAGATTATCGTTAAACTAAGTTTTGTGCAAAACAGCCTTGGGTTATTGTTCTCCACAGAACAGCTTTTATCTGTTCTGTTCACTCAACTCAATCAATCAATCTGCCTAGCCTTTTCCCAACTATGTTGGGGTCGGCTTTCAGTCTAACCGGATCCAGCTGAATACAGTATTTTACATGAAGCGACTGTCTATCTGACCTCCACAACCCAGTAACTGGGTAATACGATACCCCTTGGTAAGACTGGTTGTCAGACTCTCGGGCTTCTGACGACCCGTAACGACTGTCAAAGATCCACGAATGACAGCCGGGACCAACGGCTTAACGTGCTTTCCGAGGCACGGAGTAGTCTCGGTCATGTAAAGATGGTCACCCATCCACTGACCAACCCCGGCAAGCGGAGCTTAACCTGATGAATCGACCCGTGCGGCTGTTATTACTTAGCCACGAGCTCCTCTGTTCTCACTCAACTAAAATACTGATATTCAATCATGTATTTTTTTTACATTGCGTTATGTAGTCAAATAGAAAACATTGTACTACTGTAGTATTGTTTCGCACGGATATCGCTAATTCAATTATTTCTCGATACGATAACGTCAACAGTTAGATTGTGCAAATTCTCTTTTGTTCAATTTAGTTAAATTATTGAAGAATTCTACAATTTTGTATGTTTTGTGAAAACTCAAGAAGAACAAATCTGCTCTGGGGGCAAAGCAGTTTTGAGTAAAGCCGTGTCCCCTGCGCGTTTTTCGAAACATTACACAAAAACCTCGAAACAAAGAGGCGTGGCCTTACACATTTGTGTATGCAAACGCGATGTTTTTGTTTTCCGAGCTGTATGGAAAACATTACCCGCGCGGGGGAAAAGGGGAAGGGTTTCTTTCACATCTTTTGTCAAACTGATAGCACGTCTGCCTCGTTGGAAGTCATTACGACATCTACACAAAATGTGTAATTAAAAATATTTGAATACACTGGAGACAGCAGGCTTGTGTATGAAAATAAATGCTTATGTGTAAGGTTTTTTGTGTAATGTTGCAAAAAGGCACGCAGGAGACACGGAAAAAAAACAACAAAGATGCTGACTATCTTGAAGTGCACTGAAAAATCCCAGAGGAATGCAGATGCTAACACATAACATGACTCCTGTATCCCCGAGGGTTAGGCAGAGGTAGAGGTAGAGAGGTAGGTACCTATATAGTACACTCACATTTCGCCACTGCATAGTACTTAATATATTTGAGGAGCTCGTGGCTAAGTAATAACAGCCGCACGGGTCGATCCATCAGGTTAAGCTACGCTTGCCGGGGTGGGTCCGTGGATGGGTGACCATCTTTACACACCGAGACTCCTCCGTGCCTCGGAAAGCACGTTAAGCCGTTGGTCCCGGCTGTCATTCGTGGATCTTTGAAGTCGTTACGGGTCGTCAGAAGCCCGAAAGTCTGACAACCAGTCTTACCAAGGGATATCGTATTACCCAGTTACTGGGTCGTGGAGGTCAGATAGGCAATCGCTCCATGTAAAATACTAGTAGACTAGAACTAGAGTAATACTCCGGTTAGCCTAGAAGCCGACCCCAACGTAGTTGGGAAAAGGCTAGGCAGATTGATTGACTGTAGGTACCTTGAAAAAAAAAACATTTTCTTATAGGTACCTAACTACCTACTTACAGTACCTTACTTTCTAAGGCAATTCAAAAGATTCATGAAAACGAAGACACGTGAAAAAGCTAGGATATTCATATAAATAAACAGATGATTCACATACGAAAAATACATGGCAGTTACAGTCGCGACAAAATAATAATTATTTATGTGTTGCGATGTGTGTGTATTTTGTATTATGACGGGTTTTACGACACGCCCACGATGCGACCACATGCGCAGGAGTGTGCAATTATTAGATCGCGATGAACTTGAAAACTGAAAGTTTTTGTAAGTCGGTGAGGCATTGAAATAGTTTCCAGGACTCCGTGGGCACGTAACGGGGCTTCGAGAATAACGTAGAGGTATTCTTAGGCGGACCCTACACGATCAATTATATTGCACAGTATCACGAAGAGGCTTGGGGCTGAATAATAACAGCCGCACGGGGCAATCCGTCATCAGGTTAAGCTACGGTTGCCGATGTTGGTCCGTGGATGGGTGGCCACCTTTACATACCGAGACTCCTCCGTGCCTCTGAAAGCACGTTAAGTCCCGCCTGCCATTCGTTGATCTTTGACAGTCGTTACGCGTCGTTAGAAGCCCGAAAGTCTGACAACCAGTCTTATCAAGGGGTATCGTATTACCCAGTCACTGGGTTGTGGAGGTCAGCTAGGCAGTCGCTCCATGTCAAGTACTGGTATTCACCTGCATTCGGTTATAGTAAAAAGTGTACTGGTATTCAGCTGCATCCGGTTAGACTAGAAGCCGACTCCAACTTAGTTGGGCTAGCCAGATTGATTTTGATCACGAATTGCGCGAGGTTTTTGACCGCTTACCTACACCTTTTTTATACCGGCGCGTTTCGATGTGGTTTCGCTGAGAAACGCGATATTTTCTATACAATTTGGCAAGTTATCGTCCGTTTCCGCTTACCACGGCGACGTCGGTGTGAAAAAGGCGTTATGGTTAATATTGAAACTGCGCAATGATTGAACAAAAGTTTGAGAAAGTTTAATATTTATTAAGTATCACTGTGAGAGGTCTTGTTCACGCGAAAACATTGAATTTGAAACTTATGGGCCGTCAATGTCATTGCGTGAAAATAATATTTCGCAGGTGTGCAAGGGCTGATTCAATCCTATTGCGGTTAACAAATTACATTTGCTGCTACCCTTGCACGTAGGTTTTAAATAAAACTCGGTTACAATTTACCATCGGGTAGTATTTAAACGCACATATAAAATTACCAATTTTTCCCAAGAGAATACGTCATAAAAATACTGTTTGCACACGTCAGGTCGACGGAGCCCCTCTGCGCGGGGTTCCTATTTCTGTCTGCAGAGCTTAAAGGAACCTAACCAAGCCAAACCTCGGTGCTCAATAATTATAATTTGTACAAGCTTTGATATTCAACTACATAGTAAACTAATAGTGCAATAGTAAGTTTATTAGCATTTGTTATTTTTGATGAACAGTTATTATTTTTGATATTATAATTAATGTTTTTGTTATGACTGGACAAAAATTTAAGTAAGATGAACTGATGATGAATATATTATAGGTATTTTGTACAAGTTTTGTATTCAATTAGTTAGTTAGTAGTGCAATCATTGATTTGGTGTATAGACCCAAACATCAAGCCAGCACATCAAGCTACTAAAATCTGTCAAATTTCTTTAATACATTTTCATCTTTATCGCTAAAACATTAGGTTCAAGGTTGATTGGGAAAATTTGACAGTTTCGGGTGGCTTGACCTGCTGGCGTCTGTAGATGTAGATTAATGTAAAGTATTTGATGTAACAATATTTTTCTGCTGTGCGATTAATAATTTCCCTTTATTATCAAGCTATGTAAAAGTTTACTAACAAGCTAAGCTACATAACATAAAAAATACTGCTTCCAGTTACCTTTTTGTAATAAAGTAGCCAATAGCTGGTAACAATGTGATCATTTACACTTTTTTCTCATTACAATGTTCTGAAAGCTGAATGTTCTGAAAAACAAAAAGATATTTGATTTCTCAAGTGTCAAATATCTAAACTTCTGTCAAAACAACACGTTCACGTGCCATTTCTTTCGTCGTTTTTTGAACACCACAACATCATAAATCCATTACTTCCCGGTAGAATATATTCTTAACTTTCATGAACCAAACTTTATTTAGCCAAGCGAGAATGAATTAAGAAACCGACCAAGTGCGAATCGGACTCCCACACGAAGGGTTCCGTACCACCGTTCAATATTTAACCAAAAACGCCGAAAAAAAAAACACGGTTTTCGTGTATGGGGATCGAACTCCTTTAATTTATAACTTTATTTTATTTTTATTATTTGTTGTTAAAGCGGCCATAGCAGAACAAATTCAGTGAAAATTTCAAGTGTCTACCTATTACGGTTCCAAAGATACGGCCCTGTGACACACGGGCGGAGAGCGGAGCCTTCCTTTTGGTACGGAACCCTAACAAAGCACTAACGTAAAAAAGTGAAAAATAAAAACTTTTTCCAAAAAAATACAACCGACTTCCAAAAACAACACTACAAAGTGAAAAATAACTTTAATTTCGGAAGTCGGTGTCTTCTGGCTAAATGTATTTTCGTTTTTTGCCACCGACTTCTGAAATTAAAGTTAGTTTTCATTTTTGAGTGTTGTTTTTGGAAGTCGATTGTATTTTTTGTAAAAAACGTTTTCTAATACCTAGTGGTACCTGCAAAATAAATTAGAACATCATCCACACAAAAAGTGGGGAAAAAATTCAAAATCTACCCAAGCAAATTTAATAAATTTTATATGGGACCAACTCTCGAATAAAACAAATAATTTTCAAATCGGACGACTCTGTAAAAAGATATGAGTGGTCAATGTGGTCATAAATAAAAAAAAAGAAAAACCGGCCAAGTGCGTGTCGGACCACGCACAATGAAGGGTTCCGTAGTTGGGATGAAATTATCCCAAGAACAAACTTAACATTATAGTCGAAAAACATGTTCTCCCATACACGTAGCAAATGTAAGTTTGTATTCACAATATTGAGAGGTATAGCATGTTATTTTAAGACCACAAACTTCTTATAGGTTTTCCTGTAATGTACATTTATAGAACTATTTTCTGTATTTTTTTCTAAATTTTTGATTCAGTAGTGTCAATTTTCGTCTATTTTCATAAATAACTTTAAAACGATTTAATTTAAAATTATAAAAAGAATGATAAGTATGTTACACGGTACAGTTTTTTTTAAATTTTCTATTTGCCTCCTATAAGTGACCCCCATATTTAAAATTCATTTACTTACTTAACCCGTACGTGTTTGGGTCACAGAAATCCATATGTGTACCAAATTTCAACTTAATCGGTCCATTAGATTCGGAGCAAATTGGCTGTGACAGACGGACAGACAGACAGACACACGAGTGATTCTATATGGGTTACATTTTTTTCCATTTGAGGTCCCTAAAAAGGAGGTTTTCAAGTCGACACGTATATTAGTTATATACGTGTCGACTTGAGAACCTCCTTTTTAGGGTTCCGTACCAAAATGGTAAAAAAGGAACCGTTATGGTGTGACTCAGTCTGTCTTCTATGTTAAGGATTTGGTTTCCGCACTTAGTCCTTTATGTGGACCATTGTGCGTGTGCTCAATCTGTCTTTCTGTCTGTCTGTCTGTCTGTCACAGCTGGATATCTCAAGAACTACTGATGCTATCAACTTGAAATTTGGAACAATTTTAGATGACGTTTACCCAACTATTTTGCAAATAAGGAAGAAGTAAAAATATTTATATTTTTTTTGTAACTGGGACTGAAAGGGGGTCTTCAAAATTCAAAGTGGGGCTACTAGGTCATATGAAAGAACGCTGTTTGCCCATTCTCAATCATTTTTTTATTTTATTTTTTAAGTCCCATAGTTTTCGACTTTTGATGAAAAATGTAAAAAAAAAGACCGTTCCCCCCTCAAACTCCGAAGTTTGCAAAGATAAAAATCTGAAATTATTCTATGTGATAGAAGTTTATGTAAAGATTACAGGAAAAATAAAACGATATCTCTAAATAGCTCACTTTTCCAGAAATCGGGACGGAACCCTCGGTGCGCGAGTCCGACTCGCTCTTGACCGGTTTTTTTTATTCATCGGTTAATAAAATGGTGTAACATACAAAGCACTAACGTATAAAATTGTGGAACATAAGGTTTACTTGGTACCAAGAGGCATTCCCGGCTGTCAACCGACAGTAAATATCGATTAGGTGTTTCGTAATTGACACTTCATGGCCATTCATTATTTGTAAAATATTTGTTTGTTTACGTTCCTTCCCTGGATAAAGGGCACTAAAGATACTAATCATGGCCATCTTTAGAAAGGGAACCTCAATGGAGTCATTCTTCCTTCGTAACTGTTACTACCAAACCAACCCGTTAATGTGATGGGTTTTGACGTAAACACTCCACCCACCTTATTTATTCCACAATAAATATATGGTGCGTAAGGAAACTACGTATAAACAGTCGAAACGACACACTCACTCGATCGCACACACCGACTAGGCCCCAAGCGATAGTCGCGGTGCTCTCAGTAGATATATTTATTGTGGCTTTTGGGGTCTCCTCGGTGTGTGCGTCTGAGTGTGCCGTTTCGTACGTTTGTTTGTAGTTTCCCTACTGTCAATCTGCCTAGCCTTTTCCCAACTATGTTGGGGTCGGCTTCCAGTCTAACCGGATGCAGCTGAATACCAGTATTTTACATGGAGCTACTGCCTATCTGACCTCCACAACCCAGTAACTGGGTAATACGATACCCCTTGGTAAGACTGGTTGTCAGACTTTCGGGCTTCTGACGACCCGTAACGACTGTCAAAGATCCACGAATGACAGCCGGGACCAACGGCTTAACGTGCTTTCCGAGGCACGAAGGAGTCTCGGTATGTAAAGATGGTCACCCATCCACTGACCATCCCCAGCAAGCGTAGCTTAAGCTGATGGATCGACCCGTGCGGCTGTTATTACTTAGTCACGAGTAGTTTCCCTACTGTACCTATTTAAATTGTGTTTATACCATCAATTAAAAAATTAAGCAAGGATTGGATTACTTGATAGTTTATCTGTCTATCTATATCTCTGCATATGAATAAGGTGTTAAAACATTAAAAACTTTAAGGAGTACTTTAGACCATCTTACTGAATAACTGTTACTATGGGACTAACGTTGAAATTGCGACCCTACACTTATGTATGTATAACTTGTCAAAATGTACGGAACAGCTGATTGTTTTACACAGAAAATAAACTTTCTCCGTGTAAATAGAGGTCTTGCAAAAATGCCTCGACCGATTTGAATATATTTTTTTTTCATTTTTAACCGACTTCCAAAAGGAGGAGGTTCTCAATTCGTCGGAATATTTTTTTTTTTTTTTTTTTTTTTTTTTTATGTATGTTCCCCGATTACTCGAAAATGGCTAGACCGATTTGGATTTTTCTTTTTTTGTTCGAAAGGGTATACTTCCCAAGTGGTCCTATGATCATCAAATCAGGATCTGATGATGGGATCCCATGGAAATCGAGGGAAACCCTCAAATTTTATGGGCACACCTATATCGATTTCGGTATTTTTTATAGTAACTCGTGCATTTACTCTCGGAAAGTACCATTCGGTGAACTGGAACTGATGATGAAGACCACAGAGGGCCATCGGAAATACTCAATTATATCTAAGTATATAACAGGTTGCGATTCGATTACTTTAATATGGTTTATGCTCGTCAAAATAATGGTAATGGTGACTTCACCATGAGCTCCATTTCTCCTGGTTCTTACTAGGAGAACTCCTCAACAATTAACGGCCCTGCATCGGGAAAAGCAACATTTTGTAAAACGTGATGAGCAGTTGACATTGGGTTATTGTAACTTAGATAAATTACAAACTGAACCACTAAAAAGTGAAAAATAAAAACTTTTTTACAAAAACAAAAACCGACTTCCAAAAAAAAACACTACAAAGTGAAAAATAACTTTAATTTCGGAAGTCGGTGGCAAAAAACTAAAATACAGATCCAAAGACACCGACTTCCGAAATTAAAGTTATTTTTCACTTTGTAGTGTTTTTTTTTGGAAGTCGGTTTTTGTTTTTGTAAAAAAGTTTTTATATTCGCCTCAATACTGGGGTGGTTTAGGAAAAATCCAAAGGAACATATTGCCCATATGGTGCAAATGATAAATGATAATGATAAATGATAAATGATTTATTTCTATAAGTAGGTTTGTACAAACACTTTTACACGTCAAACATATTTTTTTTAAAACTAAATGAGTTCGACGTTTCCTATCTGACTACTCTGAGAAGAAACGCCGAAACAAATTCAGAGGTCACAGTCTCTTTTAAAGTCCAGACATAATCTTGGTCAGATCATGTGAAGACCATGTAGATTGCAGTCTGAAATGGTCTTTTGAGGAAAGAACCACACAGATTGAGTGGACCTGTCCAGTCAGTGCACCCATTTGTCAGTAATCGTGCAGCTCAACTCAAAACTTAACGAGCTTAAGAGCGTAGACGGGCTGCATTTTTCCATACAAATGTATTCCCCTATTCTCTTCCTGGATAATGCCTCTAGAGTAATCGTTTTTATTTATAAAAATCCAGGTCTATTGCAGGCATGCCCCTGTCATTTTTTTTTTTCAAAAAATTTATTACAAAAATAAATATGTCTTACCAAAAACCTAAAAAAATACCCCGTTTTTACCTACGTAATCAGACGACTACCAAAGAAAATTGAAAAGTTTTTAAAATAAAAACAAGTAATAGGGGCATAGATCTATTCTTCCTTTAAATTTTGATACCAAATATAATTTAATTGGCTTAGGTTTCGAGGAGAAAACAGGAGAATACGAAACGTCGATCGGTCAAGGTTTTTTATAGGTAAAATCGTTCTGAGCTGCAGTTGTCTCTATCGCACTCTACGGGGGGAGACGAGAGGTGAGGGAGGGTTAGACTAATACGTACACAATTAGGGAAGTGACTAGTGTCGAAGTTTTTATCGAAATCATAGTGATGTCAGTCGATATCGACGTTTATCCTATACTGATTTACTGAATAGTGTTTGATGCTCATTTTGTTTTTTTTTTAAGAGACAACGAAGTAACAATTCAATGACATTTTTAGGGTTTATAATTAACTAATAATTGAAATGAACTTTAGCGAAGTGTCTCTTACAAAAATACAAACCGTAAGCATTAGGTATAATGCGTAACTAAAGTTTGCACTATACTGCTTGGTGTGATAATTCTGCTTTTGACTTGACATAAATATTTACAGGGGAGTTTATAAAATAATGACTGCTCTTATCAAGTAAATCTATATAATAGGTCTTTACCTATGAAATTGCCGTTTTGTATGAAAAAATTTAAACGAATTTTTTTCATGTATTTTTTATTTGTATTAATCGAAGTAATCACCCATGCAATCAATGCATCTTTGCCAACGCAGTGGCAGTTTATTGATGCCCTTCTTAAAGAAATCAGCTGGTCGGGAGGCAACAAATTCTTCAAAGGCATTTTGTACTGCCTCTCGGGTATTGAATTTTTTTCCCGCCAAGAAGTTATCCAAATTCTGGAAAAAGTAGTAGTCTGTAGGCGCAAGGTCTAGTGAGTAGGGCGGATGACGGAGAGCTTCCAACCCCAGTTCTTGCAACTTGGAGACCGTCTGCTGTGCAGTATGAGGTCGCGCGTTGTCGTGCAGGAGCAGCGGAGACGAGCGATTGACCAATGCTGGTTGGAGATGTGCCAGCTTCTCCATCATTGTGTTCAGTTCTTCACAGTACACAGCTGCAGTAATGCTCACCCCGTTTGGTAAGAAGCTGTGATGAATCACACCGGCGCTAGACCACCAAACAGTGACCATCACTTTTCTAGGGGTAAGTTTTCGTTTAGGGCATTGTTTAGGTGCTGAACCAGGATCCAACCAACTTGCTGAGCGCTTGCGGTTATCGAACAGAATCCATTTTTCATCGCAGGTAACAATGCGGTTCCAAAGTTCAAGTTGCAAGAACTGGGGTTGGAAGCTCTCCGTCATCCGCCCTACTCACCAGACCTTGCGCCTACAGACTACTACGTTTTCCAGAATTTGGATAACTTCTTGGCGGGAAAAAAATTCAATACCCGAGAGGCAGTACAAAATGCCTTTGAAGAATTTGTTGCCTCCCGACCAGCTGATTTCTTTAAGAAGGGCATCAATAAACTGCCACTGCGTTGGCAAAGATGCATTAATTGCATGGGTGATTACTTCTATTAATACAAATAAAAAATACATGAAAAAAATTCGTTTAAATTTTTTCATACAAAACGGCAATTTCATAGGTAAAGACCTATTATATAAAAGGAAGTCGACAATCGTGTTAATTACACCGATTTTTATATTTTTTGCGTTTTTGGATTAGCCGTCGCCGTCGTCCGAAATAGGATAATAAGTTTTTTTTTTATTATTTTTTTAGGTAAGTAGGGTAGTAGTCAGTTGTCGGGAGCGAAGCCGTGGGCAAAAGCTTTAATATTTATGCAGAAGACGCAGAAAAGGTGCTTGTGGGTATTTTAAATAATACAATTTATTCTGTCGTCATTTCCATCCTTTTTCTTACAGGTAAATTTCTTGGTATCCGACTGTCAATTATTTCAGGGAGAATATTCATGGAAAAATTTAGTATAAATAGCACGATCACACGAAACACTGCGCACGCCGATATTTTCAATCCGACTGAGACAGAAACGAACGTAACGTAGGTAGTTTGGTTGGCGCGAGCGGGCGGGAGATGCGCGCTACTGAGCTACGCACACAAATACAGACTTCACTCACATATTGATACCGCCCGGTTGCTAGAGCGCAGCGCGACGGCAATAGTTTCTTCAAATACCTATTTTTCAATTCCCGCGCAGCCCGTCTACGCTCTTAACGATTCGACGAACAATACCAAAGAAAAGACATTTGGGTAGGCCTAGGCCGCATAAATTACTCAAACTGTCAGACTATGACTAAAACTGAGAAAAGGATAAAATAAATAAAAAACAATGATCCACGTAGTCTTCACATTCACAATAATTAAAAATAGTATAAGTAATACTTTACAAAGTAAATATTCATGTCATTGTATAGAATATGTAAAAAGGTATTTAAATCAACATTAATTGTGTAAATTTATTGGAGCAGCTCAATCCCAAGCCTGTTTGTCCTCAATATAGTCTTTGACAGTATAAAAGGCAAAGTTCACCGGGTCATCTAGTTTAAAATAAAAGTACCTACCCTTCTAATCGCGTGCTATGCCATAAATGCATCGAAACTCAGGAACACATTTATCAGAGCAACATGTGACTTGAAAGTAGAAATGAACATAATAACGTGGGCGACTCAATGAAAAATGTTGAAGGAACTATTTCAGTACACACGCACGCGACGCCACGACATCTATCAATACTGCTCTACTACGAAAATATTATATTTTTGTATCATCAACGCAACTTATTTTTAGCTGTGTCGAAATAATCTCTGACTGGAGTATGCAAACTCTTTCGTTTTCAACTGATTGAGCTCAAAGATTGGTAACATTTAAGGCTTGTCCTCCCTAAAGTACGGCGAAAATATGTAACTTTGTTTCCATTTTTTACAGTAACTATAGCACCTTTTTGATAGAAAAAAATACACAATAATCTAGAATACATAAGAAGTGATTTCATGTGTCCTGAAATCTATTTTAGTTTGTAGAACTAAAGAAAAAAAAATGCTAAACGCAGGTGTATTTCTGTCTATTTTTTCGAGATTTTACCATATTAGGTACTCCTACAGTTTTCATTAAAAGTGTTCATAAAATACAGTTATTTACAAAATAATAAGGAATGATTTCATGTGATTACTTTTTAGTCCAATCCCTAGATTTTTTGTAAATCGGTAATTACTTCATATTTTGCAAGCGTTGTGTCATCGCCCGTCTCTTTCTTTTCTATGCAGTCCGACAGTGATCGCGATTTTTATGGCGGACAAGCCTTAAGGGGAGCAGTAGATGAGACATTACTGATGACACATTTGCGGTTACAGGTTAAGTATTACGATCCCCGTGCGGATAAAATATTTCGTAGTGTTTGCAAAACCGGCTAAAAGCGAGATCAATCGGAATCGGTTTCATTTTGACAGTTCAACAACATTCATTGCGTTATTCATACGTTGTCGAGCAGACAAATTTTTCGACCATATAAGGAAAACGAATTCAATTAATGTGCTGGTCAGCGCTGCCATTTATATGGGGGTAGTTTAGGAAAACTAAAATTAACAAACTTTATAATTTACTTATATAAATATTGGTGTCAAGTTTCAAGTCTATTAACTCAAGGAATAAGATTTTTCATACAAATTTTGGACCCCCGTTTCAACACCTTAGGGATGGAATTTCCAAAAATCCTTCCTTATTCCTTGTCTACATTATAAAGGGAACCTCGGTGCAAGATCTCAGCTTTCTTAGTCCAATGGTTTGGGATAGGCGTTGATGAGTCAGTCAGTCAGTCAGGACTTCTCTTTTTATTTATATAATAATAGGGTGACTGGTAATTAGTGACCGATACCTAAACACATGATTGTGCTCATGATAACAAACAACTTTTACTATGGGACCAAACCTGAAATCGTGAAAAAAAATTAGCTGCCCCATACATTCATGTTCGTATAACTCGTCAAAATGTAGGGATATGTATATAGATAGATAGAAGATTGTTTGGATATCGCTTTGTTTCAGTTTGACGTACCTACTAGTTGTCTTGATAATGAAGTGAATTCCAGGTATTTTTTTTAAATGTGGACCTGAAAATTAAGGTGTTTAGTGAAAAATATTTTCAGAGAAGGGCTCTGAAAATATTTTCAAATATAAATTGGAGGTACGACACCTAAGTAAATTGAGAACACAGCACTAGGTTTGAGTGTATCGTTAAAAGTCGAAAATAACGAACGATGTTACAAAAAATTGCAGTAGCACAACTACTGCAATTTTTTGTAACATGGTCCGTTATTTTGTAACATGGTCCGTTATTTTGTAACATGGTCCGTTATTTTGGGATATGAGAAACAACGTATAGTAAATAACGACCGAAGTTACAAACAAATTCAGCAGTTACGGGGCACTGCGGCCCGGGCTGCGTCGAAAGTTTGTATAAATCGACAACGAAATGTGTGACGTGTGTCATATTAAAATAGGTTATAAAATCGAAAAATTCCTACTGAAACATTAGGCATTAGAATCGATATGCGGACATCATGCCACGTCTGTGAACTTGTGAGCAAAGCAGATACTCACAGAGTGATCCAAGTGATCCAAAAGTTCACGCCACATCCGATAGGTCTGAATCAACGCCACCCAAGCTCAGTACATACTACCGTGAGCGTACAGGTCAAGTCCCATAAGCACATAGGTACGGTCACGGTCATAAGTCCATTACTAATCTCACAAAGCCATAAATTGACGCTTCGGTTGGACTTACAACCTTCTTCTATAAGTTGTCACAACGATGTAGGTACGACGGCTATCGTGTGTTCACAGCAATACAATCCTTAGCGTGTTGATGGATTAATGAGCTTCACTGTACATGTTATCAAAATACATCAAGAAGCACATTAATGGCTACCTTAGCGCAGGATGCGCTAAGGTAGCCATTAATGTGCTTCTTCGAAATCGAAATTCATGAAATCATGAGGTTTGTGGGAGTTGTATTGCTGATTCTAATGATTGTAATTCTGTAAAGCCATAATATATTAGTTACGGCCGCGAATCATATTTTCATGAACATACAACCTGACACTGACCTGCAAATTGCAAAAAACGTAAGAAGATTTGAATTTCGCGGGCTACCTTAGCGCATCCCCCTTAAATAATTTTCCTATACTTTACAAAATAGTTAGGACTTATGCTCCACACTTTGATACTTGTTGTAGTTGCCGGCACGAGTCGTGAGCACAACTCTACACTTTGAATCTAACGAATCTTATTTCCTATCGCAGCAGGTTGCACATGGGCGGGAGCAATTAAATCAATATAATAACAAGCATATCTAAATACAGATAGAAGCCGACTGGGGGCGATCCACTCGTGAAATGCGTTTTTCTAGACTCTAGACCGTCCGCTGCGCGTCGGGCCGCCACAGACGGACGTGACGTCACGTAGCCCACTCCAAGCACCGCAGCAACCGACGTCGATAATACAAGCAGCATGAGACTGCATCCATCCAGCATTCAGAGTATTAGCGAGAATTCCTTGCTTAAATACGTGCTCCTACAGCAATATAATTTTACAAGACACCTACATTCGTTATTGTAATGAGGCTTTAGGGAGGAGCTCGTGGCTACGTAATAACAGCCGCACGGGTCGATCCATCAGGTTAAGCTACGCTTGCCGGGGTTGGTCAGTGGATGGGTGACCATCTTTAGATACCGAGACTACTCCGTGCCTCGGAAAGCACGTTAAGCCGTTGGTCCGGCTGTCATTCGTGGATCTTTGACAGTCGTTACGGGTCGTCAGAAGCCCGAAAGTCTGACAACCAGTCTTACCAAGAGGTATCGTATTACCCAGTTACTGGGTTGTGGAGGTCAGATAGGCAGTCGCTCCATGTAAAATACTGGTATTCAACTGCATCCGGTTAGACTGGAAGCCGACCCCAACGTAGTTGGGAAAAGGCTAGGCAGATTGATTGACTTTAGGG
Source organism: Cosmia trapezina (assembly GCA_905163495.3). Lineage (NCBI taxonomy): Eukaryota > Metazoa > Arthropoda > Insecta > Lepidoptera > Noctuidae > Cosmia > Cosmia trapezina. The sequence continues at coordinate 3,595,880 of LR991019.1, forward strand.
CGACTTGCAGCTTTTACTTCAAACTCCACTTAGGCTTAAACTTAATTTAACGACTTGCGTGTCATCGACTTAGCTTAAATCTCGATTTAGATAACGTCGAAGTTAAACCGGCTTCTAGGTCGGTTTAGAGTTGTTAAACCTCAATTTTATTTTTTGCCATGCCTCTTATTTGTACCTTGTTCTACTCGTAGTCACCATCTGTTTTAGTTTTTAGGGTTCCGAACCTCAAAAGGAAAAACGGAACCCTTACCTATAGGATCACTCGTGTGTCTGTCTGTCTGTCTGTCTGTCCGTCTGTCACAGCCAATTTGCTCCGAATCTAATAGACCGATTAAGTTGAAATTTGGTACACATATGGATTTCTGTGACCCAAAACACGTACAGCTAAAGTAAATAAATGATTTTTGAATATGAGAGTCACTTTTAGGGGGCAAACTAGAAAATTAAAAAAAAAACGTTTTGCAAATTGTACCGTGTGACATATCAAATGAAAGGGCTTACGATGGAGATCTTAAATATATTTTTTTTTATAATTTTAAAATGAATAGTTTTAGAGTTATTTAAGAAAATAGACGAAAATTGACCATTCCCCCCCCCCCCCCCAAACCTCCGAAACTACTGAGCCTAAAATTTTGAAAAAAATACAGAAAATAGGTTCCGCTCCTTCAGGGCCTGTAGATTACAGGAAAACCTACAAGAAGTTTGTGGTCTTAAAATAACATGGTTAATATCTCAATATTGTGAGTATAAACTTACATTTACTGTTGGAATGTATGGGAGAGCATGTTTTTCAAGTATAATGTTAAGTTTGTTCTTGGGATAATTTCATACCAACTACGGAACCCTTCATTGTGCGTAGTCCGACACGCACTTGTCCGGTTTTTTTATTCTCTATTCGGGAATTTTTCCACAAAATGTAATAAATTTTATGCATAATTATTTCTGCCGTGGTAAAATTGGGTAAGCCTAGATTTCATCAATGTAATTTATGTTATAAAGGTGTTGTAGGTGTATAATATTTAGACTGATGCTAAAGAAAACTAGAAAATAACACGAGAATACAACTATAAACCACCAATACTGATTTTATTGACATGGTCCTCACATGATCTGACCAAGATTATGTCTGAACTTTAAAAGAGACAGACCCCTGAGTTTGTTTCGGCATTTCTTCTCAGGGTAGTCAAATAGGAAATGTCGACTTCATCTAGCTTATTTTTTTTTTAATATGACGTGTAAAAGTCGCGGCTATCATTCGTGGATCTTTGACAGTCGTTACGGGTCGTCAGAAGCCCGAAAGTCTGACAACCAGTCTTACCAAGAGGTATCGTATTACCCAGTTACTGGGCTGTGGAGGTCAGATTGGCAGTCGCTCCATGTAAAATACTGGTATTTAGCTGTATCCGGTTAGACTGGAAGCGGACCCCAACGTACAGTACGGCCGACGTATCTTGGCGAGTCTGAACATAGGCTCTCCGAACTTTCGCGCATGTTCTCTCACTCACACTCGCCTCATGTCGCCATTTGATTCTTAAAAATGTTACTGCGCAGCGTTCTGCGCGAAGTTCGGACTCGCCAAGATACGGCGGCCGTATTGTAGTTGGGTAAAGGCTAGGCAGATTGATTGTGTAAAAGTGATTTCGATATCCTATTTATGTACCGAATAAACAAATTCATTTCATTGACATTATTGACAAATCAAATTCTTTTTTATTTTACGCAGAACTGAGTTGTCATCATTTTTTATTTGAAAACGGAACGCAAAGAATGAATGGCGAATGAAATAATGACTTAATCTCAGTTTAGTTAAATCGATTATGAAAAGTGATTATCCAAGACATGCTTAACCCGTCGTATGCCTATTAGCAGACACAATAGATTTTCTATTGTTATCTGAACACCTGGGTGTGCAATCGACGTTTAAAGAGTTAATAAGATTTAAGTTAAGTCGAGTTTAGGGCAAAATCGAGATTTAATGAAACCGAGATTTGTATCATTTTGCTACAAGTCGCCCTGATAATAGGATACTTAAGCGGATGTCGTTGACGCGACTAAATATAGTATTCCTTTGGATGTTTTAAGAGTATTACTATCTTTCCAACACACCTTCGAAAACTTATCTGACTCATCTTCTTCAAAGTGTGTGTTCTCTGCTAGGATTTACTACGTAAGCTTTACCTTTAGAAATTCTGAAGATTTACACTTGGAGCCTGTTTCACCACCTACGATTAAGTTCCTAACTTACTTGGCAGATAATTTCATACAAATTCTGTTCCATTTTTAGGGTTCCGTACCAAAATGGTAAAAAAGAAACCCTTATCTTATGGTGTGACTCAGTCTATCTGTCTGTCAGTCTGTCTGTCTGTCACAGCTGGATATCTCAATAACTACTAATGATAGCAACTTGAAATTTGGAACAATTTTAGATGACGTTTACACAACTATTTTACAAATAAGAAAAAGGTAAAAATATTTATATTTTTTTTGTAACAGGGACTGAAAGGGGGTCTTAAAAATTCAAAGTGGGGCTACTAGGGCATGTGGGGTATCATTTGAAAGAGCGCTGTTTGCACATTCTCAAACATGTTTTTATTTTTTTTAGGCCCCATAGTTTTCGTGTTTTGATGAAAAATGTAAATAAAAACACCGTTTCCCCCCCCCACCCCCCCTTAACTCCGAAGTTTGCAAAGATAAAATCTGGAATTATTCTATGTGATAGAAGTTTATGTAAAGACTACAGGAAAAATGAAACGATGTCTCTAAATAGCACACTTTTCACACACACGCACACTTTCAGAAATCGGAACGGAACTCTCGGTGCGCGAGTCCGACTCGCTATTCGGACATCGTGAAATAGGGCCCTTAGACGGTTAAAAATGTATGCTGTAATGGTTTACAAATGTGTAGGTATAAACTTAGAAGCTTTGTACCTGTAGCGATTACTTACGTTCGTAATAATTCGGAAACACGAAGATTACCGACACAAACACACATACCTTCGTTCGGCACACCCTTTCCTGGGTTACCTGTACTTATAAACTGACCACTCGAATGGTTGCGCTTTGCTACCTTTTGCCGATATACTATAGCAAACTTATATCCTTCTTTATTAGTCGACAAAAGTAAGTCTGAATTAACTGGTTTTTTTAATATAAATAAAGTAAAACTAGCTGTATTTAGAAGGTAATTAACTTTCTAAACGAGACTACTTTTGCTTTCTTAGTTAATCTTTGGCTCCTCCTCCTCAACATAATGGTGGAGAAAAATCCTGGTAAAATCTGATTTAAAAAACTCGCTACTTAAGTATCTTTGTTTTACAGTTTAATGTTGTTCTGCATACCATGCACTCTACTCGGAGTCTCTGCCGACTACACTGTATCATACATAGAAATACAGGGTGTTTCTTTTAAGGTGTCCAGCCAGTGCGTGCAGATAGCAGAGTACCTACCATACCTATCGATTTAACCTCCATGTATGTTCTACGATATTTTGTAGTTTTCGTAGTTTGTAGTTATGGATAGTAAGTAGGTATAAAATTTATGTTTTATTATTAACTGAGCTCTGCTTAAACGTAGAGGAATAGTAAATATCAGGATTGACAAAAATATGCAGGATTAATAAATGATAAAATCACACGATTTCAGATACACCACTTTCAACGACCGATTTCAGCAAATAATGCCCTATTTAGTACATTCTTGTTCAAAGTTGATCCAAAAAAAAGATATAGGTAATTTTTTAAAGCCATCATCTCGTTGAATCAGGAAAAATATCGAAAATAAATTACAACTAGAAAACTACAAAAAATCGTAGAACATACATGTGTTAAATCGATAGGTATGGTAATCTGCTATCAGCTCGCACTGGCTTGGCACCTTAAAAGAAACACCCTGTATATTTATCTATGGTATTATACCATGACCGTGCTAGGAACGTGTCAGGCATAAAAACATTCTTTGTATTGAAAAGTATGAGACTATGCCCACTAGACCGTTCCGTCACCGACCAACACCGTCGCGTCGCGACCAACACCGAGCGTCAACAATATTCTCTGCGAGAATATTTTGCCGATACGCTCCGTGCATGGCATATTCTCCCTCGATGTTTCTTTTTTAGTGTTCCGTACCAAAATGATAAAAAGGAACCCTTATGGTGCGACTCAGTCTGTCTGTCTGTCTGTCACAGCTGGATATCTCAAAACTACCTACTAATGCAATCAACTTGAAATGTGTAACAGTTTTAGATGACGTTTACCCAACTATTTTGCAAATAAGAAAGAAATAAAAACATTTAAGTATGTTTTTTTTTGCAACAGGGACTAAAAAATTCAAAGTGGAGCTACTAGGGCATACCCTATCATATGAAAGAACGCTGTTTGCACATTCTCAACCTTTTTTTTTATTTTTTTTTAGGCTGCATACTGTTCGACTTGATGAAAAATGTAAAAAAAAAATACTGTTCCGCCCCCTTATCTCCTAAGTTTCCCAATAGAAAAATCTGAAATTATTCTATGTGGTAGAAGTTTATGTAAAGATTACAGGAAAAATAAAACGATGTATCTAAATAGCACACTTTTTCAGAAATCGGAACGGAACCCTCGCTGCGCGAGTCCGACTCGCTCTATACCGGTTTTTTTTTAAAGTGGCGTGATCCCCGTAACGTCGTGATCGTCTGATGTTATTGCTTTTTTCTTTCTTCCTGGTCTAAAACCGGATATGTATGTATTTGTGTATATGCACGTCCAAAGAAATTAATTTGACACTTGTGTTGAAGGAGCAACTACTTTCGGACAGGCCTTTATTTTCGTTGACGCACTTAGAGAGTAGATACGTTCCTGATACGTTCATAGCACGGTCATGGTATGGTACGGTGTAGTTGGCAGACTCCTTTAATCGAATAGCTTTTGACAGGGACGGGACATACCAAGCGAGACGAAGGCGAGGCGAATAATGTGATTTTGTGGCACTGCTAGCCGTCTTGAATTAAATTCAATATCCTGCTGAACGTTTATTTGAATAAGCTTTGAATCTAGATTTGGATTGGATAACTAACTTGCTAAGGTTCTAAGTTACAAGATTATTATAACTCTGAAGTAACATTTACGACCGCTTGTACAGTCGGCGTTAAAAATATCAAAATTCAAAATTATCTCAACAACTATGAAAATTATACTTTATGTCAATTGGATAAAGTTCTTGTCAGAATGACAGTTGTCGTTTACTGTCTTAATTCTGAAATATTCATTGTGTCATTGAGTTAATATTAGGTCTTTACCTATGAAATTGCCGTTCTGCAGTACTGGCCATTTCAAATCAAAATAATTTTTGTTTGGCTAAGAATTCTAATTTCAAATTAATTTTATTTTAAAAACATGGATTTTTTTTTCCAAAAGCAGTCATTTGTTTATTGATTAGTGTTACATTTTCATCGCATTTCAATCTTTTTCGTCATCATGGATACGTTAAAAATTCGAGTAATTATGGAATATGAGTACCGTCGTGGCAGCAACGCGGCACAAGCGGCACGCAACATCAACGACGTTTACGGAGCTAACACTACAAACCAACGCACCACCTGTTATTGGTTTGCTCGCTTCCGTTCTGAAAATTTCGACCTGAAAAATGAACCTCGCGGTCGTCCGAAGACTTTGGTCGACAATTACGAATTAAAGGCGATTGTGGAAGCTGATGATACACAATCTACGGCTGAATTAGCAGCAGCTTTCGACGTTAGCGTCAAAACAATATTGGTCCATTTGCGTCAAATTGGCAAGGTAAAAAAGCTTGACAAATGGGTGCCCCACGAACTCAATGATCGCCAGCGCGAAGTACGCGTCGAGACGTGCCTTGCACTGCTCAACAGACACACAAATGAAGGAATTTTGATGCGTTACCTGCGATGAAAAATGGATTCTGTTTGATAACCGCAAGCGCTCAGCAAGTTGGTTGGATCCTGGTTCAGCACCTAAACAATGCCCTAAACGAAAACTTGCCCCTAGAAAAGTGATGGTCACTGTTTGGTGGTCTAGCGCCGGTGTGATTCATCACAGCTTCTTACCAAACGGGGTGAGCATTACTGCAGATGTGTACTGTGAAGAACTGAACACAATGATGGAGAAGCTGGCACATCTCCAACCAGCATTGGTCAATCGCTCGTCTCCGCTGCTCCTGCACGACAACGCGCGACCTCATACTGCACAGCAGACGGTCTCCAAGTTGCAAGAACTGGGGTTGGAAGCTCTCCGTCATCCGCCCTACTCACCAGACCTTGCGCCTATATAACTTCTTGGCGGGAAAAAAATTCAATACCCGAGAGGCAGTACAAAATGCCTTTGAAGAATTTGTTGCCTCCCGACCAGCTGATTTCTTTAAGAAGGGCATCAATAAACTACCACTGCGTTGGCAAAGATGCATTGATTGCATGGGTGATTACTTCGATTAATACAAATAAAAAATACATGAAAAAAATTCGATTAAATTTTTTCATACAAAACGGCAATTTCATAGGTAAAGACCTATTATTTCATTTTCATAGTTGTATAAATCATTTTGAACAGTCTGTTCGTCCCGTTATTGACGCTAACAGAACCACATAATCACAAAATAGTACCTAAATATACGTTTAGCGCTAAACAACATAACAACAAACAACAAAACAAACAAACATATTTAAAACTACATTCTGTCTGTCCTTTTTAAGCGTTGACAGAACAACAACATTTAAATTTTCACCATCACCCACGAAAGTGATACCTTAATACTTTTTAAAATCCATTAATTAATTAATTACCACGGATCTTCTTGTAGGATATTCTAACTACTCGACTAACTCGAATGTCAGAAGTTATGCTAAAATCTCCGATCGCTGCAGCAACTCAAAGGCGCGTGGCGCGAGCCGTTAGGTTTAGGTTAGTTTAGGTTAGAGTATCTCGTGGCTAAGTAATAACAGCCTGACGGGTCGATCCATCGGTTTAAGCTACGCTTGCAGGGGTTGGTCAGTGGATGGGTGACCTATACATACAGAGACTCCTCCGTGCGTCGGAAAGCACGTTAAGCCGTTGGTCCCGGCTGTCATTCGTGGATCTTTGACAGTCGTTACGGGTCGTCAGAAGCCCGAAAGTCTGACAACCAGTCTTACCAAGGGGTATCGTATTGCCCAGTTACTGGGTTGTACAGTTCAGATAGGCAGTCGCTCCATGTAAAATACTGGTATTCAGCTGCATCTGGTTAGACTAACACCCCAACAGATTGATTTTAGGTTAGATAACACATATTTTACTAAGACTTGGGATGCCTTCGAACTGCGTTTTACTCGATGGAACCATTATCCTAAGCTTTGAACGGACTTTCAGACAGCCGAAGCTGGTGTGGAAGCACTTCGGAAAACTTTAAAACGTCTCGTCTTAAGACATTCATACATCATCACGGCATTCAAAGTGCAGGATCTTGGCTCTTGGCTCATTCGATATGCAAGAAAATCATTAGGCGACGAATCCCTCGCTCTCAAGCACGTACATAGCGCATGCACTTCAATATTTATTACTCGAGGGCTTAGATGGAAACACGTCTTGCTTTCCAGAGCCTGCTCATCACACATGCATTCCTTGATACGGTGGTGACATTCACTCGGGGTATTGAATAATTAATGGCGTTTATCACGTACCAAATTTAGCTCGAGCTCGAGCTCGTGGCTAAGTAATAACAGCTGCACGGGTCGATCCATCAGGTTAAGCTACGCGTGCCGGGGTTGGTCCGTGGATGGGTAACCATCTTTACATACTGAGACTCCTCCGTGCCTCGGAAAGCACGTTAATCCGTCCTTAAGCACGTTAGGTTGACTGGTAGAAAATGCCTCAGGCATTAAGTCCGCCTTTGTACGGTATTTTTTTTACTTGTGCATAAAGTTTTAATAAATAAATAAATAATCCGTTGGTCTCGGCTGTCATTCGTGGATCTTTGACAGTCGTTACGGGTCGTCAGAAGCCCGAAAGTCTGACAACCAGTCTTACCAAGGGGTATCGTATTTCCCAGTTACTAGGTTGTGGAGGTCAGGAGGCAGTCGCTCCATGTGAAATTCTGGTATTCAACTGCATCCGGTTAGACTGGAAGCCGACCCCAACATAGTTGGGAAAAGGCTAGGCAGGTCTATTTTCTCACGTACCAAATTAATCTTAGGACTAAAGGTGGAAAGGGGAAAGGTAACAAGTCCTTACTCCATCATTTTTAATCAAATCATTCATGATCATGTAAAATAAGTAAATCCACTCTAATAAACATTATTTTTATCAATTAACACGAAATTATCACAAGATTGTTAGTCAATTAACGATAATTTGATTAGAGAGATATTTTTAATATTTTATCACGACACGTGGTCCCGCTGGTTAGGTCTTAAGCTAATATAGGACTTCCTGATAAAACACAACTAATTAAGTACACAATATGGGTCGTTTTTGCGAACGATTGTGTTTTTTTATTTCTATTATTTAATCAATTCTTCGTAACAAGTGAACAGAAGGGATCTGTCAGAAATATCTCTTATTTCCCTACAGTTTTGGCATGTATTTGTCATGACTGACTGTCGCTGAGACGAGACTGTGACAAGATTTTAAACGCTTTTAACCTTACAGTAGTTGCGGCTTTCTTTGAAACCTAAGTCGTGTCAGGCTAGTCGCACTCCGCATTTTAGGTATGAAGCTGCAAGTACGCGGTGGGCTCGACTTATCGGATTGCAAGTCGGAAGTCGGTCTCTTTGGATCTGTATTTTATGTTTTTGCCCCCGACTTCCGAAATTAAAGTTATTTTTCACTTTGTAGTGTTTTTTTAGAAGTCGGTTTTGTTTTTTGTAAAAAAGTTTTTATTTTTTACTTTTTAGTGGATCAGTTTGTAATTTATCTAAGTTACAATAACCCAATGTCAACTGCTCATCACGTTTTACAAAATATTGCTTTTCCCGATGCAGGGACGTTAATTGTTGAGGAGTTCTCCTAGTAAGAACCAGAAGAACTGGAGCTCATGGAGAAGTTACCATCACCATTATGCATTTTGACGAGTATAAACCATATTAAAGTAATCGAATCGCAACCTGTGATATACTTAGATAAAATTGAGTATTTCCGATGGCCATCTGTGGCCATCATCATCCACTTCACCAAATGGTACTTTCCGAAAGCAAATGCACGAGTTACTATAAAAAATACCGAAATCGATATAAGTGTGCCTATAAAATTTGAGGGTTTCCCTCGATTTCCATGGGATCCCATCATCAGATCCTGACTTGATGATCATGGGACCACTTGGGAAGTATACCCTTTCGACCAAAAAAACAAAAATCCAAATCGGTTCAGCCATTTTCGAGTAATCGGGGAACATACATTCCGACGAATTGAGAACCTCCTCCTTTTTGAAGTCGGTTAAAAAAGTAATCACATGAAATCATTCCTTATTATTTTGTAAAGAACTATAAATTTATGAACGCTTTTAATGAAAACTGTGGAGTAATATGGTAAAAACTCGAAAAAATAGACAGAAGTAGACCTGGGTTTAGCCTAAATTCTTTCTTTAGTTCTACAAACTAAAATAGATTTCAGGACACATGAAGTCACTTCTTATGTAGGTATTCTAGATTATTGTGTATTTTAGGGTTCCGTACCAAAATGGTAAAAAAGGAACCCTTATGGTGTGACTCAGTATGTCTGTCTGTCACAGCTGGATATCTCAAGAACTACTAGTGCTATCAACTTGAAATTTGGAACATTTTTAGATGACATTTACCCAACTATTTTGCAAATAAGAAAGAATAATTATTATTTTATTTTTTTTGTAACGGACTGAAAGGGGGTCTTAAAAATTCAAAGTGGGGCTACTAGGGCATGTGGGGGTATCGTATGAAAGAGCGCTGTTTGCACATTCTCGGGGTTGCTGGCATGGCGCCAACAACCCCGGCGGCAATCCCGGGTGGGTATTTGAGCCGGCGGGCTTTTTAAGCAAACGGCGCATACCCGCACGGCATGAACCCGATCGGCTGTGCCGCCCGCATTGTGTGTAGCCTTAAAGCTATTATAATTATGAAGAGTAAGAAGTCGGTAATGCTGATGCAATGGTTTCCATAGTTTTACTATGCATTTATTTTTCGCCAGTACCTGTAAACAGTTCATCGTCAATTTCGGTATCCACCAGCTGGTTCGCGATACCTAGCACTCTTGCAGCTGATTTCAGAGCAATCCGTTTGAATTCAGATTTGTTCATTGTCATACAATGTTTCAGACGCCATTCCATTTACTAAATGATGTTGGTATAGCTATGTTCCACTTTGATACTTTGTTTCTGGAAAACATAAACTTATCGGATTTTAGGACCAGTCGCAGAAAAGGCAAACATTTCTCAATGTGAGTCTGTAAACGGGTTTTCATTTTTGTTTTACTACCAAACGTCTAGGGGCTTACTGTGAGCTCTTTCAGCAGCGCAGAAGTTGAACGGTTCCAGTGTGAGAGAGACGGAGCGATATAATACGACCTACAGCACCATCCTTTTTTCTAAACGGATCCATGATTTTTCACGTCATAGTACGGCCCGTGATACAATTTCATAACTGACCATGTTTTCCACAAAAAACATTTTTTTGGACTACTTGGACTGTTTTAGAGAGGCATTACAAAGAAAATTTTAATTAATTCTACCTCCGAGCGAGTGTGGTCATCCTGAAAATGTGCTTATAGTTAGAATACGTTTTAAGACGACAATAACAGACTTTTTTTAACCCCCGACGCAAAAAGAGGGGTGTTACTGTGTGTCTGTCTGTGGCACCGTAGCGCTTAAACGGATGGACTGATTTGGATGCGGTTTTTTTTATTTGAAAGCAGGTTTTCCAGCGATGGTTCTTAAACATGGTTTATCAAAATCGGTTCAGCCGTTTCAAAGTTATCCGCTCTTTTGTTAGCTGTGGTAGGGATCTTAGACGCGTAATGGGTATTTACTTTACTTTCAAACCTTAGTGTGACCTAAAATTTGAAACATCCATGTATGCTATCTATCTATGCAAGATTATGGAATTCTTGGTCTGATGCTGCAGCCAGGATATCCAGCACTAGTGTGCTTATACACTCTTGAAAAAATAATAGCAGAAATGTCGTGTTTGGATTCATTTACATCAGTATTTGATTTTGTATACAATGCAATGGTGGCAACAGGATGACTTGATGCTGCAGCCAAGATGTCCAGCACACTAGAACACTCTTGAAAAAGTAATAGCAGATATGTCGTGTTTGGATTCGTTTTGATCAGTATTTTATTTTACATACAATGCAATGGTGGCAACACGATGAGCTGATGCTGCAGCCAGGATATCCAGCACACTAGAATACTCTTGGTAAAATAATGTAGCATATATGTCGTGTTTGGATTCGTTTTGATCAGTATTTGATTCTACATACAATGCAATGGTGGCAACACGATGAGCTGATGCTGCAGCCAGGATGTCCAGCACACTAGAACACTCCTGAAAAAGTAATAGCAGATATGTCGTGTTTGGATTCGTTTTGATCAGTATTTTATTTTACATACAATGCAATGGTGGCAACACGATGAGCTGATGCTGCAGCCAGGATATCGAGCACACTAGAATACTCTTGGTAAAATAATGTAGCATATAATTATGTCGTGTTTGGATTCGTTTTGATCAGTATTTGATTCTACATACAATGCAATGGTGGCTACACGATGAGCTGATGTTGCAGTCAGAATATCCAGCACACTGGTACCTACACTCTTGAAAAAAAAAACCAGATAGTAGTGTTTGTATTCGTTTTTTTATCAGTATTTAATTCTATTAACAGTACGATGGTGGCATCATTATAAGTTAATGTTATGTGCAGAGAAACTTAACATTCTGCAGTAATAAAAATGCATTTCTGTATTGTTAAATTGTTTAAAAATGTTAAAATAAAAATTAAATAAAAAATTTAAAAAACCCCCAACGCAAAAAAGAAAAGGGAACATTTAAAAAGTCAAAAATAATACCTATCGCTGAGCCATCAAATTCGATTGAGTAATACCTATATTTTAATTACAGAAATTGATGGATGGCACGATAAGGTTTGCTCATTGAAATGGCGCTATAATGTCACGGCGGGGTACTGCATAAGTAAGTCAGACCCTTCACTTGATTGACTATGTACATATGCGGTACCCCGCCGGGACATTATAGCGCCATTTCAATGAGCAAACCTTATCGTGCCATCCATCAATTTCTGTAATTAAAATATAGGTATTACTCAATCGAATTTGATGGCTCAGCGATAGGTATTATTTTTGACTTTTTAAATGTTCCCTTTTCTTTTTTGCGTTGGGGGTTTTTAAATTTTTTATTTAATTTTTTATGATTTTAAAATGAAGGGCACGTGTAAACCTGTAGTGTTATTGATTTGAAAAAATATTACTTATGTTAAATTAGAGCATTTTCTTAATAACTTAATCTATGAATATTTTAGATTACGTTTATATTACATAGTGAAATTAATTTGTAAAGTTATGTCTCACGCGTATAAAAAAAAACTGAGAATCACGCAAAAACTATCAAGCGTATTTTTATGAAACCTTTACCATTTTAAAAACAATTTAACTATTTATCTTTTAGTATACGTGTTTTATTAAAATACCTTTTGTTTTATGTATAATAAATTAATAATGCGTCTAATTTGGGACAGCGCTTCTTGATGGGCGAGTCCTATTACTGGCTGGACGTACGACGCGATGCGAGAGCTCAGCACAGAACACGCAAGCTAACCACTCAAGGCTATTGGCATGTATCTGTCTTAAATGGCTTGGACTTAAAGGCTGTCAGCACCTGTCACTTAACCCCTAGAGAAGGGTCCTATGCATTCATATAAAACAGTTGCGGAACTAAGTGATTGGGAGAAATGTACAGCCTTAAAAAATCATTATTTTTGATGCGTCTACAATAAAAGCTCCTCTTCTCGTATCAGCACGGACTATTGAAGAATAGTTAATGGAACCTTGTCAAAGTAAATCGTAAGTGACAGTTCTCGATCGAAGTAGTGTTAGCAAAGAAGATACATATATACAGGGTTAAAGGGTCATTGTGCTCATCATTATAAACAACTTTTAAGGGACCGAACCTGATATCGCGAAACAAAATCAGAGAATGATGAGTTCAACAACATTCATTGCGTTATTTACGTTGTCGAGCAGGCAAATTTTTCGAACATATGAAGTAATGATTAGCGATTTGCTTCAAAATGATCCCGATTCCGATTGATAATGTGTTACGCAATTAGGGTGCAAGTCGGTAAATGAGATTTATTTAGAAAAAAATCGCTGGCTATAGTTCGTATTAATCCACGTCGACCTCACATCAACGAAACACAAGATTGACATTAAAAACAAATATTTCTGACTTAAAAAATGCAATTAGCACGACGGACGTTTGTTTTGACATCGTTTTATTTTTCCTGTAATGTTACCATAAAATAAACTTCTATCACATAAAATAATTTCAGATTTTTCTCTATGCAAACTTCGGAAGTAAGGGGCCTCCCCCTTATCTCCGAAGTTTGCATAGAGAAAAACTGTATTTCTTTTAAATTTTTCATCAAAAGTCGAAAACTGCGGCTTTTTTTTTATTTTATTTTAAAAAAAAGATGTTTCTGAATGTGCAAACAGCGCTCTTTCATATGATACCCCACATGCCCTAGTAGCCCCACTTCGAAAAAAAAACTATTTTTATTCCTTTCTTATTTGCAAAATAGTTGGGCAAACGTCATCTGAAACTGTTACAAATTTCAAGTTGATATCCAGCTGTGACAGACGGACAGACAGACAGACTGAGTCGCACCATAAGGCTGCCTGTCCACCGGAGCGGAGCGAGGCTGCGGAGCGGAGATACGGAGAAATATTAACCAATAGGAGTGCGAGCGGACGGCGGAGTGGAGCGGACTTAAGATTCTATTGGTTAATATTTCTCCGTTTCTCCACTCCGCAGCCTCACTCCGCTCCGGTGGACAGGCAGCCTAAGGGTTCCTTTTTACCATTTTGGTACGGAATCCTAAAAAGGGAAGTGAAATATAGATAAAGGCCGAATAGGCTGAGCTGCGGGGCTAAAATGCAAAATATTCTTTTTTTTTCGTTTCCCGTCAGTTAATTCGTTGTTTGATTTTGACATCAGAGCTTTTAACTCTTTTAGAATTTAGTGTTATGTTATGTACTCATAATAGGTAAGATCAGAAGGCCAATTCTCGTACCTAAAAACATTCAAATTCAAGTCGCAATCACATGCCAGCGACAATCAAATGTCAAAAATGTAGGTAAACGCTATAAAATTTTTGACAGATTGAGATGAGATTGCGTACGTTGTTAAAAATACGGGAATTGTCCCTCTGAATACCAACGATGTAATTTGTGGCAGTATTCCCACTGTAGTAGACAATGATCACAAATGTACTGGAAGAAACTGCGCAGGTTTATTAAGTAGGTACGAGTACGTACTGCACTCTAGAATCGTCAACAATAGGTATACCTACATATATACAGTGTGAGTCTTTAATATGTGTGTGTGTGTAACCTAAATGAGGTAAAATATGCTAAAAATAAGTATAAGTCTCACCCTGCTGAAATATTTTGCAAATTATGATTGTGCAAGGCCTTTCTGTAACAGTTGATAGCAAATGTTGTGATCGAGTTAAAAATGATAAAAGTTTTGAAAGATATTTTTAATTTTAGAAAGATAATAGGTACGATGTACAATAATATAAAGTAGGTAATAAAAATGGTAGGTAATACTTAAGGGGTTTTATTGAGAAAGTTTACAATTACTGTAAAAATGTATGAAAAATAACTGATTTTTGTTAAAAAAAAAAGCTGCTTAATTGACAATTGAGGGCGTTTTTTTTTTCTTTGATTTTTAGTTTAGGCTGACATCAGACGGACTGCATCGCAGCGACCGCGCGCTGTCGGTATATTTAACTACATGCAGTTGTACGTTCGACTTCGTGCAGTCATGATATCAACTGCACGCAGTCGTGCCTTCAACTTCGCGCGGTCGGCTACAGTTCTGTTGTGTAGTGTCGCCGCATGCTGTCCACCGCCGTTCGCATGCAGTTAATTGCAGTTAGTCCTGGAGCCGAACGCGAGTCGCGTCGGTTGCGTTGAAAAATGGATTTCGACACAGACTTCTTTATTTCTTTAATAAAAAGTAAAGTCAGCATATGGAATTATAAAACTCAAGAATATAGTATAATGATTGGGCTTTTGTATACGAATCAATGATATTACAGAAAATTTCCGTTCATCTTGTCTTAATTTCGGATACAGTATGAAAAAATCACCTTCCGTATGGCAATATAATAGCAAAGGATTAATCCATATCCGCGCTGCACGTTGCAGCTTTTTAATTCGATTACATCGCTGCCGGCGGCGGCGCCGTATTAATAATATTAAGAGAAGTAATGTCTGTGCTTCCATTTCGACGTCAAACTTAACACTGAGCTCCTGGTCTAGATGCTTGGCGTCAACTACGTGAAGTCAGATCAGACTGCAGACAACTGCATGCAGTTGAACATAGCGACTTCGTGCGGTTGTTGTGGTGCAGTCCGTGTGATGGCGGCCTTATGACGGACTGCACCGCAGCAATCGCACGAAGTCGATGTATTCAACTGCATGCAGTTGTACGTTCGACTTCGTACAGTCGTGATATCAACTTCACGCGCTCCATCGCATTCTATCCGCATACAGTTACCAAGTGTATGGGGTTAGCGAATAGCGATGGACAGCGTGCGTCGAAGGGGACTACATCACCTAAACGCAACTAATGCAAGTTTTAAAATGCCTAAAAGTATATGATCTACTGCAGTAAACAAAATCAGAAAAATATATGATATTCTTCACGATATATATTACGATAGAAAAAAATCAGGAAGATACCTCTAAAAATTTCTTTTAACGATTAAAAACCATACTAATATTAATATACTTGCAATCATTCTGATTTTTTGTCAGATTATTCTACAAGCAATATAAACTCCTTTGCAAAAAAAACGGGCACCTTACAGTCATTGGCTTTTCTATGAATAATATTAATATTTTTAGTATGTCATTAGCATAAATGATTAGAAATTTCTTATTATCATTGAGAATATAGTTTTTAACCCTTAAATCCTGGAATCGGTGTTTTAGTCAATGTAAACAGAGAGTCGTGTTAAAATGGAATTTTTTAGTGTATAATTAAATGAAGACTACGAGTATTTTTATGGTATTTTAATAAAAAAAAAGACATTAAAAAATAAAAATTAATAACGAGTATGACCTCCTCTTGCATCGATTAAGGCATGTAATCGTCTTGGCATGCTTTCCACCAGGCTTTTGATGGTGTCCTGTGGAATGTGTTCCCACTCAGCCGAAATCACACGTTTAAGCTCCCTGATGTTTTGTGGAAGGGGTTGGACAGATCGTACTCGCCTTTTTAGGAGGTCCCAGACGTGCTCAATGGTGTTAAGGTCGGGGCTCCGCGCTAGCCAATCCAGACGACGAATACCGACCTCTTGCATATAAGCATCTACGTCGCCAGAACGGTGGTCCCGAGCATTATCGTCCATGTAAATGGCATCTTCACCAATTACAGTCAGTGCGGGCTGTGCATGTTGACAAATTATTCCTGTTATGTACCTTTGCGCATTTAGTGAGCCATTTTCAATGAACACTATCTCGGTACGATAGCTGGAAGTTACGCCCGCTCAAAACATAACGGACCTTCCACCATAAGGGGTGATTTCTTCAAAACACACGTCGGCATAGCGTTCCCCTGGTCTTCGTAACACTCGCCGACGTCGGTCCTCACCATTCAGACAAATTCGAGCCTCATCGGAGAAGAGTACGCTACTCGAGCTACCTAGTGTCCAAGATAGACAATTTCTAGTGAACCTCAGTCGAGCAATCCGGTGCTCACGGAGTAACTTAGGGGCCCGCGCTGGTCGTCGACTGCGTATATCAACCGCTAAAAGCCTCCTCCTCACTGTCCATAGGCTAACTTGTGCTCCTCGTACCTCTTCAAGGTTTCTTTTGAGGTCTTTGTAACTGCATTTACGGTTCCTCAGCGCCTGAGTCACTAAAAAGCGGTCGTCTCGTGGTTGTGTGCAACGTTTTCTCCCAGAACCTTGCCTTCTTTGAACGGAACCTGTCTCTTGGTATCGAGTCCAGGTTCTTTGGACGGTGGAACGACTCACGTTTAACCGCTGTGAGCCGTAACATTGGCTATACCCCACTTCCAGCAGCGCTATAATTTTACTAGCTCTTATTGCTTTTTCTGCCATCACAATCGACACAAAGATATCTGTTTTAAGTCACAATAAGGCAGGATTATGCGACAAACATAAATTATTCTAATAAAAATAACGAGAAGTTAGTTTTAGTTGCCTGATAACCTTTTAACCGCAAACCCGTGAATAGTAAGTAAAAAGTCATAAACTGAAAAAGGGATTATTACTTTTAAAAACAACTGTTTCGAATTTGAAATTAACTTTTTTTTCATACCCAGACTCTTTATTAAGTGCCAGTAACATAGTTTGGCTATTAAAACCTCTTTAGAACTAAATGATTACAAATAATGTAGAAAAATCCAAACTGCCCGTTTTTTTTACAAAGGAGTGTATTAACGTAATAGTGTTTTTAATTTTTTAGTAATTACTTCATATTTTGCAATAAATTACCAGGGTTGTGTCATCGCGCTTCTCTTTCTTTTTTGTGTAGTCCGACAGTGACCGAGCTTTAGGTCCTGTAGTCCCCTTAATATCTACTACACACGACTGCAGCCGACCGCGTAAAGTTGATATCACGATTGTACGAAGTCGAACGTACAACTGCATGCAGTTAAATACATCGACTACGTGCGGTTACCGAGTTTCTTTCATCGTGATAGATCGTTTAGTTTAAAAGTTATACCGTTTCATTTACACAGGGGTCACAGGTCACAGCAGCGAACAAGAATTTATAAATTGCTACATAAAGCTCTTTTTTTTAGATTTTTTATAATATTTTTCCGTCGATAAAATTAAGTATAGTTTCCGTTATTTCGATATGTGCACATTATAAAGACTCGTACTGTATATTATGTATATACGCGGAGAAAACTTGTCAGTCTGAAACTGAACTTGGATTTCTACGTGCTTAAACTGATACTATAAGTGCCTTTGAAGTTATATAATGTGCTCCAGTATTTATGTATGAAAGTTTACAGACAGACGCCCCTTTAAGTCTGGCAATCATAATAAACGTAATATAATATAGTGTAGAGAGCACGCGCGTTTTCATTTCATGGCAAACATGGTCGTTCCTTTTAATTCCTTCATAATAGTTAGGTTCCTCAAATTAATTTCTGGGAAGCACTACTTGTTAGTATCTTTCAACATCTTAATACTCTTGCCACGAACTCTAAATATAAACATTTCTTTGAAATCACTGGTTGGTGGACCTTTTATAAAATATAGGTAACAAGAAGAAAAATTTTTCAAAGAACTTAGCGAGTGCTAAAGATATAAATGTAGAAGTATCGTCGAATGTTAACGATGTTGATTTCTGAGAACTTTTTTCTGGCAGAGGTTAGCCATACGATTAGATATCGTCACCAACATTTTAGATTATAACTAGCTGACCCGACAGACGTTGTCCTGTCCCAATTTCAATATTCCCATATAAAATCCACTTTCAGTTTTCCAGAATTTTCCAATTTTCCCGGCAACTTTTCCAATTTTTCTCATCGTTTAAACCTTCCCTGGACTACGTCAAACATTTCAAAACCAAATTCAGCTAAATCGGCCCAGCCGTTCTTGAGTTATAAAATTACAGCGAAAAGTGGCATTGATTTTTATATATATACTAGCTTTTGCCCGCGGCTTCGCCCGCGTGGATGTCGGAAAATATCCCATGGGAACGTACATGTGGAAAACATAGGGCCGTCCGATATAACTGTGCAAACTCAAATCGCTACGATATATCGTTACCGTGTATAGTAGGCATAAAGCTACCAGTCGGCATGATTTTTTCCGACATCTACAACAGTCGTCGTCATATATCAGCCAATTTACACAAAACCATAATGAATTACACTTAATCACTCCAGAAACTTTACAGAAAATCCGTTCGGTACTTTTTGACATTATAGTATTCAAACAGACACACTTACGCGGCGGGGGGACTTTGTTAATTACTTAAAATTTATTATGCCAGTCACGCTCTAATAACAAATAACTTTTGTCCGAGTGTCCACTCGTTCAAATCATTTCCTCGTAAAAACGTCGAATGAAATAAAGACCAAATGTTACCTCAAGATTCGAACTATGACTACATTTCCAATCCCTTAAATCTCTTAAAAAGAGGTAGGTACACAAACATTTGTCAACCCCTATTGTACCCCCTCAAAAACGCTGTACCACATATTTCTTTATTTCCTACCAAAATCATAAATTTGAATTTTCATATCCCTACCTTAAGAAATGCTGGGTTTCCCATCTTTCATCCCTTATATCACCCCTTGTAGTATTGTTTTTGAAAGTATTATATGTCCTTTCCCAAGATGCTATACAACGTGTAACGTTAAATGCGCAAAACCTCTTAAGGGGTCATTGTACTCATCACTATGAATAACTTTTACTATGGGACCAAACCTGAAATCGCGAAAAAAAATCAGGTGTTCAGTACATTTTGACGAATTATGCAAACATAAATGTACTGAACAGCTGATTTTTTTTTTCGCTCTGATATATACAACGTGTACCTAATGCTAAATGCGCAAAACCTCTTAAGGGGTCATTGTACTCATCATTATGAACAACTTTTACTATGGGGCCAAACCTGAAATCGCGAAAAAAAAATCAGCTGTTCAGTACATTTTGACGAAATTTGCGAACATAAATGTACTGAACAGCTGATTTTTTTTTCGCGATTTCAGGTTTGGTCCCATAGTAAAAGTTGTTCATAATGATGAGTACAATGACCCCTTAAGAGGTTTTGCGCATTTAGCATTACACGTTGTATACAACACAATACAATGACCCCTTAAGAGGTTTTGCGCATTTAACGTTACACGTTGTATAAAGCCTTGCCAAATTTTGTCGAAATCCGTGCAGTTTTGTAAATTTTAAAATCAACCCCTATTTTACCCCCTAAGGGGATGATTTTTCAAAAACGCTGAACCGCATATTCCTTAATTTCCTACCAATATCATAAATCCCTAACTTAAGAAATACTGGGTTTCCCTTACAAACTTTCATACCCTATATCACCCCCTGTAGTATTATTTTTGAAAAAAATAGTATCCTATGTCCTTCCCCAGGATGCTATATACAGCCTTGCCAAATTTTGTCGAAATCCGTGCAGTTTTGTAAATTTTAAAATCAACCCCTATTTTACCCCCTTAGGGGATGATTTTTTCAAAAACGCTGAACCGCATATTTCCTATTGAAAGCATACATTTTAATTTTCACATCTCTAACTGAAGAAATACTGAGTTTCCCATACAAACTTTCATACCCTATATCACCCCCTGTAGAATTATTTTTTAATACAAAAAGTAGCCTATGTCCTTCGCCAGGATGCTATATAAAGCCTTGCCAAATTTTATCGAAATCCGTGCAGTTTTGTAAATTTTAAAATCAACCCGTATTTTAACCTCTTAGGGGATGATTTTTCAAAAACGCTGAACCGCATATTTCTTTATTTCCTATCAAAAGCGTACATTTTAATTTTCACATCCCTAACTTAAGAAATACTGAGTTTCCCATACAAACTTTCATCCCCTATATCACCCCCTGTAGGATTATTTTTGAAAAAAAAAGTAGCCTATGTCCGTCCCCAGGATACCATCTATAGCCTTGCCAAATTTTATCGAAATCCGTGCAGTGGTTTAGGCGTGAAAAGGTAACAGACAGACAGACAGACAGACAGACAGACAGACAGACAGACAGACAGACAGATAGACAGACAGACAGACAGACAGAGTTACTTTCGAATTTATAATATTAGTATGGATATTAGAGAGAAGTGTACACAGTGAAGTAAAATCTTTTATAACACATTTGCTCGTAAAGGGTCTCTTATTTCACGAATTTCAATATCGTAATGTATGTCATTACGTACTTGTGCGTAATTGTAATGTAAAACGCACGGGTTTCTTTTTAATAAGGTAAAACGTAAGGTTTATCAAGATGCTCCGTCGAAAACGAACGGTACTTTTTAAATCTTAGCAAAGAGTTTTTATGTCAGAAAAGTGGTCAACATTTTATGAATAAAATTAACTTTGGGAGATAAAATATAAAAAATAAACATTAATTAAATTAAAGAATTAATTCTTTAATTTAATTAATTTTGACAATAAATTGCAACAACAACAAACAAAAACAAAAAAATATTAATTTACTTTATTAGTAATACTGCCTGTTTTTGTGCCTTTGCTTTAAAAAAAAAAAGCGCTGATGCGCGCCCATCGTGCATCGCTAATTTGTGAACAAGTAAAAATTATTCCGCGCGCTTTTTTTTTCGCTGTATTGTTTTTATTTGAAAATGTCGTCAAGTAATGATGAATTTATTAATTCGACACCGCCAGAAGTCTCAAAGGCATCGAAAAAGGCTACTCTAAACCTCTTGCCTGAAAAATCGACCGATAGATACTTACAAGCGTATCAAAATTTCATCTTATGGAAAACAAGCAAAGATCCAAATTCTTATTCAGAAAGTGTGTTTTTAAAGATTTATTCGTTTAAGAAAGTCCGAGTTTTATTTATTTCCTCGCAAATCCATACTAATATTATAAATTCGAAAGTAACTCTGTCTGTCTGTCTGTCTGTCTATCTGTCTGTCTGTCTGTCTGTCTGTCTGTCTGTCTGTCTGTCTGTTACCTTTTCACGCCTAAACCACTGCACGGATTTCGATAAAATTTGGCAAGGCTATAGATGGTATCCTGGGGACGGACATAGGCTACTTTTTTTTTCAAAAATAATCCTACAGGGGGTGATATAGGGGATGAAAGTTTGTATGGGAAACTCAGTATTTCTTAAGTTAGGGATGTGAAAATTAAAATGTACGCTTTTGATAGGAAATAAAGAAATATGCGGTTCAGCGTTTTTGAAAAATCATCCCCTAAGAGGTTAAAATACGGGTTGATTTTAAAATTTACAAAACTGCACGGATTTCGATAAAATTTGGCAAGGCTTTATATAGCATCCTGGCGAAGGACATAGGCTACTTTTTGTATTAAAAAATAATTCTACAGGGGGTGATATAGGGGATGAAAGTTTGTATGGGAAACTCAGTATTTCTTCAGTTAGAGATGTGAAAATTAAAATGTATGCTTTTAATAGGAAATATGCGGTTCAGCGTTTTTGAAAAAATCATCCCCTAAGGGGGTAAAATAGGGGTTGATTTTAAAATTTACAAAACTGCACGGATTTCGACAAAATTTGGCAAGGCTGTATATAGCATCCTGGGGAAGGACATAGGATACTATTTTTTTCAAAAATAATACTACAGGGGGTGATATAGGGTATGAAAGTTTGTAAGGGAAACCCAGTATTTCTTAAGTTAGGGATAACAAATTTATGATATTGGTAGGAAATTAAGGAATATGCGGTTCAGCGTTTTTGAAAAATCATCCCCTTAGGGGGTAAAATAGGGGTTGATTTTAAAATTTACAAAACTGCACGGATTTCGACAAAATTTGGCAAGGCTTTATACAACGTGTAACGTTAAATGCGCAAAACCTCTTAAGGGGTCATTGTATTGTGTTGTATACAACGTGTAATGCTAAATGCGCAAAACCTCTTAAGGGGTCATTGTACTCATCATTATGAACAACTTTTACTATGGGACCAAACCTGAAATCGCGAAAAAAAAATCAGCTGTTCAGTACATTTATGTTCGCAAATTTCGTCAAAATGTACTGAACAGCTGATTTTTTTTTCGCGATTTCAGGTTTGGCCCCATAGTAAAAGTTGTTCATAATGATGAGTACAATGACCCCTTAAGAGGTTTTGCGCATTTAGCATTACACGTTGTATATAAAAAAAATCAGCTGTTCAGTACATTTATGTTTGCATAATTCGTCAAAATGTACTGAACACCTGATTTTTTTTCGCGATTTCAGGTTTGGTCCCATAGTAAAAGTTATTCATAGTGATGAGTACAATGACCCCTTAAGAGGTTTTGCGCATTTAACGTTACACGTTGTATAGCATCTTGGGAAAGGACATATAATACTTTCAAAAACAATACTACAAGGGGTGATATAAGGGATGAAAGATGGGAAACCCAGCATTTCTTAAGGTAGGGATATGAAAATTCAAATTTATGATTTTGGTAGGAAATAAAGAAATATGTGGTACAGCGTTTTTGAGGGGGTACAATAGGGGTTGACAAATGTTTGTGTACCTACCTCTTTTTAAGAGATTTAAGGGATTGGAAATGTAGTCATAGTTCGAATCTTGAGGTAACATTTGGTCTTTATTTCATTCGACGTTTTTACGAGGAAATGATTTGAACGAGTGGACACTCGGACAAAAGTTATTTGTTATTAGAGCGTGACTGGCATAATAAATTTTAAGTAATTAACAAAGTCCCCCCGCCGCGTAAGTGTGTCTGTTTGAATACGATAATGTCAAAAAGTACCGAACGGATTTTCTGTAAAGTTTCTGGAGTGATTAAGTGTAATTCATTATGGTTTTGTGTAAATTGGCTGATATATGACGACGACTGTTGTAGATGTCGGAAAAAATCATGCCGACTGGTAGCTTTATGCCTACTATACACGGTAACGATATATCGTAGCGATTTGAGTTTGCACAGTTATATCGGACGGCCCTATGTTTTCCACATGTACGTTCCCATGGGATATTTTCCGACATCCACGCGGGCGAAGCCGCGGGCAAAAGCTAGTATGTTATAAAACGTCGTATGACATACGTGCGCTTTGATAATTACAACCGAGGCGATATTGCTAGCCCGAGCCGCAACTTACCGCACTTATATCATAATGTACTATTACATGTATTTGAAAATATAGCTAAAGAAGCAGGAAGGCTATATATAGCATTCAATTTGTTGCTGCATTTAGTGTGGGTAGTGTACTATATATGTATAGTTCATACCTACCGCCTGTCCCAGTGCTAAAGCCCCAAGCTAGATGAAAACTTACCGACACAAAGTTGAATAATACCTAATTGACATCTCTCCCAGACTCAATAAAACTTACTTTGAACCCAAGCTACCACCGCAGAACACGAAGCTGCATTCATATTTCAACGTCAGCATTTTTATTTACTCAAACAAGGAATAAATTCATGCAATTTTCCTTTGCTGTTGCAATTTGAAAAATTAATTTTGCCTTACTCAAATTTTAAATCCAGGTACATATTTACATAAGTTATTTTTTTTTTGTTCGCTTGTAATTCTCGATCGATTTTCGATTCGATTTCTTGTATTGATAACTTTTTTATAAAAAATAACAACCGACTTCCTAAAAAAAACACTACAAATTTAAAAAACTTTTTTACAAAAAACAAAACCGACTTCCAAAAAAACACTACAAAGTGAAAAATAACTTTAATTCGGAAGTCGGTGTCTTTGGATCTGTATTTTAGGTTTTTGCCCCCGACTTCCGAAATTAAAGTTATTTTTCACTTTGTAGTGTTTTTTTGGAAGTCGGTTTTGTTTTTTGTAAAAAGTTTTTATTTTTCACTTTTTAGTGGGTCAGTTTGTAATTTATCTAAGTTACAATAACCTAATGTCAACTGCTCATCACGTTTTACAAAATATTGCTTTTCCCGATGCAGGGACGTTAATTGTTGAAGAGTTTCCTAGTAAGAACCAGGAGAACTGGAGCTCATGGTGAAGTCACCATTTTGACGAGCATAAACCATATTAAAGTAATCGACTCGCAACCTGTGATATACTTAGATATAATTGAGTATTTCCGATGACCATCTGTGGTCTTCATCATCAGTTCTAGTTCACCAAATGGTACTTTCCGAAAGCAAATACATGAGTTACTATAAAAAATACCGAAATCGATACAAGTGTGCCCATAAAATTTGAGGGTTTCCCTCGATTTCCATGGGATCCCATCATCAGATCCTGACTTGATGATCATGGGACCATTTGGGAAGTATACCCTTTCGAACAAAAAAAGAAAAATCCAAATCGGTCCAGCCATTTTCGAGTAATAACTTATCTAATCCTTAGGTAATCATGTGAAGCTCTTATCAATAGAGATACTTGAGATGTCATGAGCATACGTTTATGTAAATGTAGCTTATTGTTAACTTATGCTATTGTGGTAATTTTCTGTTTACTTTGTACTTCAGTTGACACTAAGTTGGATCATCATCTTCCTGCCCAATCCCTTCTCTTTCATATCATTCCTCACACAATCCATCCATCTTTTCTTTGGCCTTCCTCTGCCTCTCCATCCAATCAATCTGCCTAGCCTTTTCCCAACTATGTTGGGGTCGGCTTCCCAGTCTAATCGGATGCAGGTGAATACCAGTACTTTACATGGAGCGACTGCCTAGCTGACCTCCACAACCCAGTGACTGGGTAATACGATAAGACCTCGGGTAAGACTGGTTGTCAGGTTTCGGGCTTCTGACGACCCGTAACGACTGTCAAAGATCCTCGAATGACAGCCGGGACCAACGGCTTAACGTGCTTTCCGACGCACGGAGGAGTCTCGGTATGCAAACATTGTCACCCATCCACGGACCAACCCCGGCAAGCGTAGCTTAACCTGATGGATCGACCGGGGCAGCTGTAATTACTTAGCCACGAGCTCCTCCATCTGCCTCTGCCTCTCCATCCATCAACATTTATATTCATCACTCATTTAGTCACACGCGTTTCGTCCCACATCACAGCCCATACCAAGCCAAACGATTTCCTTTCAACTTTTCTGTCACTGGCGCCACTTTCAAACTGACACTAAGTTGGATACGATACAAAACAACGTGTCGTTTTGCATCCTCGGCAAAGTTAAGGGTATAGACCATAAAACCGAACAACTTTTTCCATGGCACCAACATATATCGTAATCGCGAAAATATAATCAGCCGTCCCATACATTTGCGTCATAAGTTTTCTATGGGACAGTTGAAATTTTTTTCGCGATTACGATGTTGGTCCTATGGAGAAAGTTGTTCGGTTTGATGTTCTGTATCACACCCTGAAATTTGACGAAGATGCAAAACAACACTGAGTATAGTATGCATATGAGGAATATTCTTCTGCAAAATAAACTTCTTATTGTTAGCGTTCCTACCTCATCGTTTGCTCCTGTCCTGAACCTGAACCCAACAGACGAGTAATAGGTGTTACTTTGCTCCAGTTATTAGTAACTGTTCAAGCAAAGCTTGGAACCAGTTAGTGTGTTTGTTTAAAGCTTGTACCCAGAGAATAGATTTCCCATAGTCTATTTCATTTTCTTAGAGACGAGAATATAATAGAATTTAGAATAAATTCTCTTTGAGAATTCCAATATTCTATTTAGTTTATTTGGTTACGTATTTGTAGATAAATACCAGTATTTAGGTCACAAACTAGTGCACATGTTTTAAAAATAGGTCTTGACGAAAACATTTTTCCTCAAGCCCAAACTCTAGTAAATGGCACCAATTAATCGTATACTATGCTATTAAATAAGCAATATTTGTAATCACGTTCTCGAAAACGGCCCTAACGATTTCGATGAAAGTTACAATATAGGGTTTACGGGGGCGAAAAATCGATCTAGCTATGTCTCGATATCTGGAAAAATGCGTCTCTATTGTCTCTCAGATTATTATTCATAAAAAATTAACACTCAAGTGCAAATCTTAGTTAGTAATTTTGGAAGTCACTTTTATTTGTACAGTCAGCGTCAATAATATCGAGACGAATAGACTGTTCAAAATGATCTAAACAACCATGAAAATGAAATATTAACTAAATGACACAAGGAATGTTTCAGAATGAAGACAGTACATGACAACTGTCATTCTGACAAGAACTTTATCCAACTGAGATAAAGTTTAATTTTTAACCGACTTCTAAAAAAGGAGGAGGTTCTCAATTCAGATGTTTGTATTTTTTTTTTTTTTTTTTTTTTTTTTTTTTTTTTTTTTTTTATGTTTGTTCGCGCATAACTCCGTCGCTTGCCAACCGATTTGAAAAATTATTTTTTTGTTGGAAAGGGTATACTTCCCAAATGGTCCCATTTTTGTCAAAATCCAGTTCTGATGATGGGATCCTGGAGAAATCGAAGGAACTCTTCAAATATTATAGGCACACCTATAGCTATTTGGGTATTTTTTATAGTAGCTCGTGCATTTGCTCTCGGAAAGCACGACTTGGTGAAGTGGAACTGATGATGAAGACCACAGATGGCTACCGGAACTACTCAATGATAAATATTTCACGGGTTGCGATTCGATTACTTTAATATGGTTGCTAAGCAATTTCCGCTCGTCACACAATGCGTGTGGTGAGTGGTTGATGAGGAGTTCTCCTGGTTCTTACCAGCAGAACTCCTCAACAATTAACGTCCCAGCATCAGGAAAAGCAATATTTTGTAACATGTGATGAGCAATTGACATTAGACTATTGTAACTTATACAAATTATAAACAGACCCACTAAAAAGTGAGAAATAAAAACTTTTTAACAAAAAAAAAAACCGACTTCCAAAAATCACTACAAAGTGAAAAATAACTTTGATTTCGGAAGTCGGTGGCAAAAAAAAAAAGAAAGTAAATAAAAAACGAAAGACACCGACTTCCGAAATCAAAGTTATTTTTCACTTTGTAGTGATTTTTGGAAGTCGGTTTTTTTTTTTGTTAAAAAGTTTTTTTTTAGTTGTTAAGATCGTTTTTAACAGTGTATTCGTTCCGATATTTTTGACGCTGACTGTACAACCTCATTAGTTACAAACCATTTAGGAGAAGTCGGTAATTATGTTTGCAACTAGATTGTGATTAGTAAAGGAGCGAGGACTATAATTTCTTATAGGACTTGTTGTCTGCAAAATCCTCTAAAATAAATAAACAATCTTGAAAAACGTCCAACCCGTAGGCCTATCTACTGAAGATGCGAATTTTCATCCTCAAACAACGAACTTGTTTAAATAATGAATACAAACGTTGCAAAAGTGGCCGCAAAGCGACTTATAGCTTCATTAAAGCCGACCACGGAAGTCATGTTTAATTGAATACAGCGTAATATTTTGTAGCATACCAGCAGCTATAGATGACATGTTTACAATGGTGGCAGATAAATGTTGGAATTACTGCTAATCTTTTATGTTTTTTAAGTCTTCACTCAACCTAATTGAGTAGGCATATCGATTTGTTATTTTTAAGATACTTATTAAAATGTCCTGAAAACAAAAGTATACTGGCAGCGGCATAGCTGATTATGTCACAAAAGTCGCAAGACTCAAGTGATTTGATAAATGTGATAACTTAAAACTGAATTGCGCAACCCACCAATGGCCTGTACCAGCGCAATTGAGTTTTAAGTGACTATATTAAATAAGAATACAACGTTAAGTGATGCCAGTTTACTGCTACTTCCCTTTGAATGCAAGGACACAGATGTTATACCGAACATTATTGTTATAGGTCTCTGCCGTCGATGCCGCGAGACGCCGCGGGTGAGCCCACAATCCAGCCCGAGGGCCAGCCCGCGGACGTCTCCGCGCCCTTCACGGCAGGCGTCCCCGCGAACTTCTCCGCGACCATCTCGACGGTCGTCCCCGAGGACGTCCCCGCGACCTACCCGACATGCGTCCCTGAAGACGTCACCGCGCTCTTCTCGGCAGGCGTCTCCGCGAACGTCACCGCGCCCGTCCCGGCAGGCGTCCCCGCGAACGTCGCCGCAAACTCGGCAGGCGTCAATAAGGAGATCCCCGCGACCATCGCGGAAGGCCTCTCTGAAGACGTCACCGCGATCATCTCGACAGACGTCCCCGCGGACGTCCCCGCGACCATCCCGAAGAACGTCCCTGAAGACGTCTCCGCGACCTTCCCTGCGGACATCCCGGCTGACATCCCCGGGGTCGTCCCGGTGGACGTCTGCACCGCCTAGCCCGAAGACTTCACCACAGACGTCCCGGCAAACGTCTCCGCGGGTTTCGCCACTGTCGTCTAGGCGGACATCCCCAAAGACCTCGCCATGGTCATCTCGGCGGTCGTCCCGCCAGTCTTCGCCAAGCTCGTCTAGGGCCTCACTGCTAAGGTTCTCGTGGTTGAGATACACACGGGGCTCCCATCTTTATTATCTACGTGAGTAACCCCTGGATAAATATGAATGTTACTCACTAATATGTTTTATATGCCTAGTTAAATTTTTTAACACCTGTTTGAGGTTCAGGGTTGTGAGAGCCATGCATGCATTAATTAGTTTGCGTAGATGGAATATGAGGTTGTGTCAGCCAGGTCTTTAAAGGCATTGGATTATAATCACTCGATTATAATCAAAGCTGTTGGTATCTGAAAACCTGCAGCGTAAAGATGCTAAGACCGTTTGGCATAACTGCAATTCCGAAAATCAATTACGACGTAGATTTCAAAAGACGTAGCGTGTTTTATTTATGCACGTAGATGATGCGAGTTATAAGTAGTTTGTGTACTATGATGACTATTGTTTTTTTTTAGTTAGTGTGTGAAAATATATTAGAATTAAGTACTGACAATTTTGAGTAGGTATCTACTAAATCAACTCAATCTAAGCTATGCTATGGATGGGTTATCCATACCTAAAAGGATGTCCTTTTCTTGGGAGACTTAGTCGTAGCACGCGAACATTGATATTGGTACCTATTAGGAAATCCAATCCTGCATACGCAGGATCCCGCACTGATTTGCGGGACTGAAAAAAAAATGGAATTCAAAGAAAGATGGGCGACAATATTATGCAGTCATTAAAAGCATGCACACCGCGTGACGTATTCTTGAGTGAGACAATTAGTAGTAAAGTTGAGTATACTAGATACTTTGGTTACGATCACGATACCGAGAATTTTCGGACTCGAGATTTTTATTTTGATGCTTTAATAACAATCTATACTTTGCACTTTACTCGAAACACGATTGGTCTATCTCAAATTCAGGAACTTCCCGGTAAAATAAAATAACTTTAGGGAAAAATTAATATATGTATCCATATCTCGCGGTGAAGGCAATTTCTTCGTTATTCCAATGCAATACAGTTAGTGATATGTGGTAAGTACTAGTATAGTAACTACATAATTTATGTACCTTTATTTCATATAACACTCCATAAATTCATGAACATAACTAAGTACTTATAACAAAAAGTATGACCTCGATCCCGCAGGCTTGCGGGATTGTAATTTTGATGCGGGATTGGATTCCCTAGAGTACCTATGATTGGATGATTGGATGGTAGCGTACTGACTGCAGGTTACTACGCTGAAAGTTTTTGATTTGTTTGATATTTGGCAACAAATTCTCAAATATTTCATGAAAATATTTTTTATATCTTTAAATGACTCGAATAACGGAAGATGGGCAATCTCCTTTCAAAATGACTACTACTAATACTTCTATATTAAAATATACGTACTTAAGCCAACTTACGTAAATCTTCTTTGATGTCGTAAGAATCAGGTATAATGTTGCTTTACAGAAGGACTTTACTGAGGACGACGACGATGCACTAATTTGATTAAAACCTTTCAAGATTCTGTATTACGGAGATGTACTAGATAAAGATGTCTAGTTTGAAAGAGGTCTTCATATTTTCTATGCAGGCAGAGATTCTATCTAAAGCTAAGCAGAATAGGTATAATGTGCGCCACTGAAGCTAAGTAAGAATCGTAGTCACTCGTCAATCTGGGATCTGTTTTCTGTTAAAGATGCAGACTTTCTTCGAATCTGATGTATTTTTCTAGAGTTTAGAATTCTTAGGGTAGGTGACCATCTTTACATACCGAGACTCGGCTGTCATTTGTGGATCTTTGACAGTCGTTAGGGGTCGTCAGAAGCCCGATAGTCTGACAACCAGTCTTACCAAGGGGTACCGTATTACCCAGTTACTGGGTTGTGGAGGTCAGATGGGCAGTCGCTCCATGTAAAATACTGGTATTCAGCTGCACGCTGCACCCGGTTAGACTGGAAGCCGACCCCAACATAGTTGGGAAAAGGCTAGGCAGATTGATTTTTGACTCAAGATTGTATCTTCTGTTAGAATCTAGGTAGTGCAAGAGACATTCCTCTCATCAGTAGGAGAAGAGGCCATGAAGCCAAGTCAGAAGAAGGCCATGTAAAAAACTGAGCCTGCTAGCTAAAGATAATGGCTGTATTATATACTAGCTTCTGCCGGCGACTGTGTTCCCTTTCTTTGAGCGGCGGGACAGAGAACGACCGAACGCTCAAAGTTGTTCGGTCGGGGTATGACCAAAAGTGACATAATATGAACGATCGTATTCGCGCGACTATCGCTTTTACTATACGGGGTGTTTCTTTTAAGGTGTCCAGACAGTGCGAGCTGATAACAGAGTACCATGCCTATCGATTTAACCCCCATTATGTTCTACGATTTTTTGTATTTTTCCTGATTCAATGAGAAAAAATTATTTGCTGAAATCGGTCGTTGAAATCGGTACCTGAAATCTTGTGATTTTTATATTTTATAATTTGTAAATATTAAATATTTACAAAATATGAAAAGATAATATATAATTTATATATTATCTTTGCATATTTTGTCAATCCTGGGTTAAATCGATAGGTATGGTACTCTGCTATCAGCTCGCACTGGCTTGACACCGTAAAAGAAATAGCCTGTATGGTAGTATTGTATACTTACTAGAACATTTCCCGGCTGCCGTTCGTGGATCTTTGACAGACGTAACGGGTCGTCAGAAGCCCGAAAGTCTGACAACCGGTCTTACCAAGGGGTATCGTATTACCCAGTCACTAAGTTGTGGAGGTCAGATAGGCAGTCGCTCCATGTAAAATAATGGTATTCAGCTGCATCCGGTTAGACTGGAGGCCGACCTCAACATAGTTGGGAAAAGGCTAGGCAGATTGATTGATGTAAAAAGCTAACTGGGCGGGAATAAGAAAGAGTCAATTAATTGATAAATTACTTCCACATGCGAAAAAAAGAGACCGCAATAATGCGCCAAATCAAATAAAAATTGTTTAAAAATAAATTAAGCTATCTATCCAAAATATTTTTAGCCGGAATTTTCAATTACATATTACGCACATTTTGAAGCAATTTTTTTAGAACAAATTTTAAAAATTAAAAAATAGATATTAGAATTAATTGTTTTCCTTCAGCTAGATTATTAATCAAAAAGTCAAAAATCCAAAAATAAAATCCATATAAATGCTGCAATAAATGGATACTAAAAAGCACCCAATTTATTTTGATATCGCCTTAAGAAAGAATACATCCGTACGAGCTTTTCAGAACCTTCATTAAAATTAAAATAAACCGGTCAAGAGCGAGTCGGACTCACGCACCGAGGGTTCCGTACCATCATTTATATGTAATTTTTGTTCATGATTTCTGAAAAACTGCTATTTAGAGACATCGTTTTATTTACCTATACATTAAACTTTTATCACATAGAATAATTTCAGATTTTTTTCTATATGTTACCCCACATGCCCTAGTGTTACCACTTATAATTTTTAAGACCTCCTTTCAGCCCCTGTTGCAAAATAAACATAATTATAATATTTTTATAATGTATTTCTGTTTCTTTCTTATTTGTAAAAAAAGTTGGGCAAACGTCATCTAAAACTGTTCCAAATTTCAAGTTGATAGCATTAGTAGTTCTTGAGATATCCAGCTGTGACAGACAGACAGACTGAGTCACACCTTTCTTACCATTTTGGTACGGAACACTTAAAAATATTTGAAAAACTTTCAACACTAGAAATACTCTGCCGTTCTAAAAAGGGGTACTTGGTAAAATAAATGGTGGAGCATTTTAAGCGGCAGATTATTATACAATAGATCCGAATATCTTATAATACAAAGGAAATACTAAACCGGTCTGCGGAAAGCTGAAAACATCACGTACGACTAGATTAATGGTTTTATCATAGATTTAGATAAATACTGTTGGACTATTGTTACGTACTTATTTAATATCAAACTAGCTGTTGCCCGCCGCTTCGCTCGCGAAGATATCAATACTTAATTCCCAATTTGAAACGGATTTTGTCCACAATTTCATGGGTTTTAATTTTTTGCGCGGAACCCTAATTCTTCTTCAAAAATAAAAGTAGCCTTAGTTACTCCTTATAACGTCAGCTACCTGCCAGTGAACGTCTCGTCAAAATCGGTCCAGCCGTTTCGGAGATTAGTTGAAACAAACAGAAAAAATAATATAGTTTTTACTTGCTTTTGCCAGCGTCTTCCCCCGCGTGGATGTCGGAAAATATCCCACGGGAACATACTACCGAGAATACCTTCCTGATTCCTTGACTACATTATAAAGGGAACCTCTGTGCAAAATTTCAGCTTTCTAGGTCCAAGGGTTTGGGCTGAGCGTTGACGAGTCAGTCAGTCAGGACTTCTCTTTTTATTTATATACAACGTGTAATGCTGAATGCGCAAAACCTCTTAAGGGGTCATTGTACTCATCATTATGAACAACTTTTACTATGGGACCAAACCTGAAATCGCGAAAAAAAAATCAGCAGTTCAGTACATTTTGACGAATTATGCGAACATAAATGTACTGAACAGCAGATTTTTTTTCGCGATGTCGTTATTGTTTAAGTAAATAAATATTTGAAACTTTTTAGATCAATTTTATTTTTCCGTAGTCGGGTTACAGTTTTTTAAACTTTATATAATTATATTTATTGATATAGACGGAAACTGCTCCTCAGATTAGTACCTAAAAATTATTACTTTTCTACAAATATTGTCACTTTTAATATTTACCACGGCATCTATTCTCGAAAAGCAAGAGTTTGTATTACTTTGGTTTGAGAAGGTACATATTATAAGGCCTTAGAATAAAAAGTAGGTACTTACTCATTTGAAACAAAGTGTTACAAAGTCAAAAGACACGTGATGCTTTAACGCGGAAAACATTAGCCTTAAATCACAGGGCTCATCCCAGATGGCCGTGACTTAAGGCGAGTATCACGTCAAAATCATAAGTCTGGAGATATGGGACATTTTGAAATTTCACACATTTTTGAGTTAGGTCAGGTGAGGTAGGTCAAAAAATTCTACTGGCACTAGTTGGCGGCACTACTCGCCTTAAGAGCTGTTATGCAGCTGTTGTACGCACGGTTACAGATCAAGCTATACATTTCCATTATAAGCTGATCTCGCATTGTATAGGATTTCCTTACAATGAGAGGCCAGTGTAAACTGGAAATGTATAGCTTGATGTGTAGCCGGTGTGTACTACATATGTCCGATAAGTCCGCAAATTCCGGCATTTTTGCTCTAATAAAAAGAAAATTCTTGCAACTTTCGAGAAAGCCACCCGCGTTTTTATTATGTCACAATAAAACTGACATTTAAGGAATCCTCTCTGCGTCACCCCAGTTCGGTTAACTGTGATCTCCATTGAAAACTTTCTCTAGAATATTCCTCGTATTTCGCAGACCAAGGCGATAAAAGGTAAGGATGAAGCTCGATCCTTAGCTGCATTATTATATCTTATTTCCCGCTGCTGACAAAGTGCATGGATTGTAAGCAGTTTTGTGCCTTCGATCTTATACTATGATGGAGTTAACCTACTTTGAGAATTATTAAGTTTTGTAAGGCTTTAAAGGCGAGATCAGAAGACAAAGAACAAAATGTCGTAATCTATTGTCTTAAGAGGAAACGTGGGTGCTCTTTTCTCCATACAAAAAGATACAAACGCTCTCGCCTGTTTTCTTTGTGGTTAATGACCATACAGCAATGATTCTTTACAGAAATATAAATATCAGTTAATTGTATGCCCCTATGTTTTCCTTTTTGA
Source organism: Cosmia trapezina (assembly GCA_905163495.3). Classification (NCBI taxonomy): domain Eukaryota; kingdom Metazoa; phylum Arthropoda; class Insecta; order Lepidoptera; family Noctuidae; genus Cosmia; species Cosmia trapezina. The sequence continues at coordinate 3,630,874 of LR991019.1, forward strand.
TGATATATTATTTTTATAGGAACTAGAACCCTCCAAAAATGCTCAAAATTTGCCTATTCAGACCGCTGTCAACAGACGCCTAGTGTAACAATTTGACAACTATTAACGAAAAAAGAAAAACATAGGGTCATAGTATATATCCTTCTTATTCAGTTTATGAAATATGTTTTAAATTGGTTTAATATTGGAGGAGGAAATAGGCGAGAGCCAAACCTCGAAATGTGACTTTTTACATAGGCTATTTAGTCGGATCTGCAGTTGTCCTTATCGCACGAATTCGAGGGCGGAGCGCTCGCAGAGCGACAGCAATACCTTCTTAAAATACCTAACTGGCCACCCGCCTTTCCTCTTAATAAATATATCCGTAAAAAAAAAAAAAAAAATATATAATTTTGTGGCTGTCTGTCTGTTTGTTCTGGCTAATCTCCGAAACGGCGGGACCGATTTTGACGAGACTTTCACTGGCAGATATCTGATGGCCAATTCTCGTACCTAAAAATGTTCACCATCTCATGCCAGCGTCAATCAAATGTCAAAAATGTAGGTAAACGCTATACAATTTTTGACAGATTGAGACTGAGATGAGATTGCGAACGTTGTTAAAAATACGAGAATTGCCCCTCTGATGTTATAAGTAGTAACTTAGACTACTTTTATTTTAGAAAAAGAATTAGGGTTCCTTGCAAAAAAATTAAAACCCATGAAATCCGATATCTAGGTACGCGAACAGAAGCTAAGTAGTAAAGTAGTAAGTGAAAAGAAGGTGTAAGTAACGAATTTTTTTTTTAATACAGGTTAGAAAATTTTGGCTTTGCTTCTCCATACAAAACGTTATTTAGGTTTATTCTTATTTTGGTCCCATTTGTGAAGTACCTAATCTTGTCCGCGCTTTAAACATTCGTCGCCTATTCTCTTCCTACGATGCAGCAAGCGCTCAATGATAGGAATCTTGGCAGCTAGCAGACATTTGGTTTTCCTGTTACCCGTATCAAACTTGAATTTGATGCGTTGGAATGTTTAAGAGGGGTTTACATTATAAAACTAGTGTCGTTAAATAGTATTTATTTATTTATTTCAGCATGGAAGACTTACAGCTAAAAAAAAACTTAACAACAAAAAGGGAAACGATAGTCAACAGAAAGCCAATTACAAGTCTTCGCGTTTAGTAGCTTGACTATTCTGTTTTGGGCTAACTAAAACCCGGTTTTTTAAAAGCTGATAAATTCAACTAACACGCTGTCATAGCGCTGTCAATACGCCTTAGTGCGAGTTTTTGTACTTGCTCGATCGCGTTTCCGATAACGTTAACTCACATTAATTTGTATGGAATGTTTCCCATTCTAGAACAGTCACCATCATCTGTCTAGCCTTTCCCCAATTATATTGGGGTCGGCATCCCGTCTAACCGGATGCAGCTGAGTACCAGTATTTTACATCGAGCGACTGCCTATCTGACCTCCACAACCCAGTGGTAATACGATACCCAACTGGGTAATACGATACCCCTTGGTAAGACTGGTTGTCAGACTTTCGGGCTTCTGAAGACCCGTAACGACTGTCAAAGATCCACGAATGACAGCCGGGACCAACGGCTTGACGTGCTTTCCGAGGCACGAAAGAGTCTCGGTATGTAAAGATGGTCACCCATCCACGGACCAACCCCAAACCCAGCAAGCTTAGCTTATCCTTATGGATCTGACCCGTGGCCTGGTAAGGCCTCTGCTCAGATTATAGTTGGCTGAAATAATTGTCATTATTGTAGCATTCTCTATTATGTTGAATTTATCAGCTTTTCAAAAACCGGGTTTTTTTTTAGTTAGCTATAGCCCGAAATAGAACAATCAAGCTACTGTTTTACGACACTCGTTTCATAATGTAAACCCCGCTTTCAATCATACGAAAGAGTAATCGTAAAGAAATAGAAATAGTTTCTAGATTTTTCGTCTACAAAGTTGAGCTCTTTTCCATACCAAATATACCAATCGATTGTACCTACACACAGCTTCATTATTTCGCTAGCACCGAAAATATTGTACAACACGGCTATAATTATTGTATTCGTATTACAGTATTATCGCAACAGATAATGCGTCGCGAACTTTATCAACGCGGAACTGTATCAATACCGCATTTTGTAACTATTTATTTTACCATCACCAAACACTATATCGTGGTTTCATGTGTGGTCGGCCGAACTTTAATAAAACTGAAGTGTCTGTCGTAATTTCAAAATAACAGCTTTTTACTAAATGCATTTATGAAAGTATATCCTACGGTACTCATAACAAAAAAAGTTTTCAAAATTTTTGTCTGTCTGTGTAATCTCTAAAACGGCTGGACCAATTTTGACGGGACTTTCACTGCCAGCTGGTAGCTGATGCAATAAGGAGTAACTTAGGCTACCTACTTTTAATTTGGAGAAAGAATTAGGGTTCCGCGCAAAAAAAATAAAACCCATGAAATTGTGAACAAAAAGTCGGATTGAAAAAATATTTTTGCATTTGGTAGCCCAATTCTCGAGGATGGCTATAGGCTACTTTACGTCACCAGTAAAAAGAAAAATATTTTGAAAGAACGCTAAGCGAAAACGAAGTAGGTAACAGCGCGGGCGTTTGATGCAAGTCGGCGGGTCGGGGGACGAGGCACTTTATTAAAATGTGGGTGTTATTTTAGTATATTGTGTATCAATTTCACGCGAATGAAGTCGCGGGGCACAGCTAGTAAATAATAAAAGTAACTACGCGATTGTAGACATATTAACTTTTACAAAAAAAGTGTAGGTATAAGCTCGTACTTACAGAACAACAAAGTCGCGAGTTTTATTCAGTGTTGTATTTTTCCTTCATCACCATGTGCTATATCTGCTTGTTGTATTGTACTCGGAGCAAACTAGATTTTTGTTAGCTCAACTCACTTTGCAATTGTATAGAGTTTTTCAACTTTCTGTTAGATGAATTCATTTGTTACTAAATACTAAAGTAAAACTTCTGTAGCAGTTTTTATAACTTTGCTATTTAGCTGGAAAACGTTCACCATTGCAATATACTTGTATCTATTGCGTAGAAAACGTATCCTCGAGACTGTAACTTCAATCTCTGGACACAACTAAGCTAACAAAAGCTACGACTAGCCACGGTTTGGCTTCCGAAATCACGACCAGTATTATGTGAAGCCAGTAAATTCAATATTTCAACTTATTGAGCGGGGTAGAGTAATATGTAGTAAAACATGTACAGATATTATAGTACGTAGTATATCCTATAGAGGAGCGAGGAGCTCGTGGCTAAGTAATAACAGCCGCACGGGTCGATCCTTCAGGTTAAGCTATGCTTGCCGGGGTTGGTCCGTGGATGGGTGACCATGTTTACATAACGAGACTCCTCCGTGCCTCGGAAAGCACGTTAATCCGTCGCTCCCGGCTGTCATTAGTGGATCTTTGACAGTCGTTGCGGGTCGTCAGAAGACCGAAAGTCTGACAACCAGTCTTACCAAAGGGTATCGTATTACTCAGTGATTGGGTTGTGGAGGTCAGATAGGCAGTCGCTCCATTTAAAATACTGGTATTCAGCTGCATTCGGTTATACTGGAAGCTGATCCCAACACAGTTGGGAAAAGCTAGGCTGATTGATTTAGATATTATAGTTATTTGGGATCTCAAATTTCACGTCTGTAGTAGATATGTAGTCGGTTGCTATCGCTGTTACCGAAAACATTTTGAGCGAGCTTTGTATAATTCGCGTCAGGTAAGTTTGCCGCTCTGTCGTAGGCTACAAATGACTACGCAGTAGTCAATACCTAAAAGTGTGTATGTAGGGGGTAATCTCCGGAACTAATGATCCAAAAAAAAAATGTAGAGCCTTAATACTGCAACTTCTGTTACAACTTTAGTATCACCATATTTAAATAAAGAATGATTACAAAATGCTATGGATTCCCCTCTTGCAAATTCTTGTTTTTCACATTACCAGGAACGTCATATTTAGTTTCGAAGATTGATTAATTAACCTCGTATTGTGAGGGCTCCGCCTACGGCATTTGTGTAATCAGTGTCATCTTGAGCACTACCAAGGGTCGGCACTCCGTGAAACACTTGCGGGTAATTAGAAGCTTGTATTGGTTTTTGGAATTCTTATTTGGAACTTGCAACACCCTTTTGCCCAATATTTTCTTGTAGTTTTCAAAGCTTTGGTGGTGCTATTAACCCCCCACAGATAGACCAGTACCGCACTAAATCTGAACTGTCCCATGTTAGGCAGAAACCTCGGCTAAACATTAATTAAAAGTTACACTATCCAAAACTTTATACTATTAGCGGACAGGTTTTCACAGATTTATTTTTACCACACAGTTTTAAGCAAGGGATTTGAAAGGCTTTTTTAAGGTTGATGCGCCAGGGTAGCCCGCGAAATTCAAAATTTCTTAGGTTTTTTGCAATTTGTTCAGTGTGAGCTTGCATGTTGATTAAAAATTGATTCGCGGCCGTAGCTAATATGGCTTTACAGAATTATAATCATTAGAATCAGCAATACAACTCCATAAGTTAGCATTTATCTCAAATCTAGCGATTTCATGAAATCATGAGGTTTGAGGTAAATGCTAACTTTATGAAGTTGTATTGCTGATTGTAATGATTATAATTCTGTAAAGCCATATTAGCTACGGCCGCGAATCATATTTTAATCAACATACAAGCTCACATTAACCTACAAATTGCAAAAAACGTAAGAAATTTTGAATTTCGCGGGCTAGCCTGGCGCTTTCGCCTTAAATGTAACTTGCTCGGGGTTAAAATAAACAATATAAATCGTGTCTTGACGAGTCAGCGAGACTATTCTCGCTCGCTCGTTTCTGACTGAAGTGACTGAACGAAAGATATGAATAGCCTAACAAAATTCGGACGGGCCGGTCGCAGTCTTTGGACGGTCATAAAGCCACACTGTTCGGCTTTATCCGGTCGGATGGCAACGCTACTCAGGGCTAGTTTCTTGAACGAAAATCATCGCAAAATTGCTGCGATTGGTTGAATGATTTATCAACAGCTAATCGCAGCAGTTAATGCGAACTTTAATTTACAATTTGTCACATTATAACTATTTCCAACCATTTATTTTAATCGTACTTTGACCACGCCTATAAAGTTTTTTATTTATTGACAGGCAACAACAGACGAAAAAATGCAATTCTTCATGGTCGTTAAAGTAAATAAGATAAATGATAAAATGGACAAAAATATATCGGAGATAAATGTTAAAATAATATTTTTTTGCTAAGTATAATTTTCGTTCGAGAAACTGTCCCGTAGTGGTGCGCCAACTATAATAAGGTTATTGAGTTACAAACAAGCTCTCACAGTCCTAAACCGGTGTCGTGGGATAAAAATAATGCTTTTCCACTTAACGAGTTACCCAGGACTTTCTGTAATCTATTGGCATGGTACTTAGAAATGTAACGCTATTTAGAGCGCTCCGTAAACGCTTTTACTGGATTTTTATCAATGCTTTTGTAAACAATGTGTTTGATAAACTGCTATGTTCCCTGATATACATTCGTGTCGACATCATCATTCATTGCCGCACACCTCGGCCATTTGGGTTATCCATATTGCGCTGTCGTCTTCCGTTTATTTTTTCCGAGAAAGTTTAAACTTCACCGGCCGCCTAAATCTCACTAAAGAATCTTGGGAGAGTCCCGGATTGCATATTTTTATACTAATTGCTCGTATTTTTTACAGATTCAGAAGTAGCGACGGATTCAATGGAGGAAAGGGATCCGGAACACTACCAAATGAAGATGAAGAAGGTGTCGGCTGGCCGGTTCCTAACCATGCACAAACGCCGCAAAAAGAGGCTCCTCACAAGATGCTTGTATCGCGACAGGGGATTATTGGACGACCTGATGCTGGGACAGGTGCAGGTGAGTACTGCCACAGGGCGCTGCGCACGGGCGACTGCGGACTGCTCACATGCGTGGGAGATTTATCGAACGCTGCGTACAAACCAAGAACTGTATAAAACATTAGTGTTGTTTATGTCCAGTTATTATTGGTAAAACACCAGCAACCTCTTAAGGGGTCATTGTACTCATTATTATGAACAACTTTTACTATTGGACCAAACCTGAAATCGCGAAAATAAAATCAGCTGCTCCCTACATTTTGACGAGGATAAATGTACTGAACAGCTGATTTTATTTTCGCGATTTCAGGTTTGGTCCAATAGTAAAAGTTGTTCATAATAATGAGTACAATGACCCCTTAGGAGGTTGCTGGTGTTTTGCCAATAACGCTCTATTTATCAAGCATCGGTTTATCCATTGACTTTTAGATTAGTTTTTATATCAATGGGTTTATCTAACGATCTCGTTAAAAAGTTCATGCCTCGCGTGGGAATCCAAAGCTGCGATTTGGTACGTGAAGCGTAGAGTGCGACGTGCATTGCTCGCTCGAGCCGTAGTGTTGCGATATAATGAAGTATGCGTCGTGAAGTGTGCACGATCCATAGTTAATATGCGCCATAATGGCCATGTTTAACGCGGCGACGTCACTCATTGTCTCTCCCATCATGGTCATTCCGCAGTCCTTCGCAACAGCCACTCGTATTGTTTCTAGCGCCGCCGCAAATTTAAATGTCATTTGTTTGTATTCAAGAGTCGTCCTCACGCACTATTTGTATGTATGTTCTTGTGACATATTGTTAGTCGCTTTGCGTTTAAAGTAGTAGAAGCAAGGACGTCGCAATGTGAATAAAAACTTATGTCGATGCTTTAATTTCTACAGAGCGTTGTCCAACCCCGATGCGAGTTGATGCCGTGTTTGGTACGACGTTATCGCTCTTGATTTTATTTTTAGCGCTCTTTAATGGTAGCTGTGCCTTATACGATGTGATAGAATATCGACACTCATCTCATAAACAATAATAATTATAATTTTAACTGCTGGCTACATTGTTAAACATTAAACACTATCTAGTGATATCATTTAATTCTATTATAATGATAGTTTGCAGCCATAGACGCTCGCGCAGATCGTCGCTAATTTAACTAACTGACGTATTTGACATTTTGGACTAAGCCGATAGCCGACCTAGCTATAGTAATTTGATCAATTTTGCAAGTTGAATCTATCTGTTTAATCGGCGATTCTATATCTATGCCTTACGGTCTCCATGATAATGCAAAAATCGAGACTGATATATCTACAGTTTACAGAAAAAAAAAGAAAAATAGCTTAACCTGTAAAATTTTCTTCATATCAGTTGCTTATTAGTTAGATCAGCGACGAGATGTTCAAATTGAATGCGCCTAGCATTTTCATTGCGAAGGAAATAGTTGTTTCTCTGATTATGCGCTTTAAGAGGTGACGTCACATGTATAGAGAATATTAATAGACTTGGCGGTCACATAATGTTACCTACTTGTTTACTAGGTGAAATTTAACCAAGTCTGGCCTTGTAAACAGCATGTTAGTTGCACGAGGAAGTCTTACACGCATGTGAGACTAAGACATATGTGTGCGTGTGACGTTGACAAGTATTAAAATTCCTACCTGATGCAATGGGCATTGACGATGGGCCAAGAATCCGCGGAACAAACGTGCTGTCGTTATTAATCCAACTTTACATTCATCTTGCGAAAAGGTCGTTGACTTAGGTAATACGGCGCCTGCGATTATTTGACGACATTTTTTTACTGCATTGCGAGTGGCGGCTCAGAAACTGCTAGCGAGTATGCCGCGAGATTTTAGAGAAGCGATTTTGTGGGTGATTATAATGGTTTCTGCTTTTGTTACAGTGCATCCTGAACCAATCTGTAGAATGGAAGTTTAATGCTTTTACGCTTGAAACAGTCTCTGGAGGTAATGTATCTTATTTTGTTTTTTTCTATTGTATTCTAAGAGCGATGAAAGAGCCAAATGTTGACAGCAAGGTGATTTTGACCTTTAAACAATGAAACACTTTACTTTTTTTATCCCCAATTTATGAGGTACTGCCAGTAATTGTAGTTAATGGCTGATAGTGGCACTTAAGGTTTTGAGAGCTCTCATTTTTGTAAAGCATTTCTTTTTCTCAAGAACCTAGGGGTTCACACATAGATAGGGGAAGGTGGGGGGACACCGGATAGTTAAGATAAAGACACAATAAATAAATCACTGTGTTGTTTATTGCGATAATCCATATCATAAATGTTTAAGCATACCTTAGGCATAACTTTGGCATAAAAAAGTTTGAGATCATTCTCAATAACTGTAGACTAGAACAATTTTAATCAAAAATTATAAATCCGAATTCACCCCACCCCAGTTAAAAAGGGGTGAATACAGATACTAACAATAAAACAAAATATTTAAATTATTTGCAGTTTTTGCTTATGTCCAATAGTTTTCAGACAGATTGCTAAATTACCGATCGGTAAAATTTTTCGACACGTTCAAAATGGTTTCAGGGCATACGATGCTGACACTTTCTTCTGAAAATTGATTTATTCGCATCAACTGACCAATGTTCACCTGAAAACAAGATTTTCAGACGGGTTGCTATGGTTTTTTTTTCTGCCTCATTTTTAGTGTTCCGTAGCAAAACGGAACCCTTATAGATTCGTCATGTCTGTATGTCTGTCCGTCCGTATGTCACAGCCACTTTTTTCCGAAACTATAAGAACTATAATACTGTTGAAACTTGGTAAGTAGATGTATTCTGTGAACCGCATTAAGATTTTCACATAAAAATAGAAAAAAAACAATAAATTTTGGAGGTCCCCCCCCATACTGAGAACTAAAACTCAAAAAAAAAAATTTCATCATAAGTGTGGGGTGACGGATAGGTCTTCAAAAATGATATTGAGGTTTCTAATATCATTTTTTTCTAAACTGAATAGTTTGCGTGAGAGACACTTCAAAAGTGGTAAAATGTGTCCCCCACCCCTGTAACTTCTAAAATAAGAGAATGATAAAACTAAAAAAAATATATATGATGTACAGTAACAGCCAGAAGTCGACTAGCAATCTCACAAAACCGTGGCATAGCAATATTAGTTGTACTTATGACCTTCTTCTTTAAGAACGTTCGACAACACTACACATTGGCAACTTGTTGCCCGCTTATGATTGTTATTACAAATTTCAATAAGTGTCGTAAGCGTTACGGTGGCCAAAGTGGTTAGCTCTGTGCCTCGCATGGTGAACGTTCGGGTTCGAGTCTCACATCAAACATGAAAAATATTTTTTTAAGTATTACATGTGAAATAAGAATGCCGAGTTGCTAACAAATATGTTAAATATTCCACAACTAAACGAAGATTCTTTCGTTTTACAATTATTTTCAATCTTAGCGTCGTTATTAAAATATGAGGGTAGATTTGAAACAAAGTGATAATTTCACTTTGTAAATCCACCTTCATATTTTAACTACTTTACTAGTTCACATAAATTATTCCACTATTAGCTGTTGTTGGTTGGTGAGCGTTATTACGAGCGTTTGTGTTATCTTGCTGTTGCTATTTTTGTATTCTTCTGAATTCAATATGCAGGCTAATATTAGTATTGAAGCCAAGGCAAGTCTTGTGGCCCTATATTCGAATGGCCTTAAAATATCGAATGGAACCGGCTAATGCGTAAGTTTATTTTTTTAATTTTATGTGATGATACCAACAAAATATAGTGGTAGATTAATCGCTTGTTGCAAGTGTGTAATATAGTTTTTTTTTTTTAGGGAGAGACTGTTAGTCGTTGGGTGAAGAGATTTGAGGAAGAAGGTAGCCTGAAGAGTCGTGAGAGAAGCGGAAGACCACCTCTTAGTAGCCAGCCTCAGCGACGTTATATGGTAGCTGAATATGAGACGAATGGTTTCATCCCAACAAGGCGTTTTGCCGATGAGTTCGGCACATCAGTACGCACCGCTCGCCGCATACTCCATGCCGAAGGTCTTCATCACCGAACGCCAAGGCTAAGAAACCGTTTTTAATGCAACGGCATAAAGAGGAGAGGTTAAGTTTTGCCCGGGAATATGGGAATATTTGGCCTTTGATTGGGAGACGACAATATTCACCGACGAAAAATCTTTTAAATCGTGCCAAAAAGGAAGGCTGCATTTGTGGCGTAAAATAACACGCGTTGGTCTGAAGGCAATGTCAGACCAAATACGGAGTCAGGCAGAAGCAGTGTGAATATGTGGGGGTGGATAAGTGCTCATGGACCCGGTGAATTAAGTTTTATATCGACGCGAGCCAACAGTGTCAACTATGTGGAAGTGTTGAATGATATAATGTCTACGGTGCGTAATATGTTAAGTTTTGTGCAAGACAATAAAATTGTCCTATTCACCGAAATCCTAAACAGGTAGGGTAATTTTGTGTCAGGGGACATAGTGGCCGTAACTTTAACAAATTAGTATTTATATTATTGTAATATTGAGGTTATGTTTCAATCCTCTTTTCATTGAGAAAATGAATAATTAAGCTATAACCTCTTAAATTACATCACAGAATATCTATATGTAACATAAAATGTGTTTTTTAACATTCAATACTATAATAATAACTTAGGTGTAAAGGATATCTTTTATATAAAAAATATTACAATGTTACCATATCAAAATTTGTTTCATTTATTATCATGTTAATAAACTACCTATGTAACATATATTTGTTCAAAGTAATTTACCAAAATAAATTACTAAAACATAACAATTATATAAAACATAAAAAACTGGCCCAACTCGGATTCGAACTCACATCTATCCCGATCACATTAGCGATAGCAGCCTCGTTACCGATCTAGCTAATGTTAACTTATATTCACATGTTGAAATTTTGCATTACTAGGAAAAAAATAATCAGACGGCGATAGAAAAACAAGTTACTGATATTGTCATCCTTGTCTAGCATTGACCACATCTATAACTACTCGTAGCAATGCTACACGACATGTTAATCTGTTAGCGTTGGAACATCGCTCACACGGATAAATATGCGTATGTGTGTATAAGCGCCGCAGCCCGTATAGCGCACGCGATAATGGTCATTGCGGTGTAAGTGGACTTCTGGCCGTTACTGTACATTACCAGGTAAACTGCCACCGAAAATTGGTTTGAACGAGATCTATTAAGTAGTTTTTTTTTTAATACGTCATAAATCGTAAACCGCAATTTACCTTTCATTCAATCAACTCAAACATAAAAATTAAAAAAAAAAAAAAATAATTTCATAAACATAAACCTTATGCATAAACCGTGAACCATTATTTTCTAATAATAAATCTGTAACAGTGTTTATGGTACGGAACCCTTCATGTGTGAGTCCGACTCGCACTTGGCTGGTTTTTTAATTTTCTCAAATGGTCTCCTGGTTACGTGTGACACTACTGGTTTCTGAAAATTGTGTTTTCGGTATCTAAAATCTATCGTTCAACTTCATTCTGAAAATCAGACAGATTGCTATGCAATAGTTTGGTAATTTTTTTTGACATATTTGAAGATGCGGTAAGGTCAGACGTGACGCGAAAAATTTCTGAAATTAGGATTTTTGTATTCTTTCTCGATCACGGTGTTGATCGCCCTTAATTTTGACCATACCTTTCTAATAAACTAATTATTAAGGCTTGTCCGTCGCAAAAAGCGCGGTCACTGTCGGACTGCATGGAAAAGAAAGAGAAGCGCGATGACACAACGCTTGCAAAATATGAAGTAATGTTCGATTTACAAAAACTCTGTTGTTTAAACTAAAAAAGTAATGACAAGAAATCATTCCTTATTAGTTTGCAAAGAACTGTATAAAGGCTCTTACAGACAGAGGCGATATCGCGTCGCGACGGTCGCGTCGCGATATTGCGATATTATCGCGTCGCAACACCTTTCACACTAGCGCGGCGCGATATCGCGGCGATACCATACAAAAAGGAACATTTTGTATGGTATCGCCGCGATATCGCGTGGCGATAATATCGCCACGCGATATCTAACCTAACTAACCTAACCGCATCACGTGACGCGATATATCTGTGTCGCGGGGCGATAATCGCTCCTGTGTGAATGGTCGCGCGCGATTCCATAGAAATTGTTCTACGGATATAATATCGCAATATCGCGTCGCGACGCGATATCGCCTCTGTCTGTAAGAGCCTTAAATTGATGAACACTTTTAATGAAAACTGTAGGAGTAAAATGGTAACAACTTGAAAAAATAGACCGAAATAGACCTTGATTTAGGTTTTTTTTTTCCTTAGTTCTACAAACTAAAATAGATTTCAGGATACATGAAATCACTTCTTATGTATTGTAGATTACTGTGTATTTTTTTCTATCAAAAAGATGCTATAGGTTCTGTAAAAAATGGTTACAAAGTTACTTAGTTTCGCCGTATCTTAGGAAGGAGCAGCCTTAACTAATGAACTAATTTATAAACCGAAAACCTGAAATCGCGAAAAAAAAAGCTGCTCCCTACATTTGCACGAGTTTGGTGTAGTTACAGCTGATTTTTTTTCGCGATTTCAGAGTTAAGGCTCGCGATAATATCGCAATATCGCTCGCGATATTGCGATATTATCGCGTCGCAACACCGCTACGCGACACGTCGCGACGCGATATCGCTTCTGTCTGTAAGAGCCTTTACGTTCATATTCATGGGTAAAACACGCTGTGAAAATTTGTCCATCCATTTTAATGAGACCTTATAATATAAGCTTATATTATTATAGGCACCTATTATGTACAGGTTTTTCCTTATGCACACATGGGATGTAGTCGACACTTGTGGGGACAAACATACTCACTCATATTGTCTGTCAACCCGGATACCAGATTACCATTCCGAGCTTTCACAATGCAAATATATTTCATCGAGAGTTATCTACGATTATGAGTGCCCAATTATTGATTTTTTGTAATCGCGAATCTACTAGTGAAACATCTAAAGCCAACGTCTGGCTATTAATAATTGTTTGATCTGTATATTAACGTAATTGAAAGACAATTGGTTCTGGTGGAGACGGAATGTAACGTTTGTTTGTAAGTTCATTCGACGCGAGTCAATCTACCTAGCCTTTTCTCAACTGTGTTGGGGTCGGCTTCCAGTCTAACCGGATGCGGCTGAATACCAGTATTTTACATGGAGCGACTACCTATCTGACCTCCACAACCCAGTAACTGGGTAATACGATACCCCTTGGTAAGACTGGTTGTCAGACTTTCGGGCTTCTGACGACCCGTAACTACTGTCAAAGATCCACGAATGACACCCGGGACCAACGGCTTGACGTGGTTTCCGAGGCACGGAGAAGTCTCGGTATGTAAAGATGGTCACCCATCCACGGACCAACCCCGGCAAGCGTAGCTTAACCTGATGGATCGACCCGTGCGGCTGTTATTGCTTAGCCACGAGCTCCTCATATCATTCGACGCGAGTGTGGTTACAAAACGGCGATACTCTAAACGTGGCGAACGGTCGTTTCGAGCACTTGACCAAAGCGTGCTCCATTTTCATTCAGAATGGCGGTAAACATGAGCTCGCAATGCTCGCATCTAGCGGCTCGGCTCGCTGCACTGGATTAGGCGCACAATACCACATTCGCGAAATGACAATAGTGACGCAAAATGTCTTTTCTCAATATGCCACACTAGCAAAATGCCACATTAGCAAAATGACACATTCGAAAAACGTCTTTTCTCAATATGCCACACTAGCAAAATGCCACATTAGCAAAATGACACATTCGAAAAACGTCTTTTCTCAAAATGCCACACTATCAAAATGACACATTCTCAAAATTTTCGTTTTGACTTTATGCGAAAATGGCATTTTGCGAAAAGGCATTTTGCGAAAATGGCATTTTGAGAAAATGGCATTTAGCAAATATGTCGTTTTGCGAAGTGGCCGTTTTGAGAATGTGACATTTTGCGAAATTCAGATATGTCATTTTGCGTATGTGGCATTTGCGAATGTGGCATTGTGCGCCTAATCCGCTGTACTGACTACTGTAACGCGTTTCAAAGGAATAAACGAAAATGTTGACAGTCAAGTGGAGGATGCGGTGCTCACTTCGAGCGGCTCAGGGGATCTACTCCCTTAGTCCGTCCGTCCGTCTGACATAACGATCCATCAAAACAAGTGTAAAAGTTAAATTTTTTGGACGGGCAAAAACACATCGGGACAAGTGAACTGTCAAATCGTGTTGTCATTCATACTTCGTTCGGGCCCCGAACCAATCATCTGTCCGTAGGTGATACGGAGTAGGAAACGCCAGTACCGAAGGCCGAAACTAAGGACTTCGTGCTTAGGGAGTAGACCCCTTGGTCGCTGCCCTGACTACCGTAACGCGTTACAAACTAGATACATTATAAGCAAACGTTACAAGTCAGTCTCCGCCGTTAGGACCTAAGTACTTTATCTTAGTTCAAAATTATATTGGACATTTTGTAAGTCGCTTCTAAATTATCTATCTTACGATGTCTTTGTTAAAATGACAACATTCCATACAAACTTTCAACACCTATTTAACGTCTTCAGGGGAACATTTAAAAAAAAAAATCCTTCCTTTAGCAGTGCTCACTATTGTTAAATAGTTCCTTATTTAACAAAAGTGAACCTTATGTAAAATTTAACGCTTCTAGACCCAGTGGTTTAGGCTGTGTCTGCAAGAGGCCCCCGGAACATGCGTAGTTCATACAAATGAAATACCAAAACTATTTGTAAACAGAAGATCTTCCCAAATACAATGTGTAACGTTAAATGCGCAAAACCTCTTAAGGGGTCATTGTACTCATCATTATGAACAACTTTTACTATGGGACCAAACATAAAACCGCGAAAAAAAAATCAGCTGTTCAGTACATTTATGTTCACATAATTCGTCAGAATGTACCTACTGAACAGCTGATTTTTTTTTCGCGATTTCATGTTTGGTCCCATAGTAAAAGTTGTTCATAATGATGAGTACAATGACCCCTTAAGAGGTTTTGCGCATATAACGTTACACGTTGTATACAGGGTAGAATTTTGTAATACCTCCTGAAGGGAAAGTACTCTTAATACTGTAGATAGAAAATTTTACTCCAAGTAAACATTCCTTTTTCCCACCTATTTTTGAATAGAAAGAAAACTGCATTCAAAGATTTTCGAAAATTCGCTTGCCACACCCGGGAATCGAACCGACTAAAATCTGTAAAAATTACACACTGTACTTTTATTACATTGATCGTTAGGATCAATTATAACGATGAAATCTCTAACAAACTTGATAAATTAAATGATAGGAAAACCATGAAATCTTAAATTTTATTTTTTAAATATTTTTTAATCTTAAACAATTAAATTTTTGAAAATCGTTGAATGCAGTTTTCTTTCTATTCAAAAATAAAGGAATGTTTTCTTTGAGTACAATTTTCATCTACAGTATTAAGAGTTCTTTCTTACGGACCCTTCACGTGGCATTACAAAATTCCATCCTGTACATTACACTAGCTGACCCCCTCTTTATTATATAATATCATTGGCTGACCCGACAAACGTTATCCTGTCAAAATTCACATAGAAGATGCACTTTCAGTTTTCCAGAATTTTTCAATTTTCCCGGCACCTTCTGAAACATTTTCTTTCATACAAACCTTGTCCTGACAATTACAAACACAACAAAAAAAGAATTAGCCAAATAGGTGCAACCGTTCTGAAGTGATGCGCTTACATACATTCCCCAATTGATTTTTAGGGTTCCGTACCAAAATGGTAAAAAAGGAACCCTTATGGTGTGACTCAGTCTGTCTGTCTGTCTGTCTGTCCGTCCGTCTGTCTGTCTGTCTGTCTGTCACAGCTGGATATCTCAAGAACTATTAATGCTATCAACTTGAAATTTGGAATAGTTTTAGATGACGTTTACCCAACTATTTTGCAAATAAGAAAGAAATAAAAATATATGTATTTTTTTGCAAAAGTGACTGAAAGGCGGTCTTAAAAATTCAAAGTGGAGCTACTAGGGCATGTTTCATATAAAAGAGCGCTATTTGCACATTCTCAAACATTTTTTTTTTTTTTTTTAGGCCGTACAGTTTTCGACTTTTGATGAAAAATGTAAAAGAAAATACCGTTTCCCCCCCCCCCCCCCCCCCCCCCCCCTTATCTCCGAAGTTTGCAAAGAGAAAAATCTGAAATTATTCTATGTGATAGAAATTTATGTAAAGATTACAGGAAAAATAAAACGATGTCTCTAAATAGCACACTTTTTCAGAAATCGGAACGGAACCCTCGGTGCGCGAGTCCGACTCGCTCTTGACCAATTTTTATCAATAGGTACAGAGTGAATTTTTCAAGTGGGCGTGGATGCCCAAATTCGAAACTATGAGGAATAGCGAAAAGTAATCAAAGGAGTCTCGGGCTCAATTTTGATGAAAACTAAAACTACTCATATAATATTTCTAGCCAGGAATCGAACGCGTTGATTTATGAGAAAAAAAATGAAATATGAGAAAAATAAGTTTCCTATAGAAATTTTAAATTCCTTAATCAGTGTCCTTTCAAAATATACATTTGGGAATCTAGAAATTCTGTAATCCAATCGAAATATTTACACACTATCATAAGAATACTATGTTTGATTTACAAATTATTTTAGTATTTCGTTTGTATGAACAACGCATGCTCCGGGGACCTCTTAAGTAGGTACATTATTAAGTACCTAGATGTAAATTTGAGATCTATTCACCTCCTCATATTCCAAAATCATTGAATTCCTTAATTGATATTGACTTAGTTACTTCTATATTCGATAACTTAATTTACATACCTATTACACTGGTCTTACTCTAGTGGGTATGGTTCTCATTGAAATTCCTAACTGACTTCAGTACACAAAGAGAACTGAAGCTGAAAGCCGCCCACTATTAGTTCATAGTTGACTTTTGTTAGTCTCTAATTGAATTTTCGCCAGTCAGCTGTTTACTCGGAAAATCAATGAGAAGTCCTCCACTATTGCACTCCGCCACTACTACCCTCATTCTACAACGAGGGTAACCATTTGAGAAACCAATTAGTGTCAGCTCCTTGTGGCTTATTTTCTTACGTCAGCGAAAACATTAAAATTCACGTAACAAATTTTTCATTTTTATAACGTAGGTTCTAGCTTTTGCCCGCAGCTTCGCCCGCGTGGATGTCGGAAAATATCCCACGGGAACGTACTACCGGGAATTCCTTCCTTATTCCTTGTCTACATTATAAAGGGAACCTCTGTGCAAAATTTCAGCTTTCTGGGTCTGGTATGGGTTCGTTGATAAGTCAATCAATCAGTAAGTCAGGATTTGACTTTTTATTTATTTAATTAATAGATTTTGTCTGCACACAAAGTTAATTGAATACTTCTGTCGGAATATTATAATATTCGGTAGTCTTAATTATCAAGGTTTCAAAATATTTTAAAAATAATATTCAAAGCAGATACATAATTAGGTATTTGTGTTAACTTTGACAGTCATATGTTGGAAGATTTCCATTTCATAATTTTTTACGTAGTTACCTGAAAATGAGACTAAATACTAATTTAGCAGATTAATGAAAGGTGAACCATTTTACAATACAAAATTCATAAGTTATTTGTCTTGTCAACTAGCGTAACACGCGTACCTACTTTATACAATTCATTGCATTATTTAGTTGTTTAGTATACGATTTTTTTTAACATATGAAGCAATGATTATGCAATTTTCTTCAAAATATTTCGAATTGAGATTAAAAGTGTATTACTTAAGCAATTGGGGTGCAGGTTTTCTAACTACTATCTTCTTATTTATTTTTATAGATAATCGCTTGATTTAGTATCAACATAGACAAGTCGCGTGCTTAATGGATTACTGACTTAACTCAAAACATCAAATTTTCTGTATTTGACCCATTGATAAGTGAAACACGAAACGATGGAGCATCGTTAGATGTAATCCCCGAGGCAGCAAGGTAAGATAGTATCAAATCGATTGAGCCTTGGCATACTTATCTACTTGTATTATATTTTCGAACTGTTGTTATTAAAATAGAGTTCTTTATGGGTTTTAGCAGAAAATAATATAAGGCCAGATATGTGGAAAGAAAATTTTTGGATTTTGCACCACGATAATGCGCCTTTGTCATCATCTCAATCACTAGTGAACGAATTTTTCACCAAAAAGTCAACAAATACCATCGAGCAACCTTATTCACCAGATATGGCTCCAGCCGGCTTCTTTCTTTTTCTAAACTCAAATTACCACTTCGTGGCACCCGTTTTCATTCGGTAGAAGACATAAAGGAGAATTCGCGGCGAGAACTGTAATCAATTCCGGAAAAAGCGTTTAAAAAATGTTTTGATGATTGGATTATTCGCTGGCGTAAGTGTATCGTTTCTGAAGGCGATAAAATAACTTTGAATAAATAACTAACATTTTGTCTATTGTTGATCGTTTCCCGGTACTTTCTTGACAGAGTGTACCGTACTTAATGCAATTTTCCATAAACTTTCTAAAGTAAAAATAGCCGGTTTTTCTTTTTCATACAAATCACCGACTACACAAAATAACTAAGTACAAACTACGAAGTGTTTCAAATAAAAGAAACACTTATCTTTAAAGTAGATGGCTCAATATATCCTCTCCTCCTCCAATGACTAAATATTGTAAAACTATTGTATAGCAAGAACAATTCTCTAAACAGTGTTTGCATAATAATAGTGCATGCCTGTTTCAAATTAACATGTACTCGTAGGTAAACGACGAGCGAGTTCGCGACAATTTCGACACGTCCGTGACGTGCGCCTCGCTGCCCCGACTTGCCTTATTCACGCACATGTATCGAGGCATTGTGTTAAGGCCCTATGATCCTTGTTTTCCCCTGGATTCAAAAAACTAATAAGCGCGGTCTCTGTCGGGTCATAGCGCCTTAAGGCGACTACAGGACCTAAAGCGCGGTCACTGTCGGACTGCATAGAAAAGAAAGAGAAGCGCGATGACACAACCCTGGTAATTTATTGCAAAATATGAAGTAATTACTATTACTATTTACAAAAAATCTATTGATTGGACTAAAAAAATAAAACACTATTACGTTAATATATTGCTTGTAGAATAATCTAAAAAAAAAATCAGAATATTTGCAAGTATATTAGTATGGTTTTTAATCGTTAAAAGAAATTTTTAGAGGTATTTTCGTGATTTTTTTCTGTCGTATCAAATTAGTTGTATCATAATACAACTCACTATCTAACTAGCATATATCGTGAAGAATAAATTATATAATTTTCTGATTTTGTTTACTGCAGTAGATCATATACTTTTAGGCATTATAAAACTTGCTTAAGTTGAATAGTTTGATATTCCCAATAAAAAATTTGGAAGTTGCTCCACAAAAATAAACTTTGGCGTTGAACATCTGTGTGCCTCACCACACAATCCTCATATTTGAAAACTTCAAGAAAAACAATTTTGAGAACGCCAAAAAATAGTACCGAAATAGTCATAAATAGTACCATTGGTCAAAAAAATAGTACCATTATGCTTCCGGAGTTATAGCTATCAGTTGGTGAGGATTGTGTGGAGAGGTTCACCACACAAGCCTCACCTCTAGTGCAAGCAAACGGCTGGGAGTATCGACTTGGTTTCAATTCCAAAAAATACTACTGAAATACTACTGACGCTATGCCAAATCTCGGAAATAGTCATTAAGTGATTCCAGAGATATAAGGGTGTCTTGGTGAGGATTGTGTGGAGAGCTTTTATGATTACCTGATTACCGCGGAATGCTTACGTTTTTGAATTTGAATTTAGTGTCAAAAAATAGTCAAGAAATACTACTCTCCAACCATGATAATTTCGACCTGGTTTACTATGTAGAAGTATGTTAAACTTCCGCGTAAACTTCAACATACATTTTGTTTTGGTACAGTCGCGAACACTAAAATTACAAATCAAACAGTACTAAAATATTGCAGTTACTTAATATATTTTTTGCTGTCAAAGTTTAGGTAATATTTCTAATGTTTACTGCGATTTCATTTCTAGACATTTCCTTCCGGTTGGCTTTATGAGTTAATTGATAATTTGATATAATATAAATACTAACCGTATTATTCATAAAAAAAAACTCAAACGCCTAGTTATAAAACTGTTTTAGTTAAAAACTGTCTTGTCAAAAGACAAAACACTTTTTAACCATAGGTTGATTATGCGTTTTAGTTTTTTTTATGAATAAGGGAGTAGGTAAGTCTTTATTTCAAATATTTTTTTCGTAGTATGAGTAATATTAAGACTATCTGCCTACTTACTTACCTATTACTAAAATACATACTTACTGTACTTACGGTGCCGACAATTTTGTTTACATTATTAGAAACAAAACATTTTGAGAATAATAAAACAAAACAATGATTATCAGTTTTGGGAAAACCAATGAACAAATACCCAGTGTGGCTCAACATCCCGGCATCGTGGGATTTTTATTCTCAAAATGTTTTCAATGTTTTTTTTTTTGTTTTGTTTTGATGTGTTTATCATTTTGAATTGACATGCTTTTTTTTATATTTAAATTAATTTAATCTTTAATGTATGTAATGTAATAATGGTT
The DNA here is from genome assembly GCA_905163495.3 of Cosmia trapezina. Taxonomy (NCBI): domain Eukaryota; kingdom Metazoa; phylum Arthropoda; class Insecta; order Lepidoptera; family Noctuidae; genus Cosmia; species Cosmia trapezina. Next base: position 3,651,433 of record LR991019.1, read on the forward strand.
TTGATAATATTTTTGACCAACGTTGACATTATATTTTTTAGGTTTTTATTTTAATAATTGAATCTTTGACAATTTTGTAATGTTGCCCCCATCTATTTCTATATGAATTGATAAAGTAATCAATCAATTTAATGTTATTTATTTATGTCAGCATTTTTATTGTTATTATTATTTTTTAAATCCAAACATATCAACATTTGCACACCATGACAATATGGTAAACATGTTAGCACATCTCCATGTACCTATTAACACCTTGCATGCATTTTTATTTTATTTTCTATATAATTGTATGTACACACATGTTTGAGCAAATAAAGTATCTGAATCTGAAGACATTTCCGCGACTGGACTTTTGTGCGCATGGACGTTTGCGCGAAAAAGTTGCGAAAATGAGATTTCTTCATAACATCACGCCTGTATTCTTTCAAGGGGTTGGGCAGGGATGTACAGTACATTTTTTTTCTTATTTAAGTAAGTATAAATACAGAAAAATTCTAATAATATAAGTATCTTATTATTATTATTTCTTTTAGATTTTTTTTTCGACATAGGTGCCATTTTCATGGTTTTTGAGGTCACTGAAAATAATAGTGGGGTCAAAATGAAAATCCAAGATGGCGGCTGCAAAAATTTTAAAATTTTTCGTCATGGGTGTCATTTCCATGGTTTTTGAGGTTGCTGAAAATGATAATGAAGTTTAAATGAAAATCCAAGATGGCGGCTTCGTAAATTTTCAAAATTTTCGTCATTGGTGTCATTTTCATAGTTTTTGAGATCGCTGTAAACGGTAATGAAGTCAAAATGAAAATCCAAGATGGCGGCGGCGAAAATTTTCAAATTTTTCGTCATGGGTGTCATTTTCATGGTTTTTGAGGTTGCTGAAAACGATAATGAGGTTAAAATGAAAATCCAAGATGGCAGCTGCAAAAATTTTAAATTTTTGTCCTGGGTGTAGTTTTCATGGTTTTTGAGATCGCTGAAAACAATAATGAGGTCAAAATGAAAATCCAAGATGGTGGTTGCGAAAATTTTCAAATGTTTTGTCATGGATGTCATTTTCATGGTTGTTTAGGTCGCTGAAAACGATAATGAGATCAAAATTAAAATCCATGATGGCGACTGCGAACAAATTTTTCTTTTTAAAATTCATTTTGATTTTGACTTCATTATCGGCTTTAGCGTCGTCGAACACAACGGAAGCGAGATCAATGACGAAAAATTTGGAAATTTTCGCAGGCGCCATCTTGGATTTTCATTTTGACCTCATTATCGTTTTCAGCGATCTCAACAACTATGAAAATGACACCCATGACGAAAAATTTGAAAATTTTCGCAGCCGCCATCTTGGATTTTCATTTTGACCTCAATATCATTTTCAACGACCTCAAGAACCATGAAAATGACACCCATGACGAAAAATTTGAAAATTTTCGCAGCCGCCATCTTGGATGTTCATTTCGACCCCACTATCGTTTTCAGTGACCTCAAAAATCATGAAAATGACACCCATGTCGAAAAAAAAATAATGAAAACAAAAAAAAAAGATATTTTTTTTATATTAGAAAAAAAAAACTTAACAAATGAGTAGGCACTCAAATGTATTTTTCTGTATAATTAAAGTACTGTACATCCCTGCCCAACCCCTTGAAAGAATACAGGTGTAATGTTATGAAGATTTCTCTTTTTCGCGCAACTGTCCTTTCGTGCAAGAGTCTTACGGGCAAACGTCCATGCGCGCAAAAGTCCATTCGCACAATAGTCCAGTCGCGGAAATGTCTTGTTGTTAACTATTATCAGAAACCAACTTTGTGCTGTTAGTTTGTAAGTTTTTATTCAACTTTTAAATTAAACTTTAGTTTGTTCCTTCTTAGATTGTCTTTTTCTGATCACAACCCCTACCTACACTCCAAAAACATTAATTAATCTTGTTTGGTAATTTGGTAAATATTCATTTTTGGATGAAGACAGAAATCCGTCTGCCCGAAACCCGACACTCTCCCACGCACTGCAGTAGCAATGAGAAAGTCAAAATGCCGAATTTTCGGACGCCGAATATTCAGCGCTTCGGCAGAGAGCGTGACTGAGTATTTGGTATTCAGCTAAATCATTATTCATGGCATTACAATAAAATATCTTGTTTTTATTTATCTCTACTTTAATTAATCTGTTACGACCGAATAGTTGTGTAAGGAAAATTCAACATTATAATGTAGGTCATGATATTCTGTAAATTCAAACCAATCGCAACCCGGCTTCGCACAGGAAGCATATTTCTATACTTACACTTAAACCTTCCTCATGAATCACTCCGTCAAATTGGTAAAAACCGTATGAAAATCCGTTCGGTAGTTTTTGAGTTTATTGCGTTCAGACAGTTCGCGTTAAACACATACTTGAAATACCTACTTAAAATAGCTACATAACTAACAATGCAACCAAAAATACCCTTTTTAATACAACCAAAAAATAAGGTGACCACTAAAAATACGTACTTATTCACTTTTTGCTCGACTGTACTCGACTCGACAAATGTATGTAGAAGTTTACGTGGAAGTTTAACATACTTCTACATAGTAAACCAGGACGAAATTATCATGGTTGGAGAGTAGTATTTCTTGACTATTTTCTGACACTAAATCCAAATTCAAAAACGTAAGCATTCCGCGGTAATCAGGTAATCATAAAAGCTCCCCACACAATCCTCACCAAGACACCCTTATATCTCTGGAATCACTTAATGACTATTTCCGAGATTTGGCATAGCGTCAGTAGTATTTCAGTAGTATTTTTTGGAATTGAAACCAAGTCGATACTCCCAGCCGTTTGCTTGCACTAGAGGTGAGGCTTGTGTGGTGAACCTCTCCACACAATCCTCACCAACTGATAGCTATAACTCCGGAAGCATAATGGTACTATTTTTTTGACCTATGGTACTATTTATGACTATTTCGGTACTATTTTTTGGCGTTCTCAAAATTGATTTTCTTGAAGTTTTCAAATATGAGGATTGTGTGGTGAGGCACACGAACATCTATGTATTTTCAGGGATAACGACATTTATTATTTTAAGAATTTAATAGAATTTGCATTTTTTTTTTAACTTCAACCGGATAATTATATAATTTATTGTGTATATTCTGAATAATCTAAAGAAAACCCCGAAAATAAATGCACATTTGCAGCTTAGTCACATATTGGCAAAACAAATATTGTTTTCAATTTTCAACCTTATTTCAAGCCAGCTAATGGTGACAATAGATTACGCGGTTGTGTGCCGTTTAAAATCGTAGTCAGTCCGTGAATGCGCATCGCTAGCCCGCGAAATTAAAATGTTCTTACAAATTGCAAGAAAATTTGTATTTCGCGGGCTACCACTACGGATCGAGCTGTGGTGGCGCCCGACTTAAGGCTCTAACAGACAGAGGCGATATCGCGTCACGACGTGTCGCGTAGCGGTGTTGCGACGCAATAATGTCGCAAACTCGCAATATCGCGTCGCGACGCGATATTGCGATATTATATCCGTAGAACAATTTCTATGGAATGGCGCGCGACCATACACACAGGAGCGATTATCGCCCCGCGACACAGATATATCGCGTCACGTGATGCGATAACTTTGCGATATTATCGTCACGCGATATCGCCTGCGATTCTAACCTAACCTAACCTATGACAGGTTTGATTCTCCGGTCCGTCGAAAAAAACCCAATCAACCAAACCTAAGTACCTAATTGAACGCAATTTTTTCCTGCCGCGAATTTTTACGTGCGTCCGTGGTCTGTAACGAACACCACACGATGGGGTGGTAGGGTGGTGGGTGGTGGGTGGTGGTAGGTACCTAAACTTGACCACACAACACGGAAAAAATAGTACCTACGTACTACGTTCGTAACACAAGCAGTTCGGACTCTTCGGACGTGCTATTTATTACGAAGTATTTATTTTTTACGGATTTCTTTAGTTTCCAATTTACTGTGATTTCGGAAAAAAAACTTATTTCCACACGTAAAAGCATTATTATGTAGTGTACACACAGCTACACGTCAAGCTAGTCATTTCCAATTTATAATGAGCTGTCATTGTAAGGAAATCTTATACAATGCGAGATCAGCTTATACTGGAAATTATAGCTTGATCTGTAGCCGTGCGTGCAACAAGTTTTTATGGCCTTGTATAAGAAGGTAACTACCTCCTCATAAAAAGGGCTAGTAAGATGATTTCAAAATTATAAGTAGGTAAGTAGGTAACTTACTTACTCATAATTTTGAAATCATTTTAATTTACTCAACAATGACACAAAATCTATATACAACGTGTAACGTTAAATGCGCAAAACCTCTTAAGGGGTCATTGTACTCATCATTATGAACAACTTTTACTGTGGGACCAAACCTGAAATCGCGAAAATCAGCTGTTCAGTACATTTTGACTAATTATGCGAACATAAATGTACTGAACAGCAGATTTTTTTTTCGCGATTTCAGGTTTGGTCCCATAGTAAAAGTTGTTCATAATGATGAGTACAATGACCCCTTAAGAGGTTTTGCGCATTTAACGTTACACGTTGTATGTATTCCACTGTACACGAAATATTAAAAATAAAAAATAAATATATAAAAAACTTCAAACAAAAACGTTCGTAAAACTGGTTATCTTCCATAGTAGCGCTAATTACTTAGTTGCAAAGATATTCATAACCATACATAACATCCATTCGAACGAGGTGTTTTTTCTATGAATCCTTATCGCTGTGGAATGCGCTTCTATTGTTCAAGCGCCCAGATGTTTTTAGCTCCGTAGTCTCCGCGTTCGGCTCGAATACGACCATATGGTGATGACTATAAGGTTCACTTTAACTTGTTCGGGATTTGAATAAAGGAAAGACGTGTGTTCGACGACAAGAACGAGCGCGCGCGTGTCGTGCGCGTGGCTGTGTGCGGCGCGATATCGCGCGTGATATCGCGCCGCGCTGGTGTGAAAGGTGTTGTGACGCGATAATATCGCAATATCGCTACGCGACTGTCGCGACGCGATATCGCCTCTGTCTGTAAAGGCTCTTACAGACAGAGCCGATATCGCGGTCGCGACGCGATATTTCGATATTATATCCGTAGAAAAATATCGCGTCGCGACGCGATATCGCCTCTGTCTGTAAGAGCCTTAAGAGTCTTTACGAGTTATTTTTATTTATTACTAGCTGACCCGACAGACATTGTCCTGTCCCAATTTCAATAATTCAAAGTTCCCGATTTTCCCAATTGTTCTCACGGTTTAAACCTTCCCTGGACTACGACAAACACTTCAAAACCAAAATCAGCGAAATTGGCCCAGCCGCTCTCGAGTTTTAGCGAGACAAACGCACAGCAATTGATTTTTATGTATATAGATAGATAGATAGATATAGAAGATAGAAGATTATGTTCTAACACTTCAGCCAGTCAAGCACTTTGTGTTATTTATATCATCACCACTACTCTCAAAAACGGTGCAGGAATACCTACATCGAGAGGGAACCGGCATGTCCTAGAACGAAAAATTCGAAGCCATATTGCCACACCACAGTGCTGGCGTGAAAGGTCCGCGTTGTGGATTACAGTCTACTCTCTCTCACACTGTGTTCCAGCAATGGGAATAGGCCGATTACGCTATTCTTACAAAACTGTGGTATAGCAGACATATTTTTGTCGCTAATTTGGTCTATAAGTGTTCTAAAAAGAGACTTTTGTTCTGAAGATCTGCCGAAAGCGATTTCCTATTAGACCATTCGCAGCGTCCGTCGTTGCGTCGGCGCATAATTAGTTCGTCTATTCAGAAAACTCTTTTAAAAACTATCGTACGGAACTGTGTAATTTTATGTCTTATTGTGTCTTAATATATTGAGCAGGCATCGACGAAAAACCTTTAGAACTAAAGTTGATTTTTGTGTATACTGATTCATAAAAAAACCCCTGCCCTTTATGGTCCTTTGTTTTACTTTGTCATAAGTAAAATTGTAGTATTTTTTTTTAAATTGGAAGGGCCTAGGGTTTGTCGATGGTACTTACGTAAGACTTATGTTATTGTACTCTATCTACCTACAGTCTGATTTTTAATTCGACGGAATTCTGACATTTCAGATGTGTTGCCAATAATAAAACGGTCCTACTAAAAACGGAACGCATTGAACTGAAATTTAAAAAAAATCTTTCTTGAATTTAAGGTTTCAATTAGAAAAACTAAAACTTAAAAATTGACTGATAATTTTAAAATGGTAATCAGATTTTTTATTATCAAATTATTGAAGTTACAATAATTAGTAAGGTAATAATTTTTCTTTCACAGGAATCCCTGTCCACTAATCCATAGGTTACAAACCTTTTTTAGGAATACATTTTTGTTTGTAAAATCTTCGATTCTTGCAACTACAAACAGGCTACGATGATGATTAATATTGATAATGATACCTTAATAAATATTTAAATTAAAAAATATGTTATTTTACTCTTTTTTCCATTTCGTCATATACAATTAATATTTTAGTTAGTGCGCATTGAATGCAAGAACTAACACTATTTGCATTGTCATATAGTTTACTTGATCTCATTCTCTCTCAAAATATTTTTGGTTATTTTATATCCAACAAAATCTAGTCTTAAAAAGGACAAGACAGAAAAGGTTTATGATATCTGAAGTGTCAAAAAATTACAGCTGTCATAATTCCGTGGAATTAAAAATCAGACTGTACAAACGGGAAATATGGCCTATGTTCATCTTTACATCTACTCGTTTCACGATGCAGGTTTCTTACCTGTAGCATACAATAAAATTGAAGCATCAAAAAACTTTTTTACAAAAAAAAACAACCGACTTCCAAAAAAAAACACTACAATGTGAAAAATAGCTTTAATTTTGGAAGTCGGTGTCTTTGGATCTGTATTTTAGTTTTTTGCCACCGACTTCCAAAATTAAAGTTATTTTTCACTTTGTAGTGTTTTTTTAGAAGTCGGTTTTGTTTTTTGTAAAAAAGTTTTTTTTTTCACTTTTTAGTGGGTCAGTTTGTAATGTATCTAAGTTACAATAGCCCAATGTCAACTGCTCATCACCTTTTACAAAATATTGCTTTTCCCGATGCAGGGACGTTAATTGTTGAGGAGTTCTCCTAGTAAGAACCTGGAGAACTGGAGCTCATGGTGAAGTCACCATCACCATTATGCATTTTGACGAGCATAAATTACTTAGCAACCATATTAAAGTAATCGAATCGCAACCCGTGAAATACTTAGGTATAATTGAGTAGTCCCGGTGGCCATCTGTGGTCTTCATCATCAGTTCCACTTCACCAAATGGTGCTTTCCGAGAGCAAATGCACAAGTTACTATAAAAAATGGCCATTTGGCACATAAAATTTGAGGGTTTCCCTCGATTTCCATGGGATCCCCCTCATCAGATTCTAATGTAAACTAAAAGTGACCCCCATATTCAAAATTCATTTATTTTCTGTAGCCGTACGTGTTTGGGTCACTTAAATCCATATGCGTACCAAATTTCGGAACTTAATGAGCCCATTAGATTCGGAGCAAATTGTCTGTGACAGACGGACAGACAGACACACGAGTGATCCTATAAGGGTTCCGTTTTTTTTTCCTTTTGAGGTACGGAACCCTAAAAAACGAGCGAGCCTTACAGTAGTCGCATATGATGTGTATCATCTGACATCTCACCTTGGTAGTAAGCAATACATTAACAGTAAGGCTTGTCCGTCTTAAAAAGCGCGGTCACTGTCGAACTGCATACAAAAGAAAGAGAAGCGCGATGACACAACGCTTGCAAAATATGAAGTAATTCTACAGACAAAGTAAGTAGTTCTACAAACTAAAATAGATTTCAGGACACATGAAATCACTCCTTATGTATTGTAGATTACTGTGTATTTTTTTTTTCTATTAGAAAGATGCTATAGTTACTGTAAAAGATGGTTACAAAGTTACTTAGTTTCACCGTATTTTAGGGAGGAGCAGCCTTAAATCCAACTCTAACACCGCGCGCGCTGAGTGGTCAAATCAAATAGCGCACGCTTCCCCGGCTTCCTGTTATAAACTTCCGTCCCTTTTCATGAAATCACTCCCACAGAGAGGAAAGATGTTACACATAAAAAAGCCGGCCAAGTGCGAGTCGGACTCGCGCACGAAGGGTTCCATACCATTATCTATAAAAAGGGCAAAAAAATCACGTTTGTTGTATTGTTTGTTTTTTAGTACTTATTTGTTGTTATGGCGGCAACAGAAATATCTTAGAAAATACTGTCTAACTATCACGGTTCATGAGATACAGCCTGGTGACAGACGGACAGCGGAGTCTTAGTAATAAGGTCCTGTTTTACCCTTTGGGTACGGAAAAATTAGCCTATTTCCCTTTATACACAGAAACAGTAACGGAATCAATGAAGCAAATTGAAATAATAGCTTACTTACGTTTTCATAGCTCGCTATAATACTAATGTAAAGTCAAGTGCTGTTAGCTACGGTTATTGAGTTCAATAAAGAGTTAACTTCACACTTTTCAAGTTTTCAACCTGTTGACTTTGGCTCTTTCACCGACGACTAAATATACAATTCTGAACTCGTTATAAACTTTAATATTACCATATTGTACTGAATTATGTGAATTCGAAACTAGTCTACTGAGTTTTGTTGGTTTACCTTTTTATTTAGGTTGTAATTTATTAGGTGTGTTTTGAAAAGTTGTATCATAACTTTACTTACAATTTCATTAAAATTGCAAATATATTTATAATATTATTGGTACTGTTTAATCGTCAAAAAAAAAATACTAGTTACTGATAGCTATAGCAAGCACTGTGTTCGATGTAAACGAAGCTTTTTTCACTGGAATCATAAAATGAGGTTAAATTATATAAAACTAGGCAAAATTAGATAAGAGTTTGAATATACCGGGTGTAAAAAGACACTTGCCGAAGCCGCAGGCCACATATTCTACCTATTATTTGTATCGTTTTGTTTCACTAGACCATACATGGGAATCCACTGGTTCTGGAGATATTGAAGGTCAAAGTCGCATTTTTTTTTTTACTAAAACGTATTCTAAGCGATAATACTAAACTTTTAACTCCGTTTGCCTGGGTTCGCGTTACATTGCGTGTAATAAAAAAATGCTTTTCTCTATACCTAAAAATAAAAGACCTTTCCCAGCAATAATTTTTGCGCAAAGTTAGATTGTACAGTATCCATAGTTGACGGCTTTGTGATGTTTATTTTTACAGCCTGTAGTTATTAGTAACAAGATAATTTTTAATTTATTTACTACAAGGAGATTGTAATAGGAGTGGTAAATAGTTTTAACTGAGTTACGAACGGCCTCAATAAATATTCAAAGTAGAAATCGCCATATTTCCGATTCAGCTAAAGTTGTTCGCGGTCCAGTGAGCGTTCATTTATCAAGGCGCGTCTACACGAGCAGCGGCATGTTCCTGAACATTCATTTAAACTTTGACCACAGCTTTGGCCATATTTAAACCGAAGTTAGAACTTTGGCCGATGTTTACGTTGCTATTTTTGTCAGGCTTCGTACTGGTAAACCCCGCTTGAAGTTTTGTGCTAGGAAAAGGAGTATGTTGAGCAAACTAAGTGGTAGTCTTCATTAAGTTTTTGTAAGCGGGAAACGAGCTGTGCCTACGTCATGGAACCAATACTCACAAGGTGCAACTATTAACTAGCTAAACGACTAAACTGTCGTTGAACTGAGTTTGATTGCGGAGTATGGTTTCCATTGGAATGATGATGGTCACAGCCGCTAGATTTTGCAAAATCATTTATGCACGGATTTATAAACGGAGTTTATCCATTCCATAGGGATTATTGGTTCGATATCATGTTTCTGAAAACTTCGTAATGAAAAAATTTAGCTTAAAAGTCGAGTGAATTACTAACGAGACATCAAAAACTGAGCATAAGGAAGAAAATTCGCATAAATAGATAATTTTTTCGAATCAATAACTATTGAGAGTTTTTTAGTAATTTTTTTTACGAGTAGTTATATAGTTTCCTTGTAATTATTCCCACACAGTTTGCCTGGATGGGACAGTCATAACGGGATGCAATCATTTGCAGAATGCTGTTGCTGCGCACTATTTGGAATAGTGCCGTCACTTTCTTACACACATTAGCGTGGAAACCATCAACGCGCGCAACTGCGAACATTTGCGACGCACTACAATGCCGCGGCAACTCCAACAGCATTCTGAAAAATTAATATAAATCAGATAGGAATTACGAATTTGCTGAGTAGGCAGTATGCCATCTTTTACTCACCCAACCATCACTAAAATGGTCATCTTCCTTGGTTATCACTAATGCCTAGGCCGCACACATCGCAATGACATTCGGGCGATAAACTTCGTCTTCGGTCTACAGCGAAGCTGCGCGGCCACATAGTGCGTGTTGTCAAGTTTATCGTGATGTACGAGCGATGTACAAACGCAAAAAACAAAATGGACGCCGCAGTTGCTCTGTATTTTATGGCAGCAAATAATTATTTTTTACATTTATGTCTTGTAAAAAACAAATTAAAAGCAAGAACAAGGAGGAAGTGGATGATAACTATTCACAAATCAAGAACTATATTAGCTATATTATGCACTGTAGTTTAACTTAACACGTCCACTACGCACGAAGGGTGGGGGCCGACTGAAGTGTGGCCCTGCAGGGTAAAGACAAACTCTCTTTCACAAACTTTTAGCGCCAGTCCCTATCTTAACCTCATTTATTTTTCCTCCACCAGGACGATGCCTGCCGGTGCTATGCGTGCATCTCTTCCAGATGTACGGCCTCCTGGCCCACTTCCAACTTGACGCGACCAAGGCCTGGAAACTCTTCAGCCTGATCGAAGAAGGATACCATAGCTCCAATCCTTACCACAATTCGATCCACGCAGCTGACGTCACCCAGGCCATGCATTGCTTCCTCCAGCAGAAACGCGTAAGTACACTTTTTCAGGGTTGGTGCTGAATGATGTTGTGCTATACATAGATTTATTGATAGATTACTTATATCAATGATTCACCACCTGCGATTAAGTTCCTATTAACTTGGCAGATAATTTCATACAAATTCTGTTTCATTTTTGAATTTATTCGGTAAGTGTGGCTATTCGGACATCGTGAAATAGGGTATTTAAAACTTGACACATTCATTTTGTTTCTTAGGTACCTCTTTTGGAACCTTGGAGCATCTTAGTTTAAAAAAAAACTGCCAAGTGCATGTCGGACCACGTAATTTATCCCAAAAATAAACTTAACATTGTACTTAGTTGAAAAATCATGTACTCAATCTCTATACATCGATATACAGGGTGATTTTTTAATGACCAGCCAAATTTTCACAGGGTGTTCTACCTATGAATATGAACAACTTTCACAATGGGACCAACTTTGAAATCGCAAAAAAAATATCAGCTGTTTCATACATTTTGATCGAGTAGGTATTGAACTTTTGTAGGAAACCGCTGGTTTTTTTTTCGTGATTTCAAAGTTGGTCCCATAGTGAAAGTTGTTCATATTCATGGGTAGAACACCCTGTGAAAATTTGGCTGGTCATTAAAAAATCACCCTTTATACGTCACGGTCAATTTTCCTGCAAATTTAAGTTTGAAAAAACTATTCCATTTTTTTTATGATAAAACTACAAATTAACGATTTTTGTACTTTTTCCTTTACTTGTGCTGTGAGAACTTGTTCATGATTCTAGCTAGAGGTCAACGGGAAGTACCCTATCCTATAGTTTTTGATCTATTTGCGAGTATCAAAATATGTCGCATAGATGGCCGTATTTTTTATTGATATTAATTTCAACTTGATACCTCGGCGCGTTCCTGAGAAAAAGAGCCTTGCCAGACAGACAAACAGACAGTCGGACAACGAAGTGATCCTATACGTTCCGTTAATACTCTCTACATGAATTAAAAATAATTAAAAAAACGATATGCAAATATAACTAGCGACCCGCCCAGGTTTCGCAGGGGCCGGGGAGCCCGATCGCAAAAAAGTAGCCTTTTGTCCTTCCCCAGGGTTCAAAGTATCCCCATACCAAATTTCATCAAAATCGCTCCAGCCATAGCCATAGGGAACATACATACACACACCCTATATTTATAGATTTCATATTTATTGAGAGGGTTGAAAATGTTAATCATCAATAAATATGAGCATCTATTATGTAAGAACGCTGAAACTGGTAGTAGGAAAAACATTAAAATTTATTTATTTGTGACACATAGTAGGTATAAAGTTGTGGTAGATGTATAAGATCGAAATAGTATACTGATCAACTACAATAATTATATTGTGAGACAATACATTTAGATAAAAACCTTCATAACTTTACCTCAAAGATGAAGAAGTTCACGGACGCGTTACCAGCGTCAATGAACTTCTTGGTATTGCCTGTGTGTGTAGGAGTCAGGGACAATGTGATAGAAAATACCTGACGCCCATAATTGCAAATAGATACCTACGATATATGGCTTATTGGTTCTAATTGAATATCACTGCTTACCACGACTTCAAAACTAATGTACCTATTACGTTATGAGCGAAACATCAAAAGTGTTCGCGTCATTTACACGATAAAAATTCAACCGATCCTTGATATTCATAAAACTTCGTCAATCTTTATATTGAATGTTCTTTGTTAGAAAATTAAGTTTCACACAAAAGCCAGTATTTTCAAAGGAAAGTTCAGTCACTCTGGTTTATTTATAAAACCCAACAAATTGTATACTTTCATACAATTTGTTGCACAAAATTACGCATCACAATTTATTTCGGTGAAAACCAAACAAACAGTAGCGAAAACAGAAACTGAATTGGAGCCAAAATAACAATACGCGTTCAATAAAGACGCTTTGTTAATTATACGCCGCGCCGTCACATGAAAGAAAGTCACTTCGCCCGCCCTTTGTAATTATTCGAACTACATATTTGTGGGCGCTTTGAGGTATTTTCAGTTTCGAGTTCAGTAATAGTGCAAGGAATTAGCATAGTGCACTCTTTATTCCATACTTCTTTGAAAAGTATTTCTGACTCAAAGAGCAGATGTCAATCGAATGTTTTCAAAACTACGTGTGTGCCTCCTTCGAGACACTACTGGTGGTGTTCCATAAATATATGAAATTCAATACGTTATCGGCTCACCGTATACGAGTCATCTGGATTTATACAGGGCAGCTTTGCCAGAGCAGTAAGACGAATACGAGAGGTTATCTATGCGTGTACGCAAATTTTACAGAATATGTGTAAGTACTGTTCTTGGTAAATATTTCTGGAGTCTGAACGGGTTTTCCTCATATGTTAGTTTTGGATATGTGGAAACTTTGCCGAACACTCTTTGCTTCTCTTTATTTAAACTTTCTTTACATTAAATTCATGATTGTTAATGTTTTTATTTATTTTTAATCACGTGTTTTCCTGGTTTCCCGAGTACTTTCGAACTCGTGTGGAGCGTATTCACGCGGCGAGATTGTGAGTACATCAGTCATATTTCCAAAAGCCGCGTGACAAGTGCACGACCGGTCAGAAGGCCGTCACGTGGCAAGGTTGCGTACCTTCTTACTTTATAAACACCTTGCTGTTTTCCTCAGTTTACGGAAATATTGCTGAACACTCGAAGGACTTCTCTTTATAAAAACTTTCTTTACACTTTTACTTTTTTAGGGTTCCGTACCAAAATGGTAAAAAAGGAACCCTTATGGTATGACTCAGTCTGTCTGTCTGTCTGTCTCTCACAGCTGGATATCTCAAGAACTACTAATTTTATCAACTTGAAATTTAGAACAGTTTTAGATGACGTTTACCCAACTATTTTACAAATAAGAAAGAAGTAAATTTATATTTTTTTTTGTAACAGGGACTGAAAGGGGGTCTTAAAAATTCAAAGTGAAGCTACTAGGGCATGTGGGGTATCATATGAAAGAGCGGTGCTTGCACATTCTTATACTATTTTTTTTTAAGGCGCGTAGTTTTCGACTTTTGATGAAAAATGTAAAAAAAAATACCGTCCCCCCCCCCCCCCTTTCTCCGAAGTTTGCAAAGATAAAAATCTGAAATTATTCTATGTGATAGAAGTTTATGTAAAGATTACAGGAAAAATAAAACGATGTCTCTAAATAGCACACTTTCTCAGAAATCGGAACGGAACCGTCGGTGCGCGAGTCCGACTCGCTCTTGACCGGTTTTTTTTCTTTTACTTTAAAGCTTGTATGATGACTGGTGTAGGTACTCATCACGAGGCCAAGACGCAAGTAGGACTAATATACTCGCGACAGTCGCGACCACGCCGCGTGATGAGCACATTGCTAAGAGTTCCGCACGAGTTCAAAACTACTCGGACAAACCAGTGAAACCACTAAAAATCGAAAAAATTATTCAAATATCTAATGTTTTAATAAAGAGAAATCCTTCATGAGGAACGTAATGTTTCCGCATACCACAAATTAACAGGTGAGAAAAACCCTAAGGACTAAATAAGATAAGGAGGAAACTTACAAGGAAAATGAATTTTAGAATTTCTTGTTCGTAGCTTTTCGAATTCCGTAGAGATCATTCTTAAACTTTTCCGACCTTAAGAAATAAAGGAATATGCAAATAAAACTATAATAAAGAGAAATCCTCGATGTGTTTGGGAATGTTCCCACATACCACAAATTAACAGGTGATCTAAATAAAATAAGGAGGAAACTTAAGGCTCTTACAGACAGAGGCGATATCGCGTCGCGACGTGTCGCGTAGCGGTGTTGCGACGCGATAATATTGCAATACCGCTCGCGATATCGCCTCTGTCTGTAAGAGCCTTTACGAGGATAAATTAATTCTAGATTATTTCTGGTTCGTAGCTCTTTGAATTCCGTAGTGAAGTTTCTTAAACTTTTCCAACCTTAAGAAATACAGGAATTCCTTAAACTATTTCTAACCTTCAGTCAATTAGATTTCAGTAACGGATATAAGTAAGATAAACTTATGAAATCCAAGACATTATTAGACTTGAACAAAGTCAAATTATTCAGATATTGCCGATAAATTCCTAAAGCTTTTCCACGTAGGTATCTATTTTGTACAGCTATACTATACACTGCCTGTGTAGAATGTGTGCATCCCCTATGAAGATCCATCGTCCAGAATAATACACATAGTTTATTTGTGTAATAAACGCGGGCGAAGCCGCGGGCAAAATCTAGTTATAATTATACTCCAGTTTGACCATCTTTGCGACATACATAGATTGAATTTCCAAAACCTTGTGTAATGTCATAATAATTTCAATATTGTGGCGTCCGCCGCAACCAGAATACTTGATCCTCGTAAATGCATGGAGATTGTGCCGTAACGCTTCCTTTTTACCCGACTGCGGCGAAGCCCAAAAAGAGGGTTACGTGTTTGACCTGTATATATGTCCGTTTCTTTGTTCCCTCGTAACTCCTAAACGAATGAACGGATTTGGATAAATTATACGTCTTTAGATTTGTCTTGGTGGCGCGAGTGTCATTGGCTACATTAACATCAATAATAAAGTAAAATGGCGGATTTGGCGTGACCTATTGTGGAGTACGAAGTTTTTTTGTCTTCTAATACCATCGAGTAAAAAATGAAGGGTTTTAAAAGGTGATTACAAAAATATAAAAACTTCTTGCAAGAACTAAATGGTCTGCGAAATCTTTCACATTTGTAAACTAAAAAGCTGGAAATAATAAAAGTAATTAAATAAACTAAAAAACCCGACTGCAGTAAAAAACTAAAACTAAAAAGCTAAAAACAAGCCCATTTTAAATTTATTAAAAGATGGAAGCAGGCGGGACCCATTCCATTTTTATATTTTCAAACGCTAACGGGGCCCGCCTGCTTCCAACTTTTATTAAATTTAAAATGGGCTTGTTTTTAGCTTTTCAGTTTTAGTTTTTTACTGCAGTCGGGTTTTTTAGTGTTTTTAAATTACTTTTTATTTAATTAATCCATTTTATTATACTTGGCACAGTTTTGCGATAGGAGGATTTGGGAAAATTGTAGCGTACGTGGTATATTGAGCTTGACCATATTGCGTGGTTATAAATACTCAAAAACTCGAAACTCAAAGCATGTAAATATAATAACTAAAGGCTTGGGATTGAGCTGCTCCAGTTTTACACAGTTAATGTTGATTTTAATACCTTTTTACATATTTTATACAACAACATGAATATTTACTTTGTAAAATATAATAACTTATAATATTTTAATTATTGTGAATGTGGAGACTACGTGGATCATTGTTTTTTTTTTTATAATTTTCTCAGTTTTAGTCATAGTCTGGCAGATAGAGTAATTTATGGGGCCTACCCAAATGTCTTTTCTTTGGTATTGTTCGTCGAATCGTTGAGCTCCTTAAGTTTTGAGTTGAGCTGCACGATTACTGACAAATGCGTGCACTGACTGGACAGGTCCACTAAATCTGTGTGGTTCTTTCCTCAAAAGACCATTTCAGACAGCAATCTACATGGTCTTCACATGATCTGACCAAGATTATGTCTAGGCTTTTAAAGAGACTGTGACCTCTGAGTTTGTTTCGGTCTTTCTTCTCAGAGTCAGATAGGAAACGCCGACCTCATCTAGTTTAAAAAAAAAGTAATTTAAAAAAACTAAAAAACCCAACTGCAGTAAAAAACTAAAACTGAAAAGCTAAAAACAAGCCCATTTTAAATTTAATAAAAGTTGGAAGCATGCGGGACCCATTCCATTTTTATATTTTCAAACTCAAACGGGTCCCGCCTGCTTCCAACTTTTATTAAATTTAAAATGGGCTTGTTTTTAGCTTTTCAGTTTTACTTTTTTACTGCAGTCGGGTTTTTTAGTTTTTTAATTACTTTTTTTATTTCCAGCTTTCTAGTTTACAAATGTGAAAGACTTCGCAGACGATTTAGTTCTTGCAAACAGTTTTGGCCGTGAGGGTTATTTAAAAGCTTTTTTGGATAAGTGCACAAACAGCCAAGCCTTCGAAATCCTATCAAAGCAAATTTTTTTTATCAAAATTTTATTTGTCACTTCGAATTAGTTTTAAACATATAAGTTGTATATATTTTTGTAATCACCTTTTAAAACTCTTCATTTTGATATCCCACTCGATGGTATTAGAAGACAAAAAAATTTCGAACTCTACAATATGTCACCCCAAATCCACCGTTTTACTTTATTTTTTATTTTAATGTAGCCACTGACACTTGCGCCACCAAGACAAATCTAAAGACGTATAATTTATCTAAATCCGTTCATTCTTTTAGGAGTTACGAGGGAACAAAGAAACGGACATACACACACATACATAATACATACATACAGGTCAAACACATAACCCTCCTTTTGGCTTCGCCGCAGTTGGGGAAAAATATGATTGTAGTGTAAAAGTGTTTGTACAAACCTACTTACAGAAAATAAATCATTTATCATTTAACTTTAATTCGGACAAAACTATGAAAACAAGATTTTTAGGTTTGTTCCCATAGTAAAAGTTGTTTGTTATCATGAGAACAACCATATCTTTAAGTATCGGTCACTAATTACCAGTCGGCCTATGTAATACAAGTATATTCAATGCAAAGATAATCTTACAATCATCAGCAGCTCGAACAGTATTTTCAAATGTTAAGGCTTGTCCGTCGCAAAAAGCGCGGTCACTGTCGGACTGCATAGAAAAGAAAGAGAAGCGAGATGACACAACGCTTGCAAAATATGAAGCAATTATCGATTTACAAAAAATCTGTTGATTAAACTAAAAAAGTAACGACAAGAAATCATTCCTTATTAGTTTGTAAAGAACTGTATAAATTTATGAACACTTTTAATGAAAACTGTAGGAGTAATATGGTAACAACTCGAAAAAATAGACCGAAATAGACCTGGATTTAATTTTTTTTTTCCTTAGTTTTACAAACTAAAATAGATTTCAGGACACATGAAATCACTTCTTATGTATTGTAGATTACTGTGTATTTTTTCCTATCAGAAAGATGCTATAGTTACTGTAAAAGATGGTTACAAAGTTATTTAGTTTCGCCGTATTTTAGGAAGGAACAGCCTTAATAAATATAAAAGAAGATTGGTACTAGTTGGCGAATCGGCTTAGGTGTCCTTAATTGGCATGGAACACCCACAAAGTATAATTATTTTAAGAAGTGGGAAGATGGAAAGAAAATAAAGAGCAGGAAAATTTGTTTATTTTATACAAATGATAAGCATATTATTCAGAGGAGCTTGTAGCTGAGTAATAACATTACAGCCGCATGCATCGATCCATCAGGATAAGCTATGCTTGCCGGGGTTGGTCCGTGGATGGGTGACCATCTTTACATACCGAGACTCCTCCGTGCCTCGGAAAGCGCGATTAGCCGTTGGTTCCGGCTGTCATTCGTGCATCTTTGACAGTCGTTACGGGTCGTCAGAAGCCCGAAAGTCTGACAACCAGTATTACCAAGAGGCGATACCTCTACTGTTACTGAGTTGTGGAGGTCGGATAGGCAGTCGCTCCATGTAAAATACTGGTATTCAGCTGCATCCGGTTAGACTGGAAGCCGACCCCAACATATTTGGGAAAAGGCTAGGCAGATTGAATAAGCATAATTTTTAATAAACACACAAACAATAGACAGACATATTAGACATTGTCCTATATAATATACGCGAGATCCAACACAGTTTAACTTAAATAATTAAATATACATAATAACTAGCTTTTGCAGCGGCTTCCTGGATGTCGGAAAATATCGCACGGATGTGTTAATCCACGTAAAAAATTTATTAATTCCGTAATATGTTGTTTTCATATAACTATTGGTTGCGGTGCACGCCAGTAAAGCTCCCAGTCAGCATGTTTTTTTCCGACATCTTCAACAATCATCGTCATATTTCAGGCAATTTACACAGAACTATAATGAATTAAACACCTAATACCTTACTCATGAATCACTCCATCCATTGGCACCATTGGTGAGAACAGTATAAAAATCCGTTTGGTACTTTTTGAGTTTACGCGCGGAGCAGGGACTGTTTTATTTATGCAGGGTGAAATTATAATGGTTGTTTTCTAAAAGTTGTTCATAATGATGAGTACAAGGACCCGTTAAGAGGAAAACAACCATTAAAATTTATGGTTGTATATGGATTAAACTCACTTTTATTTAATACGTCCCGGCTAATGATTAGCGGTCGGGCAGCGGGCAGTACACATACGATCGAAATATACGGAGCACTAGCAGAAGGGAAAGTCGGACGGTGCAGCGGCCAAACGTGCATACTTTATGAAAAGGGTTTCTTCCCGTAGTAAGGGAACTTTAGATACCTCGAATGTACAATTTGGTTATCTCTATGGGACATAATAATATTATCGACCGCTCAACATTCGGATATAGTAGCGGTTACACAAACGGTGCGGGTTAAAACCGATTAATAGCTTTCCCTCATGTAAATGCCGATGGATTTTAATCGATTAATAATGCCAACTATCGTCACCATTGAGAAAAAAATCATAAGTCTGGAGATATGGAACATTTTGACATTTCCTATGCTCACATTTTTTGTTAGATGAGGTACCTAGAATGTTTTATCAAAAAAAATTAAATTAAAAATTTAAAAAACCCCCAACGCAAAAAGAAAAGGGAACATTTAAAAAGTCAAAAATAATACCTATCGTTGAGCCATCAAATTCGACTGAGTAATACCTATATATATTTTAATTACAGAAATTGATGGATGGCACGATAAGGTTTGCTCATTGAAATGGCGCTATAATGTCACGGCGGGGTACCGCATAAGTAAGTCAGACCCTTCACTCGATTGACTATCTACATATGCGGTACCCCGCCGCGAAATTATAGCGCCAATTCAATGAGCAAACGTTATCGTGCCATCCATCAATTTCTGTAATTAAAATATATATAGGTATTACTCAATCGAATTTGATGGCTCAACGATAGGTATTATTTTTGACTTTTTAAATGTTCCCTTTTCTTTTTGCGTTGGGGGTTTTTTAAATTTTTAATTTAATTTTTATTTTAACATTTTTAAACTTTTTAAACAATTTAACAATATAGAAATGCATTTTTATTACTGCAGAATGTTAAGTTTCTCTGCACATAACATTAACTTATAATGATGCCACCATCGTACTGCAAATAGAATTAAATACTGATAAAAAAACGAATACAAATACTACTATCTGCTATTTTTTTTTCAAGAGTGTACTAGTGTGCTGGATATCCTGACTGCAACATCAGCTCATCGTGTTGCCACCATTGTATTGTATGTAGAATCAAATACTGATGTAAATGAATCCAAACACGACATATCTGCTATCACTTTTTCAAGAGTGTTCTAGTGTGCTGGACATCCTGGCTGCAGCATCAGCTCATCCTGTTGCCACCATTGCATTGTATGTAGAATCAAATACTGATGTAAATGAACCCAAACACGAAATTTCTGCTATTATTTTTTCAAGAGTGTATCCAGCACACTAGTGCTGGATATCCTGGCTGCAGCATCAGACCAAGAATTTCATAATCTTGCATAGATAGGATAGCATACATGGATGTTTCAAATTTTAGGTCACACTAAGGTTTGAAAGTAAAGTAAATACCCATTACGCGTCTAAGATCCCTACCGCAGCTAACAAAAGAGCGGATAACTTTGAAACGGCTGAACCGATTTTGATAAAACATGTCTACGAACCATCGCTGGAAAACCTGCTTTCAATTAAAAAAAACCGCATCCAAATCAGTCCACCCGTTTAAGCGCTACGGTGCCACAGACAGACACACAGACACACACACACACACACACACACACACACACACACACACACACACACACACACTTAGCGGTCAAACTTATAACACCCCTCTTTTTGCGTCGGGGGTTAAAAAATCAATACTAAAACCTAGGAGGTTCAGTGTTGATTTTTTTTTAACTCACCTGACTAAAAATGTGAACATGGGAAATTTCAAAATGGTCCATATCAGTGACGGCGTGACGTCAAGTGACGCCTTGAAACAACTTGTTTAGTTCCATAATTTATATAACTTCATAGTCGTTTCAAAGGTTTGAAGCATTTCCCTTGCCTTCAAATCTGATTATACAACTAAGTTATAAATTAAGGTCAAAGTCGCAGAGAGAACTACGTCCCGTTAACTTTATTCGATTACGTGCACTTTATGGTTGCAAAAGAGTCCTGTGTGAAAACTTTAGCCCAAGATTCTAGGTGTTACATTAAAATAGTTTTAAATCATAAAGCTCTTATAATAAATTATTTGCATGAAATAATTCGAAATTGCAAAACTTTGCTCTTGCGGTCTACTAATTATCCAGTGGTAGACAAAAGCTTGTAAATTCAATTCAATTCGTAGAATTATTATTGTTGAATAACAGTTGACGAATCGCTGAAACCTACAGAGGTTAAACATGCAAAATTCAATCGAGATTTCTGAGAAATCATCAATTGGAAATTTCATATTGTACACTGAATATCCGCCACTTGCAAATACGAAAATGTTTAACTTATATAATATTTCTGCAAAATGTATTTTTAAATGTGCCTTTCGGCGGTTTCCGTGGACTTAAGAACGTTGTTCTGTAACTGAAAACTAAAAGGTTAGGCCATATGTTGCTCTGTACCTACAAAATTAAAAAAAGTGAATTTCCTCAAAAGATTAACTAATCTTTTCATTCATTCATCTATTTCATGAAAATGGCAGCACGTTAAAAAAATCACCGATGTGAAATGTAAAAATGTTAGAAAATTTTTCAATGGACGCGCTGCGTTATATTAGAGCGTGGGGCGATTGGCGACGGAACAGGTCAAAGCCAGATAGGTACTGTGTGTTCCTGCCTTTCGACGCAGGGATTATACAGACGTATGGACAGCATCTACCTGACGACGGAAACCTAGTACCATATTAGTTGGCTAACTCCTGATATCTCAGATATAATCAAATAGAATTTTTAACGAATGTGTGTTAGCATCCATTTGACAATTATTTGTTGAAACGAAAATTTTGAAATTCGTTTTCGTGTTTTCTCTTCTGCATACAAACTGATCTCAGCTTACCTACTTCTTTAAAAACCTTGTTTCCTTAAAAGTTTAAAGTATTTAATAATCTACTTTAAGGAAAAAATGTTTGTATAAGAAGACTTAAAAAATCACAAGTAAAACAATTCTAAAGAACTGGATGAAAGTGTTAACTTATAACTTTTCTCGAGTTTATAAAGTTTCGAAAGTAAATAACGTAGAAAATTTTGCTGTAATAGAGGTGAGGCCGTGAGAGCAAACTTGTTGTTAAGGCTCCCGCAGACTTTCGTGACACGACTCTAGTACAACCATTTAGCTGAGCACTCACGGTTAGTCAAAAGGACTAAATAAAATGGATGAGCGCCGCCAAAATACTGAAATACTTGCATAGGAAACGTGATGATTCGTGTTGCCTTGTGTGGCGGCATCTACATCGCCACATATGAACTACGCATCAATGAAATGACGTCACGCAATCCTGCATCGCGCAATTAGAGTTTACCACGCGACTAGCATTATATACAACGACCCGACATCAACCGTTGGGTAGTAGCCCACCAGACACAACATCCGTCTGGTCGGAGGATCCTCCCTTTTCAATAGTGGATGAGTGAACTTTACACCCTGTTCCTCATGCCTCTAAATTGGTGACCCCGAGCATGAACGTCAGCGCAGCCTTCGTGCAACTACATCAGCGTGACGTCATCAGCATCACTTCCTCAAGCTTTCGAGCGGCGAGTCACACAGCCAGCCAGCATCCACGGCTTCAACAGGTATCCCGACCACCAGCATGCAGTGGAAGCTCATTCCTGGTCATCACCTTCAGCCTCAACCCAGCGCTGTACACTCCGACTCACTGGAGCATAACGCAGCGCCACCCCCGACTCACTGGGGTATCACCGCAGACAGTTCCGACTCACCGTGAACTATGCGGCACCCGGTTCCGACTCACTGGAACCACAACTGGCACTGGCAAGCATCGCAAGATACACGACTCAGCCCACTATCGACCTCCGGTCTCCGGAGGGGAGTGATGTGGCGGCATCTACATCGCCACATATGAACTACGCATCAATGACATGACGTCACGCAATCCTGCATCGCGCAATTAGAGTTTACCACGCGACTAGCATATACAGGGTTATTGGTAAAACACCAGCAACCTCTTAAGGGGTCATTGTACTCATCAGTATGAACAACTTTTACTATTGGACCAAACCTGGAATCGCGAAAATATAATCAGCTGCTCCCTACATTTTGACGAGGATAAATGTACTGAACAGCTGATTTTATTTTCGCGATTTCAGGTTTGGTCCAATAGTAAAAGTTGTTCATAATAATGAGTACAATGACCCCTTAAGGGGTTGCTGGTGTTTTACCAATAACCCTGTATACAACGACCCGACATCAACCGTTGGGCAGTAGCCCACCAGACACAACACCCGTCTGGTTGGCGGATCCTCCCTTTTCAATAGAGGATGAGTGAACTTTACACCCTGTTCCTCATGCCTCTAAACTTGTAAATAAGGTGCATAATCGTATGCCACGTATCGTGATGACTGCCCACGGTTTTCGCACTCCCGGACAGAAGGCTCGATGCAACACGGCTATGGATTACCTACGGTGCGCACGGAAAATCCATGAATTGACTTCGCGCGGCGCGCTAAAATATGGATTGAAGAATCGACACTCACGATCAAATTTTCATCACACGATGACGCCTGAAATATTCTAAATTTTTGATGGAAAGCCTTTCTATCATTTTTTTAATTAACTTGTCAGATATGAGATATGATTAGATGAGATAAAAAAAAGTTATTAAAAAAACTAAAAAACCCGACTGCGGTAAAAGATAAGTTAAAAAAAAACTGAAAAGCTAAAAACAAGCCCCTTAAAAATTAAATTAAATTTGGAAGCGGGACCCGTTTGTGTTTAAAATAAAAAATGGAATGGGTCCCGCCTGCTCTCAAATTTAATTAAATTTTAAATGGGCTTGTTTTTAGCTTTTCAGTTTTTTTTAACTTATCTTTTACGGCAGTCGGGTTTTTTAGTTTTTTTAATTACTTTTTGTTTATTTCCAGCTTTTTAGTTTACAAATGTGAAAAATTTCGCAGACGATTTAGTTCTTGCAAGGAGTTTTGAGGGTTATTTTGATTTCGATTTTCTTTTCGTGTTTTATACAATTTGTCACTTCGAATTGCTTTTAACCATATAAGTTGTATACAGGGTGTTTGGCGCATAGACCGACACAATTTTTTGGGGGATTGGGGGGGTCATTTGCTAGGTTTCACCTAAAGACCTCCATGTCCTAAGTGTGACGGTAATAGTTTTTTTTTTTTTTGTTCTTTCTTTGAATTACCCAAAATCTCGCCTTTGAATCGATATATTTTTTTTGTTTATAGTTGTAAAAGAACAAAATAATTTTTATTATAGTCTACAATGTATTCTTATTCGAAATAAAATAAAAAAATATAGTAACCGTAATAAGTCTTTTCTTAAAACACTCCATAACTGACTCTCTAACTAGTATTTTGACTACATTTGAATTGTTTTTCATAGCGTGTAGCATACCCTTAGAAAGGGTATAAGCTAAAGAACTTTTTGAGATAAAAATAAGGTCAAAATGGCTTCATTTAAAAAAAAAAATGAATTTAAGAGTAGTAACTTTTCATACATTTAAACATTTTTAAGACTTTGGAAGCACGTAAGTCATTTTCTACTGATCAATTACATCAAATAATAATTTATTTAGAATAAAAATACATTGCAGAGTATTATAAAATTTATTTTGTTCTATTGCAACCATAAACAAAAAAAATATATCGATTCAAAGGCGAGATATTGGGTAATTCAAAGAAAGCACAAAAAAAAACATATCTCAATTACCGTCACACTTAGGACATGGAGGTCTTTAGGTGAAACCTAGCAAATGACCCCCCCAATCCCCCAAAAAATTGTGTCGGTCCATGCGCCAAACACCCTGTATATTTTTGTAATTTGATATCCCACTCGATGGTATTACAGAAAAAAAAAATTTTACTCCACAATATGGCACCCCAAATTCGCCATTTTACTTTGTTTTTATGTAGCCAGTGACACTCGCGCTACCAAGACAAACCGAAAGACGTATAATTCATCCAAATCCGTTCATTCGTTAAGGAGTTACGAGGGAACAAAGAAACGGACATACATACATACATACATACTTACATACAGGTCAAATACATATCCTTTTAGGCTTCGCCGCAGTCGGGTAAAAAATACATGCATTCTATTTATGCAGCAGCCGAAAAATTCATTTTCGTTTTTTATATTAAAGCTGAAACAAGCAATATATTTTTCGTAACACTTGCTCAAAAAAAGTGACACTCTATGCCACAAAAAGCGAACATAACAATAGTCATTTTTAATCTGTTAAAAACAGGGAAAGAAAATTGTACTGAATTTCATTCATCCTCTAGGGGGAGAATGTGATTTAAATTTGGAATACTTACCGAAATTTATACTGAACTACATCTGTGTTTACACCATTGAGTTTGTATATAAAGCATTATACATCTTTTTGAAAAAGGAATACGCATTTATTATGCAGTTATGATTATTAAATAAAATTACGAAAACCGACGATGCCGTATGAGCCTTTGCGTTTCCGAAAAAAAAATATAAGTCTAGGAATTTGCCGCGTTTTTGTTTTCTTCAAATACATAAACGTTAAGTTTATTTTAATTTATTTTTAATTGTCATTATTTTTAATAAATACTTATCTCATATTATTATTGTGTTATTTTTTTTGCAAATGGTACGAAAAGTAGAGTATTTTCCTCGGTGATAAAGCTATCTTAGTGTTGGGTGGACTTAAATCCCTCGCTACACTCAGGACTCGTCTTAAATCCCTCGCTTCGCTCGTGATTTAAGTTTTTAACACCCTCGCTGCGCTCGGGATTAAACCTCGAGTCCTTCGTTACGCTCGCGATTTAAATCGTCACCCGCGACAGAAGACACTGCTTTATCCCCTTGGTTAATAATCTACTAATATAGCATATCATGTGTTATCATTTTCCAACATTTTTAATTGTGGTCAACATGTAAAAATACAATAGGGATGATGCCTGGGTAAAAAAGAAGAAATTCTATTTAGTCCGTCAGTCAGATAATAAAAAAATATTAGACACGTATTTTTTGCTTTATCATATTAATAAAAAAATACTTAGATAACACGTATTACAGTTGGGGCGTGGGGGCTCGCTACGTCACTTGTACGTATAAAACCTAGCTACGCGTGACGTCATGCCATATTTAGAAAAAATACGTGTGCAATATTTTTTAATAATCTCTATGACGGACAAAAAATTAATTTTTAGTCATCATCCCTATTATAAAAAGTTGAAAAGAAAACTTAGCTAAGTCCGCAACATCGTCCTTTACCAAGCAGAAAAAGTTGTAAGTTATAGAATGTGAACTTTATAAAATTCTATTGTCGCCTATAACTAGACGTAGGTAAGATTTTCCTTCGCAGAAGTAATAAATTTCTCCGAGTGAAGAAGTTTTAGACGAACTTTTATCGTGGCTAGAAAACTTTTCGTTCCGTCTTTTTGAACCAATAAATGACTATTTAATTTAACTTAACAAAAATCCTGTAATTAAACAAATTATTTTGTATATGAAAATGTGTGAATATAATTAGCAGATTTAACATTAATTAATCATTGGGAAGTGTGTTAAAAACCAAGCATGTATTCCCACGTACATAATAAGTAATGCTACAGTTTTGATGCAACCACATTTTTCATCGGAAATCCGAGTAATTGTGATTAACATTAATTTCAAGCTTTTCTTTATTTACCAATTCCTATGGTAATGTTAGTTTAAATACACATTAGGTTTTACATGAATTTGGTAAAAAATAAAATTAAGTACTAAGTATTAATTTTTTTTACAGTGGATGATCATGACGACACGGTTGGCGCAGTGGTTGAGCGATTGACGCATGTCGCGGGTTCGATTCCCGCACGGAACAAATATTTGTACGACCTACAAGTATTTGTTCCGAGTCTGGGTGTTTTTCTATCTGTAATATGTATGTATTTACAAAAAAAAAATGTATATAAGTAGTTTATCAGCCATCTCGTTACCATAACACAAGCATTAGGTTGCTTAGCTTGGGACTAGATGGCGTTGTGTGAAATGTCCAAGGATATTTATTTATTTATTTATTTATGCCGACTCGTCAATATAATTTAAAATGAGTTTATTCCAAGATCATTTAGGTACCCGAAACGAATATTTCGCTGTACCATTTTTAGGGCATCAATTTACTGACCTAGACGAGATGTGCACTTTTCGTAACCTATGACCAATCGTCTAAATGCATTTGTGTGTCAATCTCTATCAAAGGTTTGTCAATTAGTACACACGGCTACGCATCAAGCTATACATTTCCAGTTTACACTGACCACTCACTGTAAGGAAATCCTATACAATGCGAGATCAGCTTATACTGGCAATGTATAGCTTGATCTGTAGCCGTGCATACATCGCACTAGAGATAATTTCCCTTATTCATACCATTGAAAGAAATCACTACCTGCTATGGTTATTTTCTTAATATACATAATTCTTCTGTACGTTTGTTTGTCACCTAACTCCTCCTAAACGGCTGGACCGATTTAGATGAAATTTTGTGTGTATATTTCAATGGGTTCCTGGATGGTTTAAAAACACAATTGGACCTGTTAGGTGGCGCTGCAGTCGGGTTCTAGGATCGTTCAGACAGGACAACGTCTGTCGGCCGCTAGTATTTTGATAAAGTATTTTTGAACCATACGCAAAATACGCGCATTGACGTGGCGTTGCGGATACCAGCCCGTATTACCTATTACCTAAAGTATTTTTCTATTTTGCAATAGCAAGGCACTCAAGACTGTTATTGAAGAGGTAGGTACTTTGAATGCAATATTGAGTAAAAGCAGATCGACCGTTAAAGTACCCTCAAGTACGCCGTCTGAGCACTCAATGCGTTCAAGCGTTTAAAGACAAAGTTAACCAACTCGAAACGGTTCAACAAAAGAGCAGTTAGTATGTATTTGAATACAGTTTCCAATATTGAATCAACATAATTATTCAGAGCGGTTTCATGCTTAGTGACCTGAAAACAGTGTATCTAACGTGATGGGAGTAAGTGATTAACAATTAGCCAATTTGGACAAATGATTGGAATGAGATAGGAATATCTGTCAATCAACTATTGCGCAACGAAGTGCATCCGTGCACAGGAATAAGGCATTTATTGCGCTGTATAATTTTATTGTATAATAGCTTGTGACCTGCACTGTCCATTGACTGGTATGACTATGCTACAACTTAAGGATCCTCCTTCCTAAAATATGGCGAAATTAATTTTGTGACCATCTTTTACAGTAACTATAGCATCTTTTTGATAGGAAAAAATACAGAGCAATCTACAACACATAAGAAGTGATTTCATTTGTTCTGAAATCTATTTTAGTTTGTAGAACTAAGGGAAAAAATCTAAATCCAGGTCTATTTCTGTCTATTTTTTACCATATTACTCCTACAATTTTCATTAAAAGTGTTCATAAATGTATACAGATCTCTACAAAATAATAAGGAATGATTTCATGCCATTACTTTTTTAGTCCAATCAATAGATTTTTTGTAAATCGATAATTACTTCATATTTTGCAAGCGTTGTGTCATCGCGCTTCTCTTTCTTTTCTATGCAGTCCGACAGTGACCGCGCTTTTTACGGCGGACAAGCCTTAATCTAACGGTCTACCACAGTGATCTACCAAGTATTTGGATTGTACGAAATTTAATTTTCATGTGATATCAACTTGTGACGTCACTAGACTAGATATTACTAAAACGGGATTGTGTTGTCTTTCAGCGGCTAAATTGAAAAGATTTTTTAGCTGAATTCCAAATATTGCGGACGGCGGGGTTCACTGTTCGACGCCTATGTTTGTTTTTGACGTGCTCTATTCACGTTTGAGTCCGAAAATTCCTGTGTGAACACGACTTCTCTTTTAGAGTTCATAGGTTCGGAGTTTGTAGCGATCCGAACAGATTTTTTATTGTGTTTTGTCTACGGTGGTGTAATTCGGTATTTTTTTTTTTTCGCCTGGTTGAATTTTACTTGGCACTGACAAGGACCAATTGATGTTCTGCTTGTATTGGACTATTACTAGGAATATGGTTCCACCTTTTATGAAACTTTCGTGGAAAAAAATGCTTTTTAGGGTTCCGTACCAAAATGGTAAAAAAGGAACCCATATGGTGTGACTCAGTCTGTCTGTCTGTCTGTCTGTCACAGCTGGATATCTCAAGAACTACTAATGCTATCAACTTGAAAGTTGGAACAGTTTTATATGACGTTTACCCAACTATTTTGCAAACAAGAAAGAAATAAATATATTTATATTTTTTTTTGCAACAGGGACTGACAAGGGGTCTTATTCAAAGTGGGGCTACTAGGGCATGTGGGGTATCATATGAAAGGGCACTGTTTGCATATTCTCAAACATTTTTTTTATTTTTTTTTAGTCTGCATAGTTTTCGACTTTTGAGGGAAAATGTAAAAAAAAAATACCGTTCCCAAGGGGGGAACGGTATTTTTTTTTTACATTTTTCCATCTCCGAAGTTTGCAAAGAGTAAAATCTGAAATTATTCTATGTTATAGAAGTTTATGTAAAGATTACAGGAAAAATAAAACTATGTCTCTAAATAGCACACTTTTTCAGAAATCGGAACGGAACCCTCGGTGCGCGAGTCCGACTCGCTCTTGACCGGTTTTTTTATCTTACAGACGCAACAGTTGATCGGATCGGGGTTAGGTACTTATCGTCGAAATATTACTTTGCAAAGTACCGTTTCTAATAAAACTGACATAAGGCGAGGTTGTCCGGGTACCTCCGCCGCCCCCAAATGCAACGTGACGTATTTATTTCCGATGCGCGCCGCCGACCATTTCGCGGAAAACCCATGCCACAGTATAAAATGTTTGCAGTTGATCAACTGAATAGTTTTTCTTAAGTTCGACTATTTTTCGTTAGGTTTATACTGTATGGTACCTACTACGGTGTAGTGGACTAAAATCATTACTTAATATGTACTGTGTACCTAATTGGCGCTTTCACATTATCACGTAGCGACACCTACCCGATACCGATATGTCGGCAGCTATACCGACACCGATTCGATACCGATATAATTATTATCGGGCCTATAGTAATTACATTGGTGAATATCGACGACCATCGCGACGCATCAATCTAATAAACTAGCTTTTGCCAGCGGCTTCGCCCGCGTGGATGTCGGAAAATATCCCACAGGAACATACTACCGGGAATTCCTTCCTTATTCTTTGTCTACATTATAAAGGGAACCTCTGTGCAAAATTTCAGCTTTCTAGGTCCAAAGGTTTGGGCTGGGCGTTGATGAGTCAGTCAGTCAGTACTTCTCTTTTTATTTATATAGATTGTCTTTGATAGTTGCTTGCACATCACATTTCGTGGTTGCAGTCGACGCACTGTCTGTGTGTCTAGTTCGAATCGATTACCCACCTGATTCGATATGGTTATTATTGCTTATAGACTCCTCCGACTCGACGCGTTGCTGACTGAGACACACTTCAAAAGATTTATGATAACTTTTTTAGGGTTCCGTACCAAAATGGTAAAAAAGGAACCCTTATGGTGTGACTCAGTCTGTCTGTCTGTCTGTCTGTCTGTCACAGCTGGATATCTCAAGAACTACTAATGCTATCAACTTGAAATTTAGAATAGTTTTAAATGACATTTACCCAACTATTTTCCAAATAAGAAAGAAGTAAAAATATTTATATTTTTTTTGTAAAAGGGACTGAAAGGGGTCCTAAAAATTCAAAGTAGGGCTACTAGGGTACTAGGTCATATGAAAGAGCGCTGTTTGCACATCCTCAAACATTTTTTTAGGCCGCATAGTTTTCGACTTTTGATGAAAAATGTAAAAAAAAATAACCCGCCCCCCCTCCCCTTATATCCGAACTTTGTAAAGATAAAAATCTGAAATTATTCTATGTGATAGAAGTTTATGTAAAGATTACAGGAAAAATAAAACGATGTCTCTAAATAGCACAATTTTTCAGAAATCGGAACGGAACCCTCGGTGCGCGAGTCCGTTTCGCACTTGACCGGTTTTTTTATTTAAAATGTTGTTAATAACAGAATAATATTTTTCCTCCATAAGGCGCCATAAAGCGTGGTCACTGTCGGACTGCATAGAAAAGAAAGAGAAGCGCGATGACACAACGCTGGTATTTTATTGCAAAATATGAAGCACTTATCTATTTACAAAAAATCTACTGACTAGACTAAACAATTAAAACACTGTCATGTTAATATGTTGCTCGTAGAATAATCTGACAAAAAAATCAGAATGATTGCATGTATATTAGTATGGTTTTTAATCGTTAAAAGAAATTTTAGAAGTATCTTCGTGATTTTTTGTATCGTACCAAATTTGTTGTATTAATTTTTCAACACAATATCTAACTAGCATAATATCCTGAAGAACATCATAAATTTTTCTGATACTGCAGTAGATCATATACTTTTAGGTACAAGAAAACTTGCGATTAGTTGCATTTAGGTCCTGTAGTCAGCTCAAATAATAAATCCTTTAACGCGAAAAAACATTCGTTTTCATAATTTTATTTTTTTAAAACGGAACCCTTATAGGATCACTTCGTTTTCCGTCTGTCTGTCTATCTGTCAAGACCCTTTTTCTCAGGAACGCGTGGAGGTATCAAGTTGAAGTGTCAAAGTCCTAAAAAAATCAACCTTCTAAGTCAACGCAATAAAAAAATACGGACTTTTATGCGACATATTTTGATATGCGCAAGTATCAAAACCTATGGGGTAGTCCCCGTTGACCTACAATAATGAAATTTGGCAAGAAGCAAGGTCTCATAGCACAAGTCTAGGGAAAAGTCCGAAAATTGTTAATTTGTAATTCAATCACGTAAAATTTTTTTTTTTTGGTATTACAATGTTATGTTTGTTTTTGAGATAAATTCTTTTCAACTACGGAACCCTTCATTGTGCGTGGTCCGACACGCACTTGGCCGGTTTTTCATAGTCATTATCATTGACTGCCAATCTGTAAAGTCACTCACATGCTCCTGAAGTAGTTAATAGTATATTAGATCTATCACATCAATCCAGAAATAGTTATAAATAACTAAACATTAAGCTTAGTGTTCTGTTTAGAGCATTCCGTACAACATTCTACTCGTGCAGCTTGTGGGAAAAGTATTCGCGGGCATCGTATGGAGCCCTTCGTGTCCAATTTAATAACGCGTTCAAAAAACTGTTGGGGCTGCCATGGCGTTGTAGTGCATCAGGGATGTTTGCGGCGGCGCGTGTAGATTGTTTTTACACAATAATGCGCAAGCGCGCAGCATCGATGGTAGCTCGAGTCATGGCTAGCCCTGACAGGGTTCTGAAAATGATTGCTGAGTGAGTGGACTGTCCGTATATAATCCACTGCTGTCAGTTACAAGTGCCATCGTTTCGTATTGTTTACTAACACTTCGTTTTAAGGGACAATGTTACTGACCCTATATGAGTCTTTGAACGAAATAATTTTTTTGAATTTGAAACTTAAATTTCTATACCAATATCTCTTTGCCCCTTAGATTCGTGACCATCTGACTCCACTGGAGATAATGGCCTCGCTGCTAGCTGCCATCGCCCATGACATGGACCATCCCGGAGTGAACCAGCCGTTCCTCATTGCAACTTCCAACCATCTCGCCGCTTTGTACAAGGTAAGTTCTTGAATCCAAGGCCTTTTTCAGGAACGGTATTGTTATTATGACAAATGATTTCATTTCTCTAAGTAGATTTTACACGTGTCAATCATATTTAAAAAACTAGATGAGGTCGGCGTTTCCTATCTGACTACTCTGAGAAGAAAGGCCGAAACAAACTCAGAGGTCACAGTCTCTTTTAAAGTCCAGATATAATCTTCGTCACATCATTTGAAGACCATGTAGATTGGTATCTGAAATAGTCTTTCGAGGAAGAAACACACAGATTAATGATGTTCTTCAGAAGGTGAAGGTCAGGCGCTTAGTACTCGCAACTTGTGTGCGTGTATGACCAAGTGTATGAACGTAAACTAAACGAGTATGTAAGGATCGTAGCATGTGGCGTTCTGTTATTTCCGCCTATGCCCCTGGGAAAAAGTCGTGAATGTGTGTATGTCCTCGTATACAGGGTGTAATTTTAATCACCGTTATCCTCTTAAGGGGTCATTGTACTCATCATTATGAACAACTTTTACTATGGGAGAAACCTGAAATCGCGAAAAAAAAATCAGCTGTTCAGTACATTTATGTTCGCATAATTCGTCAAAATGTACTGAACAGCTGATTTTTTTTTCGCGATTTCAGGTTTGGTCCCCTAATAAAAGTTGTTTATAATGATGAGTACAATGACCCCTTAAGAGGATAACGGTGATTAAAATTACACCCCGTATATTATGATACGGAAGAAATGCACTGGTGAGTTGAAGGTATGGCACCGTTACTGCTGAGTGCATGTCGTCAAACATCCCCCAGACACAGCGTCTGGGGGATGTTTGACGACATGCACTATATTAATACGGTATTTTACTAAAATATTATATTACGTTAGTTTTAGTTCGTAAAATAACAATACAAATTTTAAAATTCCATTCAAAGTTTACAGTTTCTTTAATCTGTTATCTGACACCATGAAAGTAGCCGCCATGTTATTACGTCATACCGCTCTGTAAATTAAAAAGTGTCAATGTCAACTGCCAACTGATCAGCGTTTGTATAATGTTTGCTTAGTCAGCCAACTGACGTCATGACCACAGACCAATATGGCGTCCACTACGTCCAGCGTTTTCGCGCGAAATTAGAAAATGTAAAATTTAAATGCATTTTTATGGCACTTATTGATTGAGTAAAACTTTTGTGTTTTTTTTAGTGGCTTATAGCACTATAGAATCTAATTGAGACATTTTTCAAACATGGGTGTAATACCCTATTGTGTCTGGGGGATGTTTGATCGCTACGATAGATCTAGCTGCTAACAAATAGTATTGAAATAGTTCCCCGAGTATAATTGTAAGATGAAGTAATTTTTTGCGAGCTTTAAAGCGTCTGGCGCCAAAAACCGCCGACGGGAAGTGTCTGACAGGTACTGTCAGACACACCTATTGATTGTTAATTATTAAAAATATTCTGTCAAACATACATAATAAAAACTTTTTAGTTGTGGTACCTACCCTACACAAATTCTAATACCACTACCTGCAAAAGAAAGTAGAACAGCATCCACATAAAAATGGGGAAAAAATACATAATATATTATTGAAGGTAACTCAAAAGCTACCCAAGCAAAGGTCAAGTCAATCAGCCTAGCCTTTTCCCAACTAAGTTGGGGTCGGTTTCCAGTCTAACCGGATGCAGCTGAATACCAGTATTCTACATGGAGCTACTGCCTATCTGACCTCCACAACCCAGTAACTGGGTAATACGATACCCCTTGATAAGACTGGTTGTCACACTTTCTGGCTTCTGGCGACCCGTAACGACTGTCAAAGATCCATGAATGACAGCCGGGACCAACGGCTTACCGTGCTTTCCGAGGCACGGAGGAGTCTCGGTATGTAAAGATGGTCACTCATCCACTGACGAACCGCGACAAGCGTAGCTTAACCTGATAGATCGACCCGTGCGGCTGTTATAACTTAGCCACGAGCTCCTACTACCCCTACTACCCAAGCAAAGGTAATAAATAAATTTTATATGGGACCAACTTTGACCATCTGGAATAAAACAAACATTTTTCAAATCGAACGACTGTAAAAAGTTATGTTATTACAGGTACACCAACAAAACCTTATTCACACGCCGAATAAAATTAGTTTTTCATGAGTCTAAAGTTGTTATCAAAGTAAATAACTTACGGTACAACATACCACTGTACTCAATACTCAATACTCAATATATTTATTTGCATTCCACAATGAAGAATAAAAGAATAGTAGTGAATTAAAAAGAAGAAGTAGTGAAGTGTAGTGAATTAAAGATGACTCCTCCGTGCCTCGGAAAGCACGTTTAAGCCTTTGGTCCCGGCTGTCATTCGTGGATCTTTGACAGTCGTTACGGGTCGTCAGAAGCCCGAAAGTCTGACAACCAGTCTTACCAAGGGGTATCGTATTACCCAGTTACTGGGTTGTGGAGGTCAGATAGGCAGTTGCTCCATGTACAATGCTGGTATTCAGCTGTATCCGTTTAGACTGGAAGCCGTTCCCAACATAGTTGGGAAAAAGTTAGGTAGATTGACTACGCGATGCCAAAAATCCCAAAATAGCACACAATTTCTTTTTCTTTTTTTAGTCTCTACTCCAATGCAATGCGTTCAGTGTGTTTTCCTTTTTTAGGGTTCCGTACCAAAATGGTAAAAAAGGAACCCTTATGGTGTGACTCAGTCTGTCTGTCTGTCTGTCACAGCTGGATATCTCAAGGTCTACTAATGTTATCAACTTGAAATTTAGAACAGTTTTAGATGACTTTTACCCAACTATTTTACAAATAAGAAAGAAGTAAAAATATTTTTTTTTTTGTAACGGACTGAAAGGGGTCTTAAAAATTCAAAGTGAAGGGGCATGTGGGGTATCATATGAAAGAGCGCTGTACATTCTTATACTATTTTTATTTTTTTTTAAGCCACATAGTTTTCGACTTTTGATGAAAAATGTAAAAAAAAATACCGTTCCCCCGCCCCCCCTTATCTCCGAAGTTTGCAAAGATAAAAATCTGAAATTATTCTATGTGATAGAAGTTTATGTAAAGATTACAGGAAAAATAAAACGATGTCTCTAAATAGCACACTTTCTCAGAAATCGGAACGAAACCCTCGGTGCGTGAGTCCGACTCGCTCTTGACCGGTTTTTTTTTTTTGTTTGATGGTAAACCTCACAACAACAAATTGTTAGCAAACTGAAGGTCACAAACAACACACATTCGAGGCGAAAAAGTCCTGATTTCTACTCTCTGAGGAATAAATAATCCAATTTTAGATTTGTCAATATTGTCTGTCCAAAAAAAGCGAAGTGCTTTTACCGATAGCCGTCATTTCACCGAATCCAATGACGTATTTTACTGAGACGAGAATACGCCTACGCTGCGCGACCTACGCGACCTACGAGCTACGCCAAATACCCTCACTATTGCGGTCAGTCTCTAGTTTTTGAACAGAATGTCAAAATTTCACCCTGAAACCGAAGGCTAATTGACAGACTTGTTCAGACGCGGTTACATGAGCTGATTTCTGTAACAAGACCTCCCATTTGAAAATTTGCAAATGCCTCAAGAACTCCACAATAATGGTACAGTCGAGTTCCATAATATATTGACCCTTTCAGGCATCAAAAATACCTGAACGTTAAAAAAGTTCATAACATTGTGACAACTATAAGCGTCATTCAATTGTGGTCAAGATTTAGATTCATTAATATGTGACTGCTTTTTCTCAGTAGCAAAAAAGTCTATAATATTGTGACAACTAACTATAAGCATCACGACACGGACGACACGGTGACGACACGGTTGGCGTAGTGGTTGAACGATTGACTGCTGCGCAGCATGTCGCGGGTTCGATTCCCGCACGGAACAAATATTTGTACGACCTGCAAGTATTTGTTCCGAGTCTGGGTGTTTTTCTATCTATAATATGTATGTATTTACAAAAAAAAAATGTATATAAGTAGTTTATCAACCATCTCGTTACCATAACACAAGCATTAGGTTGCTTAGCTTGGGACTAGATGGCGTTGTGTGAAATGTCCAAGGATATTTATTTATTTATTTATTTTATTTATCATTAAATTGTGGTCAACATTTAGATTCATTAATGTGACTGCTTTCTCAGTAACAAAAAAGTCCATATTATTGTGATAACTATAAGCATCATTAAATTGTGGTCAAGATTTAGATTCATTAATATGTGACTGCTTTTTCTCAGTAGGTAACAAAAAGTTCATAATATTGTGACAACTATAAGCATCATTAAATTGTGGTCAAGATTTAGATTCATTAATATGTGACTGCTTTTTCTCAGTAACAAAAAAGTTCATAATATTGTGATAACTGTAAGCATCATTAAATAGTGGTCAAGATTAAGATTCATTAATATGTGACTGCTTTTTCTCAGTAACAAAAATGTTCATAATATTGTGACAACTATAAGCATCATTAAATTGTTGTCAAGATTTAGATACATTAATATGTTACTGCTTTTTCTCAGTAACAAAAAATTTCATAACATTGTGACAACTATAAGCATCATTAAATTGTGGTCAAGATTTAGATTCATTAATATATGACTGCTTTTTCTCAGTAACAAAAACGTTGATAATATTGTATTGTGACAACTATAAGCATCATTAAATTGTGGTCAAGCTCTAGATTCATTAATATGTGACTGCTTTTTCTCAGTAACATATGCACAGCATATATTATTGAACCGTTCACATGAGGACATATTTTTGATTTATAGGTTCTATAGAATTTTATTGAGCTTTCCAACGCTCACAATATTTTGAATCCTTGACAGTGCCAATATATTAATGAACTCGACGGTACCAACCTGAAATTTTGCGAATTTTTCATCAGTTTAATTTTTTATTATTAGAGAGCTTTCCGTTCCGATGTATATAATTTCCACTGTTTCGTTTCTGAATTAATAAGTAAGTATTTCAGTAGTTTGTCGCTCTTCATTAGGTAGGTACTCTGGCTCTGGTGAACTTCTATTGAACGGTAGAAATACCAAACTGTCTTTTTGGCCATCCAACCAACGGGAACCAGAAAAACTCATTATGGATAGTATAAAAATAACAGCCGCACATGTCAAGCCGCTGTACATTTGCCGCGGGCGGTTCGTGGATGGGTGACCATCCATTACACATCGAGACCCCTCCGTGCCTCGGAAAGAACGTTAAACCGTTGGTCCCAGCTGTCATTCGTAGATCTTTGACAGTCGTTACGGGTCGTCAGAAGCCCAAAAGTCTGACAACCAGCCTTATCAAGGGGTATCGTGTTACCGAGTAAATGGGTTGTGGAGGTCAGAATAAAATACTGGTATTCAGCTGCATCCGGTTAGAGTGGAAGCCGACCTCGACATAGTTGGGAAAAGGCTAGGCAGACAGATTGATAGAAGTAATAATATAAAACCAGCCAACTTCTATCCCACTCCTGGGCAAAGGCCTCTTCTCCTACAGAGAAGGCACCAGCATTGATCACCATGCTTGCTCAGGGGTGGTTGGCGATTTCAGACTTCTATTAACTACAAGTCCAGGTTTCCTCACGATGTTTTCCTTCATCGTTTTCAGTAATATCCAAGATAATTAGTTTATACTCGTATGTATTATTATTTACCAGCGACCCGGCCCTGCTTCGCACGGTTTTATAGAAGGTTTCTATATTATATCTAAGTTACATATTAATGTAATATACATATAAACCTTCCGGAAAAAATCTCTAAATGATGGTGAAAACCGCATTAAAATCCGTTGCGTAGTTTAGAAGAACAACGCGACTTTATTTTTATTTATAGATTCCGATTCAAAACGGGGCCACATTGGTTCAAGGGCGGAAAAAAGTCCTTTGTTTCAACCTTGTTTAAAATGTCTACAATTTGGTACACACATACTAGAATGTTAGTAGAAACAAGTCCTAAAATTAATACGGATAAATAATTATACAGTATTTAATTATATGATGCCAAAGTAGGGTGATCGAGAATTTACAAATTTCGTGCAAAAAATATTGTTATTTCAAGTATGAATAGAACCAAAATACTATAATTATCAACTTTCATTTTTAGTTTAGTCATAAGTTTATTGTGTGTATTAATAAAATAGTAAACATAATGTTATAATATAATGAATAATTACTTGCTATTACATTTTTAGTGAAGAAGGTCATTTGGAACCTTTTGTTTTCAATCATGAGATCATAACTAATCTCCGTTATCGACCGATACGTAATAATATACTTTCGGAGATTAATTAGACCCTATAGATTAAGAATACATTAGTTTTGGCTGCGATAACCTGCGATCTTGGAAATACCAGGTACTTAACTAATGACGCTCTGTAATTAAGAAAAAGTGCATTATATTAATTATTAATTAGTGGATAGCACCCATCTCTAAATCAATGTCTTCTC
This sequence comes from Cosmia trapezina, assembly GCA_905163495.3. NCBI lineage: Eukaryota > Metazoa > Arthropoda > Insecta > Lepidoptera > Noctuidae > Cosmia > Cosmia trapezina. The sequence goes on from LR991019.1 coordinate 3,690,779, forward strand.
TATTTAATATTTAGTTTATTAATATTTATTTATTTAAAAATGCTGATTTAATTATATGAAATTCATGTGAAAAAATTTGATGAATATTTTCATGTTAATAAAAAAAAAATACGTGTTATATCTTTCTCTTTGTAAACTGGTACATCCATTATATCATTTTAATAAAGTATTATGAAGAAACGCAACGTCTTTTCATTTAAAAATAATATTTTCCGCATGCCCGTACTACCTGCACCACTGTGCGGGGGGGCTAAAACGGCCACTTTGGTAGAATCATAATAGGATAATAAGTATTATGAATCATATTTGAAATCGTAAAACGGTCACAAACTGACAATTCATAATTTATCTACGTACAATTCATAGCATGCAATTCATCTGTTTGACAGTTTTTTATGGAGATTTGTAAAATGGTCCACAAATAATTAATTACTTTAGTGAAGTTTAATGTCAAATACGTCAAATAGCACAATTGCTGGGAATTCAGGAAATGAATCGCTTGTAGAGGAATTGCTAAATGTGGCCGTTTTAGGCCCCCTATAACACAACAAGATATTCCTAACCTAGCTTTAGCAATATGAATCAAGCGTCTAGTTTGAGTGCATAATACCAAATGCTCGTTAGCGCAACGAGCTCGAAACAATCAAGCAATCAGAGCAATCAATTAAGGTAAAGCTATCTGGTATGCGTAGATGGGAAGACGAGATTAAAAAAATTGCGGGACATACTTGGAAAAGACAAGCGCAGAATCGCTTTCGATGGCGAACTCTAGGGGAGGCCTATGCTGAACAGCAAGGCAATCTTCACGTACCGGTGTCAAACAATTAAATAAGATTAGTGTAACTTTATTGTAAGAAAGATTCTTAAATAAAGGCTATTATTATTATTATTTTCTTTTATTTCATTAATATACATATAAATTACATTTTTAAATATTAAAATATAACAACATTTAAAAATATAAAAAATAGTAACCCACCGGTATCGGGAACAGGGTCCAAGCTACCGGCGGCGGTCAGGGCTCCAGAGAGAGGAAACTCCTAACAATGCGCGCCATTATTATTATTATTATTTTTAAGTGTCTTGACAATTCTCGGGACCCTGGGGGTCCCGGACCTTTAGAAGGCATACGAGGGGCCAAAGCCAACTCGCAGAGGCCCGTTAGACGCTTGCAATGAAATGAGGCACCAACCGACGATTATCCCTGTACGCACCATGCAAGTGCACCCAAGGACAACCCCCGGTTCGTGTAGGACTATTCCAGTATATAGAAACAAAGACATTGGACTATGGATTTGAGTGGCTAAAGTGGACTGGTTGCCTAGAACTATGAAAGGACTATGACCCCTGCCGGATCAATGTTTTATAATACACGGATAAAATGGCAGGGGGTGACTTGCACACTCAATTATGGGCCCCCAAAAACGGTCGCTAGCACATAGTGTCGTAGCGGCAAGGGGGCAACATGTCCTGAGGTGCTTGTGAGGAGTGGAGAGGTATCCCACGGTTCTCAGAACAATCCCAGAGCCCGGAAGATGGTCAAGATCCCTACAAACACTTACTGGGATACTTCCTTCCTCCGAGCACGTTTGCTCTTACGTATCTCCACTCAAGCCAGCCAGCTTAGCATACTTAAATATCAATTGCCTTACAAAACGCTTAGAATGTTATATATGGCCCTAGCAGAATCAGTTATCAACTATGGACTCAGCAGCTATGGGAGAACTTATCATACATACCTGACAGATATCTATAAGCTACAACTAAGAATGTTAAAAGTAATTACGCCAAAACATATAAACAAGAAATTCAAAAATAGTGATAACGACCTCTTTAAATATTGTAATGTTATGAATGTGTTCAATAAAGTGGAATTTTTTACTCTTGCGGAAGTTAATAGACTTGAGCTGCTAACCGAAAAAACAAGACCTGACTTTCTGAGAACGATACCACTTAAAAATAAATACCTCCTACCAAAATTCAGTAACGTGTACGGGATGAGGATTGCAGAATATTTAGTGCCTTTTTGCCTTAATAAACTTCCAGAGGACTTGCAAACGTTGTATAAAATGAGTTCGAAAAGTTATAAGTACAAATACAAACGTTTCTTTACACAAAATATGTACCAATAATTTGTTATGATCGCTTTATGAATGTCTTATGTATCACGGTAGTTTAGTAACATCCTTGATAAATGAGCGGCTTGCCAGCACACAGATAAGCCCTGAGAGGTTTTCGTGTGTGGCTATAACCAAAATTGTATAAGGTTAAGTGTTTTGGAAATAATAAATAAATAAATAATAATAAAGGCAAGAAAGAGGTGGGAGCACTGTTCCTCGTCATTATTCACTCCAGCCGGCCAATAAAGGCAAGCCAGACGTGAAGAACAAGACTTCTCCCGGGAGATAGGGTCCGTGGGGTCGCTACTGCCCAACAGCTCGCCACATGCTGCCCTGCGGGTTTCTGTATCTCTCTTGGTCTGGCTCCTCATCCTAGACCTGTTCCGGCAAAGTAGACTCTACCGGCACAGACCCAGAATACGGAACGCGCAAGCCCCACCACGACGTCAACGTAGAGATACTGCGGTGGGGTTATTATTATTATTATTATCTGGTATGTCTATTGTATCTAGTTGGTTTATAAACTCACGCGTTCTTCTCATGGCGGTAGGCAGAAGAGATCTCCAAACTCATGTTTGTTAAGAATTTGTATAAATGCAATAAACATTTTTTTTTTGTGCTGAAATCGCAAAAACATCATAAGAAAGCCGTACGAAGCAAGTTACCCCAATATATAATTTTGTCTATGCTCGGAATTTTAATTAGCTGCAGTGAAATGACACTTTTTATCTGTCTTTTCGTTAAAAAATGTTCCCATTTGATGGCGAAATGACACTAAAAAAAACCGGCCCAGAGCGAGTCGGACTCGCGCACCGAGGGTTCCGTTCCGATTTCTGAAAAACTGTGCTATTTAGAGACATCGTTTTGTTTTTCCTGTAATCTTTACATAAACTTCTATCACATAGAATAATTTCAGATTTTTATCTTTGGAAACTTCGGAGATAAGGAACGGTATTTTTTTTACATTTTTCATCAAAAGTCGATATGTGGTCTAAAAAAAACTAAAGAAATGTTTGAGAATGTGCAAACAGCGCTCTTTCATATGATACCCCACATGCCCTAGTAGCCCCACTTTGAATTTTTAAGACCCTTTCAGTCCCTGTTACAAAAAAAATATAAGTATTTTTAATTCTTTCTTATTTGCAAAATAGTTGGGTAAATGTCATAACTCTTCAAAATTTCAAGTTGATAGCATTAGTAGTTCTTGAGATATCCAGCTGTGACAAACAGACAGACAGAGTCACACCATAAGGGTTCCTTTTTTACCATTTTGGTACGGAACCTTAATTACATTAGAAGTGTCATTTTATTGCAACTAATTAAAAGTCCGACTGTAGCTAGCATGTTCTAATGAAGTCACTGCGATGTCCACGTACAAATACGGCGGTGGGGTTATTATTATTATAGGGTCTAATGACACAATTATTCCATTCAGTACGCAAGGATTCAATTCAATTGTACGGACTGATTGATTGATTGATTTTTCAAGGTCTTTATTACTAAAAAGGATGTTACAGTGGTGTTTACAAATGATCTTATTCTATTTGCACACAAATCGTGATTAATTTTGTTACATAGGCTATAATTCGCCTTTACAAACATTAAAACATATTATTATTATCTTATTTTGCGTTGACATGAATTAACTTAAATAATATATTTATCTACTAGGTGTCTAGGTATGTGGAAGTCTTAGTATGGACCCACATAATATTTAATGTTTAAGTTACAAAATGTACGTTTTATTATAAACATGTTACAATAGCATAAATAAAGTAGCGGGTAGTCCGCGCAAACATCTTACATACACGGCCGGCCAAGCGGCGTCGGCTAGCAAGCGAGCTATCGTCATGATACGTCACGGAGGAAGTAGTGATGGGGCAGTCGGTATCGATTATACGTGCGAGCGTAAGACAATGTACTTAGTCTGCTTTTACCAATTGCACTTATTTACGTGAAATTTTTATTATGAAATCTTTTAAAAATGGATATTTTATACGCACGCTTTTAAAAATGGATTTTTAAGGTTTGTGCGAAATGGTGTGTTATACGATAATTTTAATGATTTATTTTGGATCGTTTGGAGTTTATTATATTTAGTTTCTGCCAGACTAGACCAGACAGGTGCTGCGTAAGTTAAGCATGGTCTAACTAAAGTAGAATAAATAAGCAATTTTGTTGAAGGACTAAGAATGGATTTGCGATTTAAAATAGGCTTTAATGAATTTAGGGCTTTTGCACCTTTTCTTATAGTTAGTTCAGTGTTTTTGTTCCAGTTAAGGGTCTTGTCTAGTATTATGCCTAAATATTTAACCGATTCACGCCACGTTATCTGGAAATCATCAATTTTAACGAATCTGGTGGGTAGTGTGCGTTTTCTAGTAAACAGAATTCCTTCGGTTTTTGTGGAATTTAGTTTAAGTTTCCAGGTCTTGAAAAATTGGCTAAGTAGTTCCAGTGAATATTGTAGCCGGCTAGTGACTATGTCAACATCTTTGTCTGTCGTGAATGTTGCTGTGTCATCAGCATAGATGGCAAGTTGTGTGTGAGCCTGTTTAGGTATATCATTCAGATAAAGTATGAAGAGGTAAGGCCCCACGAGCGAACCCTGGGGCACACCGGCTGGTATGGTTTTAGGGACAGAATGCTCTTTTCCCACATAAACAGAGAAGGAACGATCAAGTAAGTAATTTTGAATGAGTTTTACTAGACATAGAGGAACTTTAAGTTGGATTAACTTGTGTAATAGTCCAGCGTGCCAGACAGAATCAAAAGCTTTTTCAATGTCTAGTAAAATCATGCCTGTGGAAAGGCCGCGGTTTAGTCCATGGGCTATGTGTTCAGCCACTCTAGCTAACTGTTGCGTGGTTGAGTGTGAGCTTCGAAATCCAAACTGTTCGGGGATCAAACTGTGTGCAGTTGTTTTTGAGACGCGGGATAATATGATGGATTCTAATAGTTTTCCTATACTTGGTAATAAACTAATTGGTCGATAACTAGATGGAATGGACTGATCTTTCCCAGGTTTCTTAATAGCTATGATTTTAGCATGTTTTAAAGTCTTCGGGAAGTATGCAAGGCGCAAGCAACCATTAAACACTTTTGTCAAGTAAACAATAGCTTTCTGAGGGAGATTCTTTAGTAAGCCATTTGCGAGGCCGTCAAAACCAGGTGCTTTGTTTGATTTTAGTTTTCCTACGAGTCTTCGGATCTCATTCGGCCTAACAAGTGATGGGTAGCCATCCAACTGGTAACAGTCCAGCAATCTAACGGAATCTTTGACTGCCTCTTCAATAGTGGGATCGCTGTCCCAGTGTATTGGTTAAATTCATGTTTTCCAGGAATGCATTAAATGATAAATGATAAATGATTTATTTTCTGTAAGTAGGTTTGTACAAACACTTTTACACGTCAAACATATTTTTTTTTAAACTAGATGAGTTCGACGTTTCCTATCTGACTACTCTGAGAAGAAACGCCGAAACAAACTCAGAGGTCACAGTCTCTTTTAAAGTCCAGACATAATCTTGGTCAGATCATGTGAAGACCATGTAGATTGCAGTCAGAAATGGTCTTTTGATGAAAGAACCACACAGATTGAGTGGACCTGTCCAGTCAGTGCACGCATTTGTCAGTAATCGTGCAGCTCAACTCAAAACTTAAGGAGCTTAACGATTCGACGAACAATACCAAAGAAAAGACATTTGGGTAGGCCGCATAAATTACTCAAACTGTCAGACTATAACTAAAACTGAGAAAAGGATAAAATAAATAAAAAACAATGATCCACGTAGTCTTCACATTCAAAATAATTAAAAATAGTATAACAAACAAAATATTCATGTCATTGTATAGAATATGTAAAAAGGTATTTAAATCAACATTAATAGTGTAAATTTATTGGAGCAGCTCAAACCCAAGCCTTTTTGTCCTCAATATAGTCTTTGACAGTATAAAAGGCTTTCTGACAAAGTTTCCGCTTTATACAATTTTTGAATTTATTAAGGCTTAGTTCTTGAATGTGGCTAGGTAGTTTATTATAAAAACGTATACATTGGCAACTAAACGAACCACTTATTTTCTTCAGCCTGGTTGTAGGAACAACAAATTTGTGTTTGTTTCTAGTATTCAAATTATGGACGTCACTGTATTTTTTAAACAAATTGATATTTTTATGAGCATACAAAAGATTTTCATAGATATACTGAGAAGGCACAGTCATTATATTAATTTCTTTAAATTTATCTCTGAGGGAGTGTCTGGGACTTAATTTGTAAATTGAACGAATAGCCCTTTTTTGTAAAACAAAAATTGTCTGAATATCGGCGGCATTTCCCCACAACAGAATACCGTACGACATCACACTATGAAAATAACTAAAGTAAACTAAACGGGCTGTCTCTAAACAAGTTAAATCACGAATTTTCCTAACGGCGTATGCTGCAGCGCTAAGCTTTTTCGACAATTTATCTATATGGGGGCCCCATTGAAGTTTGGCATCCAAAGTTATGCCCAAGAACACTGTGGTATCTTCGGGAATCAACTCTTCACCCTTTATGAGAACACTAGTTTTTACTTGTCTAACATGAGGTATAGTGAACTTAATACACTTAGTTTTTTTCTCGTTAAGAAGTAGGTTATTAACATTAAACCAGTTAACTACTTTTGCGAGGGCGCTATTTACATTGTCAGTAACCAGCTGCTGACGTTTGAGTTTAAATAAAAGTGAAGTGTCATTGGCTAGTGTTTCACATTGTTCAAGTTCTGAGGAGGAGGTAGAATTATTCGATGTAGTTAGAGGGGGTATTGAGATAGGCTGATGATTTATTGACTTGACCACCTCTCCATAAGTCTGAAGCGGGGTTGGTTATTTTAGCTAATTTATTGTTCCAGACATTATCGTTTTCGGGCTTGGATCTTAGACTTGATGCATTTCTGCATGTTGTTGACTTGGGAGAATAGCCGACGTCGGTTATAGGGATTAAATTCTTCTAAGGCTAATTGTACGGACTGATCCAATAAAATCAACATTGAAAAGAACACGGCTCCCCTGAAAGCATTTCAAGCATACTGTCAGAGAATGACAGTTGTAATTTGAAAAACCGGTCAAGAGCGAGTCGGACTCGCACACCGAGGGTTCCGTTTCGATTTCTGAAAAAGTGTGATATTTAGAGACATCGTTTTATTTTTCCTGTAATCTTTAGATAAACTTCTATCACATAGAATAATTTCAGATTTTTCTCTTTGCAAACTTCGGAGGAAAGGGGGGGAACGGTATTTTTTTTAAATTTTTCATCAGAAGTCGAAAACTATGCGGCCTAAAAAAAAGAAAAAAAATGTTTGAGAGTGTAAAAACAGCGCTCTTTCATATGATACCCCACATGCCCTAGTAACCCCACTTTGATTTTTTAAGACCCTCTTTCAGTCCCTGTTGAAAAAAAAAAATATTTTAATTTCTTTCTTATTTGCAAAATAGTTGGGTAAATGTCATCTAAAACTATTCTAAATTTCAAGTTGATAGCATTAGTAGTTCTTGAGATATCCAGCTGTGACAGACAGACTGAGTGACACCATAAGGGTTCCTTTTTTACCATTTTGGTACGGAACCCTAATAAACGGACAATTTTAAGTTGATAGTTAATTTGTAACAATATTTATGCCTATTTCACGTGGACACGACACCAGTCTGGTCGGAGGATCCTCCCGTTTCTATGGAGTATGAGTGACCTTTACACCCTGTTCCTCATGCCTCTAAGGACACACCACTGTAGTCGTAATTATGTAGCTTTTGATAGCAAACATCATCATTTCAACCGAAACGGAGCTCGTGGCTAAGTAATAACAGTCGCACGGGTCGATCCATCAGGTTAAGCTACGCTTGGTTGGTGGATCTTTACATACCGGGTCTCCTCCGTGCCTCGGAAAGCACGTTAAGCCGTTGCTCCCGGCTGTTATTCGTGGATCTTTGACAGTCGTTACGGGTCGTCAGAAGCCCGAAAGTCTGACAACCAGTCTTACCAAGGGGGTATCGTATTACCCAGTTACTGTGTTGCGGAGGTCAGATAGGCAGTCGCTCCATGTAAAATACTGGTATTCAGCTGCATCCGGTTAGACTGGAAGCTGACCCTAACATAATTGGGAAAAGGCTGGGCAGATTGAGTGACTTACCTTTGCCTACTACACGATGTCCGAATAGCCACACTTACCGAATAAATTCAAGAATGGAACAGAATTTGTATGAAATGATCTGCCAAGTAAGTTAATAGGAACTCAATCGTAGGTGGTGAAACAGGCCCTAGGTAAACTTTATTGTGATTGAGTGAGCTTACAACCTATTAGAACCTCATAAACCTATCACTTTTCTATAGGTTATCCCTCCATTCGTAAGGGTTACTTATCTCTGCCAGGCTTTTCACTTTGTAAAGAGCTATTACATTCTGAACCAAAATTCCTCTAGCTGAAATACACGGCGGTGAAACGGCAAAATTATTAATTTTCCGTTTTCCGACTGAGGTGCAAAGCCGGATGTTTGATATCCGGGATTCCGCTGTAGACCAAATCACCGACCGATGCATCCGCAGTATTCGAAATATACTTCTTTGTAGAAATTCGGATTTATGGGGACGTAAAATTCGGATTAATGGGCGAATCATTTAAAAAGACTGGATGAATGATGATTAATTTGCATTTGCTCTTTGGCTGTTTGCCTTTGACATATTCTTTGAAGACTTTTTTACGATAGGTTATGGAATCAGGCGTTATTTTGCGGAAATTAATGACAGTACATAATATAACGTTACCTATGTAAAAATATTTACTTTTAATTTCGCAATAACTGCCCTTGCGCGCGGAAAACGTTACTGCATACTGCATCCGAGGCCGGATCTAGATAATACGGAATTAAAACTAAATATTTTTACATAACGTTATACGATTATTTTATACGAATATTCACGGATTAATCAACATCTGCCTAGCCTTTTCCCAACTATGTTGGGGTGGGGTAATACGATACCCCTTGGTAAGACTGGTTGTCAGACTTTCGGGTGTCTGACGACCGGTAACGAATGACAAAGATCCACGAATGACAGCTGGTACCAAAAAGGCTTAACTTGCTTTCCGAGGCTCGGAGAGGTCTTGGTATGTAAAGATGGTCACCCATCCAAGCATCAACCGCAGCAAGCATAGCTTAACCTGATCGATTGAGCCGTGCGGCTGTTATTACTTAGCCACAAGACCCTCTCAATATTCACGGATTAATACGAGAGGACATGACACGCGGATTAATACATAGTGCCACGAAAACTGCGCAAAAACACCAACGCCATTAAAAAAACTACGTGCGCCCTTGTGTGTGGGCTTACTGTATAAATAAGTTGACCGGAAGCCGACGACTTCCAAGAATTATATTGAAAATAACAGCAATGTATTAATCAGAATACTGAGAAAATGACCCACTTAGAAATCGTTTGAGCAGGAAATTTCTCTTTACTGTAAATATTCTATTACCTAGAGGCAGAAAATCCATCAAAGTAACTTTTATAAGCTCCTTTTTTTAGCCTCGAACGTATGCAGCCCTAGGAGTTAATTGATATTGAGAAACAGATTTACGTTATAGCGGTCGCTGGAACCGCCTCCGCCGCGCAAAACCGTAGTGAACTTACTTTCATGGCTTCATTACTGATATACTGATTTCTTACGGAAGGTTTATGTATAAATAAGCTTTTGCCCGCGGCTTCGCCCGCGTGGATGTCGGAAAATATCCCACGGGAACGTACTACCGGGAATTCCTTCCTTATTCTTTGTCTACATTATAAACGGAACCTCTGTGCAAAATTTCAGCTTTCTAGGTCCAAGGGTTTGGGCTGGGCCTTGATGAGTCAGTCAGTCAGGACTGCTCTTTTTATTTATATAGATACATAATACATTGTATATTATGCGCGAGTGGCGTACCCAGTAATTATTAAATATCAAAATAAAGCTAAAAATATATTTGATCAAATTTTGTTTTTATATGTTTAAACATTTAGTAATACAGTAATTATACGTTTCTCTTTTCTAAGTTAACGTTTGTAAAAATATCGATTTTTTAGAACATCGATTTCATTCGGTTAAAAAACGGCTTAGAAAGGTCACAACTCTACGGCAACGAACCCAAAACATGACATTGTAATAACGTCCTGTCGGAATTTTTAATCATCGCTGAATTCGTGTTTTTGAGTGCATTTTTCCAATATAAAGTAAAATTTGGTGCTTACGAATGATACTTATTGTTATAGTATAGTGTATGGATAACATAGTAATTAGGATTACGAATTTGATTTTTCGATTTCATATGTAGACGTTCATGCAAAGTTATCGCCGCATGTGTAATGAGAAACTTTGAAACGGACTTCTTAGATTGCATTGATTATTACACTTATTTCAGATTTGTAAAGAATACCTAATTAACCGCTTATACTTCGCTCATGTAAATTTGCCGCTTTGAAGTAGGCTGTAAATGACTTCGCTGTAGTCAATATCTATACTAACAACAAGGAACCAATTTAATTAGGTACCCATTGAAATTGATTTTCTAAGTAGGTAATCAAAAACCCATACGATGTAGGTAACCCTTTTGAATGGCTTTAAAGGACCATTTTAGTTACCCATTGAAATGGTTTTCGATAGGGTTTTTCTAAGAAGTTATTCAAAAACCCATACGATGTAGGTAATACTTTTGAATGGCTTTAAAGGACCATATTAGTTACCCATTGAAAGGGTTTTCGATGGGGTTTTTCTAAGCAGTTAAACAAAAAACCCATATGATGTAGGTAATCCTTTTGAATGGCTTTAAAGGACCATTTTAGTTACCCATTGAAATGGTTTTCGATAGGGTTTTTCTAAGCAGTTATTCAAAAACCCATACGATGTAGGTAATCCTTTTGAATGGCTTTAAAGGACCATTTTAGTTACCCATTGAAAGGGTTTTTCTAAGCAGTTAAACAAAAACCCATACGATGTAGGTAATCCTTTTGAATGGCTTTAAAGGACCATTTTAGTTACCCATTGAAAGGGTTTCGATAGGGTTTTTCTAAGTAGTTAAACAAAAACCCATACGGTATGGGTAACCCTTTTGAAGGGCTTAAATTCTTCAACTCACTTAAAAACGATGACAGCGTAACATTCCGACTCGGAGTAATGTAATATGATCTCTCGATGATGGGCATACGTTGCAAATAGCTAATATGGTAACCCGAACAAAACCCTTATATTTTAGAGGTCATCTTAATGAAGGGGTAACCCTTTCACTGTGTTACAAGTATAAAACCCATTCAATGGGTTATCCATGTTGAATGGATAACCCTTTTACTGGGTTTCAAGGCTAAACACATTCAAGGAGTTACACATTATACAGGTAACCTCATAAACGGCTTACCCCTTCGAAAGACTTAACTCTTAACCGGGGTTGTACGGTCCCTGACTAAAACAGCAGTGCGCCATGCCATGCGCATCGGAAAGCTTGGTTTTAGAGCGCCAAACTTACGTGAAGCGAACTATAATTAAGTTTATTTAACACTAAAGACCTGCCCCTGCTTCGCACGGGTTTTACAACTTGACAAGACATCGAGATTTTTTTGTTCACGTGAACCTTCCAGAATTAATTCTCAAAATAATGGTGAAAACCGCATCAAAATTCATGGTGTAGTTAGAAGAACAATGCGGTCACACAGACAGACACAAAAAAATTGCTTTAATTTATAATATGCATACAGCATAGACGTATAAAAAAGAAGGACTCGCATATATGCTCGATATGCGTGGCGCGGAGTCCTCACGGAAAGAAAAAAGAAAGAAAACATGTTTATTCTGCACAAATAAAACGCACATTAGAAAAAAAATAAAAAACAAAAATGACAAAGCAAAGTACACTCGGAAAGCAATAGCACGGCACGGTTTCTTTGCGCCGTAGAAAAACGTGTCTGTCCGCAAGCTTCCATAATGATCCATACGACACTGACGACCGTGCTACACACGGTAAATAAACCGCGACGTAGAAAAACGTGTCTGTCCACAAGCTTCCATACAACACTGTCGACCGTGCACACACGGCGAATAAACCGCGCCATAGAAAAACGGGTCTGTCCACAAGCTTCCAAACAACACTGTTTACCGTGCTACACACGGTAAATAAACCGCGACGTAGAAAAACGTGTCTGTCCACAAGCTTCCATACAACACTGCCGACAGTGCTACACACGGCGAATAAACCGCGCCATAGAAAAACGTGTCTGTCCACAAGCTTCCATACAACACTGTCGACCGTGCACACACGGCGAATAAACCGCGACGCAGAAAAACGTGTCTGTACACCAGCTTCCATACAACACTGCCGACCGTGCTACACACGGCGGATAAACCGCGACGTAGAAAAACGTGTCTGTCCACAAGCTTCCATACAACACTGTCGACCGTGCACACACGGCGAATAAACCGCGCCGTAAAAAAACGTGTCTGTCCACAAACTTCCATAATGATACTTACAACACTGACGACCGTGCTACACACGGCGAATAAACCGCGCCATAGAAAAACGTGTCTGTCCACAAGCTTCCAAACAACACTGTCGACCGTGGTACACACGGCGAATAAACCGCGACGTAGAAAAATGTGTCTGTCCACAAGCTTCCATAATGATCTGTACAACACTGACGACCGTGCTACACACGGTAAATAAACACTGTCGACCGTGCACACACGGCGAATAAACCACGACGTAGAAAAACGTGTCTGTCCACAAGCTTCCATACAACACTGTCGACCGTGCACACACGGCGAATAAACCGCGACGTAGAAAAACATGTCTGTCCACAAGCTTCCATACAACACTGTCGACCGTGCTACACACGGCGGATAAACCGCGCCATAAAAAAACATGTCTGTCCACAAGCTTCCATACAACACTGCCGACCGTGCACACACGGCGAATAAACCGCGACGTAGAAAAACGTGTCTGTCCACAAGCTTCCATACAACACTGTCGACCGTGCTACACACGGCGAATAAACCGCGACGTAGAAAAACATGTCTGTCCACAAGCTTCCATACAACACTGCCGACCGTGCACACACGGCGAATAAACCGCGACGTAGAAAAACGAGTCTGTCCACAAGCTTCCATACAACACTGCCGACCGTGCACACACGGCGAATAAACCGCGCCATAAAAAAACATGTCTGTCCACAAGCTTCCATACAACACTGTCGACCGTGCTACACACGGCGAATAAACCGCGACGTAGAAAAACATGTCTGTCCACAAGCTTCCATACAACACTGTCGACCGTGCTATACACGGCGAATAAACCGCGACGTAGAAAAACATGTCTGTCCACAAGCTTCCATACAACACTGCCGACCGTGCACACACGGCGAATAAACCGCGACGTAGAAAAACGTGTCTGTCCACAAGCTTCCATACAACACTGTCGACCGTGCTACACACGGCGAATAAACCGCGACGTAGAAAAACATGTCTGTCCACAAGCTTCCATACAACACTGCCGACCGTGCACACACGGCGAATAAACCGCGACGTAGAAAAACGAGTCTGTCCACAAGCTTCCATACAACACTGCCGACCGTGCACACACGGCGAATAAACCGCGCCATAAAAAAACATGTCTGTCCACAAGCTTCCATACAACACTGTCGACCGTGCTACACACGGCGAATAAACCGCGACGTAGAAAAACATGTCTGTCCACAAGCTTCCATACAACACTGTCGACCGTGCTATACACGGCGAATAAACCGCGACGTAGAAAAACATGTCTGTCCACAAGCTTCCATACAACACTGCCGACCGTGCACACACGGCGAATAAACCGCGACGTAGAAAAACGTGTCTGTCCACAAGCTTCCATACAACACTGTCGACCGTGCTACACACGGCGAATAAACCGCGACGTAGAAAAACATGTCTGTCCACAAGCTTCCATACAACACTGCCGACCGTGCACACACGGCGAATAAACCGCGACGTAGAAAAACGAGTCTGTCCACAAGCTTCCATACAACACTGCCGACCGTGCACACACGGCGAATAAACCGCGCCATAAAAAAACATGTCTGTCCACAAGCTTCCATACAACACTGTCGACCGTGCTACACACGGCGAATAAACCGCGACGTAGAAAAACATGTCTGTCCACAAGCTTCCATACAACACTGTCGACCGTGCTACACACGGCGAAAAACCGTAGCTTTTCACGGCAAGAAAAATGTGTGTGTGTGAAAGGACGTTTGGTCGGGGTAGCGTCTAAATGTCTATCAAAAACATTGGTAATCAAGAAGGCTCGACTAGTTTTCATGTTTTTAAAGAAAATGTACGGAGAAATATTTTATAGATATACATAATTGACATACCTCAGAAATCGACCAAAAAATACGATCAACTTTAAAATCCTTTTCAAACACGCAAGTTACTTTAGCGTCAAAGAGTTCCTGCATTCGACAGCCTTTCTAAAGCTCTGCGATACGGAACGCAAAAAAAAAAACGGGATCCAGACATGCCGCTTTTGAAGTGTCATACATAAGCCAATCAGAGCCCTTTCCCGACTGCCAATATCCAAGCCTACCATAGTATGATATGTGTTTCGCCAGTGCATAAAGGAAAAGGAGAAAAAAAACTACTCTTTGTGTACCTTAATTCAATCTCCGGAACTCGCCTTCACAATAGCTACAAAGAGAAGTCTGCAGCTGAAATGTTTGTGTAGTTGACCACTAAGGCATAATTTTATTTGAAATACAGTCGTCTCTGCATACACACTAATTAAGCTTTACATTGTTATTCAAAGTAGTAGCTAGAAATGCTCTTTAGTTGAATACAACAATGAAATAAATAGTTGAATGACAAACAAACATTTGCTTTGAACATACTGAGTCGGCATCTGCCTAACCTTTTCCTAACTATGTTGGGGCCGGCTTCCAGTCTAACCGGATGCAGCTGAATACCTGTATTTTACATGGAGCGACTACCTATCTGACATTCACAACCCAGTAACTGGGTAATACGATACCCCTTGGTAAGACTGGTTGTCACACTTTCGGGCTTCTGACGACTCGTAACGACCGTCAAAGATCCACGAATGACAGCCGGGACCAACGGCTTAACGTGCGTTCCGAGGCACGGAGGAGTCTCGGTATGTAAAGATGGTCACCCATCCACGGACCAACCCCGGCAAGCGTAGCTTAACCTGAAGGATCGACCCGTGCGGCTGTTATTACTTAGCCACGAGCTCCTCGCTCCTCTATATATACTACGTACTATAATATCTGTACATGTTTTACTACATATTACTCTACCCCGCTCAATAAGTTGAAATATTGAATTTACTGGCTTCACATAATACTGGTCGTGATTTCGGAAGCCAAACCGTGGCTAGTCGTAGCTTTTGTTAGCTTAGTTGTGTCCAGAGATTGAAGTTACAGTCTCGAGGATACGTTTTCTACGCAATAGATACAAGTATATTGCAATGGTGAACGTTTTCCAGCTAAATAGCAAAGTTATAAAAACTGTTATTACTTAGCCACAAGCTCCTCTTTGAACTGATGAATACTGAGTATTTGTATGAAAGGATCTCTATTCCTGATATTTTCCGAATTGAACCCTTCAATTGAGCGAATACAACAGCGCCTGCCATGATAGAATTTCACGTGAAATTTTATTAACTTCAGGTTATAACCCAAGTTGCATAGGAAAGCTCTGTCAACATTATACGTATCACTTTTACGTTTTGCAGTAAATTAATTTCTCTTCAGCACCAATAATTCATTATTTAGCATAATGAATTCTGTTGCTGGCAGAAATTTCATAGGAATGTCGATGTTTGAGAAACCGTTCAAAGGAATATTGTAATTGGAAAACACAATTACCTATATCATATTCGTTTGTGTAACGTTTTATTTATTTTAAACCATGTACTTTAATTATGAATAATGCTACTTATTCCGGTATTTGGTCTGATAGGCTGATTTATACAGGGTCATTAGCTGACTCCAAACTTGAATCAAGTCAGCACTGACCCGTTACTGTCAATCAGCCTAGTCTTTTCCCAACTATGTTGGGGTCGGCTTCCAGTGTAACCGGAAACAGCTGAATACTAGTATTTTACATGGAGCGACTGCCTATCTGACATCCACAACCCAGTTACTGGGTAACACGGTACCCCTTGGTAAGACTGGTTGTCAGACTTTCGGGCTTCTGACGACCCGTTACGACTGTCAAAGATCCATGAATGCCAGCCGGGACCAACGGCTTAACGTGCTTTCCGAGGCACGGAGGAGTCTCGTTATGTCAAGATGGTTACCCATCCACGGACCAACCCCGACAAGCGTAGCTTAACCTAATGGATCGACCCGTGCGGCTATTATTACTTAGCCACGAGCTCCTCGACCCGTTACTGTCTTCATGTAAATTGATTTGAAGTCAGTAGTACTACTCTGACGTGCTACTGGCTGCATACAGGGTGGCCGGAACATTGACGTCCAAAAATAAAATTTCGGTCCCTCGTATCGTGGGGTATTCGAATCACCCCCATGTATGTTCCGCGACTTTTCATAGTTTTCGAGTTATGAATTTTTTTCTGAATGTTTGAAAATTTTCGACCTGACCAACCTAAAAAAATTCTAAAAATAAAAGTAGAGGGTTTTATCGAGTTTCTTTTTTTGCAACTGAATTTTCATAAGTAGTACTTTTATGCATAAAATAATCAGCTTCGTAACTGTGATGAAAGTTATGAAAATGTTGATCTAAAGTGAAAAATTTACGTTCGGTAAATTATGACTCAAATTTTCAACTTTAAATTAAAAATCTTAACAGGTGACTTCATAATTCCTAAGTAGGCTTCAAGAATGCGCCAGACTCTCAGCTTTCATAATCATAAAAAAAATGAAGTACTTAATAGGGCTACTTTGTTTAAAATCGGCCTTCAAAGACAGCGAGGTGGAAAAATTCTTAAAATTACCCATCTGAGTAATTATTTTTTTTTGGCTATTTTCTCGTTCCTAAGGTTAATTAATGATAAGAATACTGAAAACTAACCACATTATATTCAATATTCATAATTACCACACGTGGGCGAATGAAAATCCACTCGAAGTGAGAGCTTCGACATTTCAACATCGCTTCAGCGTTAACTTGTGGTCTGGTATCCTCAATGGCGAACTAATTGGTCCGTTTGAACTGCCGTCCAGACTTGATGGAGAAACATACAAAAACTTTTTGGAAAATGAACTTCCATTGTTGCTGGCAGATGTGAATCTCGAACTCAGACGAACCATGGTGTTGCAAAATGACGGCGCCCGTGTCACTATGCAACCCAGGTCCGAAATTACTTAGATGAAACATACCCCAACAGATGGATCGGACGCAGCGGACCAATTAGGTGGCCTCCACGCTCACCTGATCTCAACCCCATCGATTTCTTTATTTGGGGCTATTACAAGGAAATAGCATACGCCCGAGACTGTTCAAGTGAACAAGAGCTGAGGCAGTTGATTGCAGAAGCTGAACGTGTTGTGAGAGAGAACAGAGACGCTTTTAGACGATTGCCAGACAATTTCTTACGTAGGTGTAGAATGTGTATTGCTGCTGGTGGTGGTCACTTTGAAAACCTTTTGTAAATGTTAAAAATAAATTAAGTACTTTTTTCACATTATCATCTGTGTTTTATTCAAAACCACTTTTTACGTAAAACTTTTCTTACCCAACTCTGAAACTATTTGTTGGTTAGTTTTCAGTATTCTTATCATTAATTAACCTTAGGAACGAGAAAATAGCCAAAAAAAAATAATTACTCAGATGGGTAATTTTAAGAATTTTTCCACCTCGCTGTCTTTGAAGGCCGATTTTAAACAAAGTAGCCCTATTAAGTACTTCATTTTTTTTATGATTATGAAAGCTGAGAGTCTGGCGCATTCTTGAAGCCTACTTAGGAATTATGAAGTCACCTGTTAAGATTTTTAATTTAAAGTTGAAAATTTGAGTCATAATTTACCGAACGTAAATTTTTCACTTTAGATCAACATTTTCATAACTTTCATCACAGTTACGAAGCTGATTATTTTATGCATAAAAGTACTACTTATGAAAATTCAGTTGCAAAAAAAGAAACTCGATAAAACCCTCTACTTTTTTTTTTTGAATTTTTTTAGGTTGGTCAGGTCGAAAAATTTCAAACATTCAGAAAAAAATTCATAACTCGAAAACTATGAAAAGTCGCGGAACATACATGGGGTGATTCGAATACCCCACGATACGAGGGACCGAAATTTTATTTTTGGACGTCAATGTTCCGGCCACCCTGTATACCTAGACAGTGAGAGTTAGTTCCCGCCGCCAGCTCTGACTTCATTTGGAGTCAGCTACTGACCCCATGTAAATTAGTTATTGGTTGCTATTCACCGATCCTATTATATCTGTGGCTAAATCCCGCCTCACGTGCTTGCAAATAATTTAGATACGTGTCTTTTTAGTTAGCTTGGTAACGGTACGGCTTCCCGTTACAAAGCTAGTTAAAAAGTCCTTGAATGATAGACGCAGAAATGGGATAGAAACTAGATAGAAAAATATAAATAATTTGTCATGGAGTACCCTAACATTGGTTAAGAAAGTAAACATCGACGATGACTCACAATGGCGGTGGTATTCGAAAAAATTCTCTAATCTTCGAACTTACAGTAACGTCTTCACGATCTTCTGAATTTTTGTTTAAGTTTTATGAAACACTAGCGGTGTTGCACTTGAATATTTATGCTTAAATCGAACAGAGAGTTAAATATCACGAACCTTAGATAAGTTGGTCTCGATTTAGAAGCCCACTGACGGACAGATAGAAATACGAAACACAATATGTGCTAAACTTTTCAGCGTAACATTGTTAGAAAAATGTGGATGTATTGTGTGAAGAATGATATGAAAGAGAAGGGAGTGAATGATAGCGTGACGGGTGACGGGGGAGAATGGAAGAAGAACACGTGTTGCACCGACCCCCAAGTAACGTGGGGTAAGGGCAGGAAGGTGATGATCAGGTACTTATCTTATCTTCTTCTTTGTACAGAATACGTCGGTCCTTGAGAACCATCACTGGCGCTCAGTCATGAGTTGCCTCGTCGAGAGTGGGATCCTCGACCATCTGCCGCCTCTGCCAGGACTTCGAGAGACGCTGGAGGACCAGATCAGCTCCCTGATCCTGGCCACCGACATCACCCGCCAACAAGAGTACCTGACCCATTTCAAGGTTAGTTCTAGTTTTATCTTCTTTTTGTTCTAGGTTCTTTGTCCGAAAAATACCCGAAAACAATTTGGTACTTTACATACGGTGTACCGTGTTGCTAAACTTCAAACACCCACCGGTCGGTTTCAAAAATATCTTCTCTTAACACCATCACCTTCCTGCACTTATCCCATGTTACGTGGGGTCGGCGCAACACGTTTTCTTCTTCCATTCTCCCCTGTCAACCGTCACGCTATCATTCACTCCCTTCTCTTTCATATCATTCCTCACACAATCCATCCATATTTTCTTTGGCCTTCCTCTGCCTCTCCACCCATCAACATGTATATTCATCACTCTTTTAGTGACATGCGTTTCGTCCCTCCTCATCTCATGCCCATACCAACCCGCACCCTTTCCTTTCAACTTTTCTGTCACTGGCGCCACTTTCAAACTTCCTCTTATATACTCATTTCTTACTTTATCCATTTTTGTCACTCCACACATCAATCTCAACATTATCATCTCCGCTGCATGCAATCTTTTCACTTCCCAGCATTCCGATCCATAAAGTACGACAGGCCTTATAACGGATTTGTAAATTTTTCCCTTTAACTTGAGGGGCATCCGTGGGTCGCAATATCTTTTCTTAACACCAATCACCAATATTCTAGATTTCTAGCCTATTAAGCAGGAAGTATGTTATTAAAGAGAAGAGACAGTAATACAGAGACAGAATCTACAGAGCATCACCATCGTTAGACTATACGTTCATACAACTGAAACAAGAATAAAGTTTAAAAAACTGTAATTGATTTAAAAAGTTCAAAATATTTGTTTACTTAAACAATAATGACATAGGTATATATATTTGTAATGTGCTCGTCAAGACCTTTCTTTTAATACCAAACATGTCATGATTATCTCAATTTTTTTTTTCGAGGTCAGAAATTTACGTGTTAAGTCCACCATATTAAATTTAGGGAGAATTTATATAGCCTATGTCACCCGGACCATTATTTCGAATCTACTGATACCTCATTCATCAAAATCGGTTCAGTAATTTAGGCGCTACGGTGGAACACACGTAAATACATACTTATATACATACATACACAAGTAGACTGCTAAAATCATAACCTTTCCTTTCGGTTTTGTCGTAGTCGGGCAAAAATACATACTTATATACATACTTACATACATACATACATACATAGACTGCTAAAATCATAACCCTTCCTTTTGGCTTTTCCGTAGTCGGGTAAATACACGCGGCAATGCGAGTACTACGCACCTGACCTTTTCAACGACATAACCGACCGGTGTTTGGATATACAAAAATATTAATAGAATGATCTAAATCAGGATCATTGCTTGTATCTTTCGCGTGGGGTTCGACGATGCAACTGTATCATTAACTAGCTTTCGCCCGCAGCTTCGCCCGCGTGAATGTCGGAAAATATCCCACGGGAACCTGCTACCGGGAATAGGGATGATGACTAAAAATTTATTATTTGTCCGTCATAGAGATTATTAAAAAATATTGGACACGTATTTTTTCTTTTTTTACGTAATCAAAATATTATGGCGATACATTGAGTTAAAATATGGCATGACGTCACGCGTAGCTAGGTTTTATACGTACAAGTGACGTAGCGAGCCCCCACTCCCCAACTTTAATGCGTGGTAGCTAAGTATTTTTTTATTAATATGATAAAGCAAAAAATACGTGTCTAATATTTTTTTTATTATGTGACTGACGGACTAAATAGAATTTCTTTTTTTTTTACCCAGGCATCATCCCTATTCCTTTCTTATTCCTTGTCTTCAATTATAAAGGGAATCTCTGTGCAAAATTTCAGCTTTCTAGGTCCAAGGGTTTGGGCTGGGCGTTGATGAGTCAGTCAGTCAGGACTTATAGATTTCGGTATGGCCAATAGATAAATCACATCAAAAGTTGGGGTATCAGTACGAATAAAACCAGTCTTACCAAGAGGTGTTGTGTTACCCAGTAAATGGGTTGAGGAAGTCAGATTGGCAGTCGCTCCATGTAAAATACTGGTACCTATTCATCTGAATCCGGTTAGACTGGTAGCCGACCCTAAATATAGTTGGGAAAAGCTAGGCAGGTGGCTAGGCAAATGATGATGAGTACGAATGAATAGTCGATGCAACACAAAGAGTAGAGCTTTTACAAATGTATGGCGTAAAGTCAACAGAACATAATCGGACACGGAGTGGTGCCTTTCAGTCGGATTCCAATAAACACCGGGTTCAATTAAATGGCACCTGCACTGTAATAAAACTTTTCCGACCTGTATTTTTCGGGGAGTCCTATTCCATATTAGTTTTTAATTGTAATAGCTATGGGGGTGCAGCAGCTGTTTTGAACATTTTGACCTGTGTTCTGTTTGATTTGTTCATGTTGTACTTGTTCATTTCAATTGTTTTCAATAACTTCATGACCGTGGTGGACATTGACGGGCGGCGCGCGCTGGTTTTTCTTGTTTCGTATCTTTTTATCATTACTTAGTATGTTTTATTTTTAGGGTTCCGTACCTCAAAAGGAAAAAATGGAACCCTTATAGGATCACTTCGCACAAAATATTTTTTTTGGGATTACAATTTTAACTTTGTTTTTGAGATAAATTCTTTTCAACTAAGGAACCCCTCATAGTGCAATGTCCGACACGCACTTGGTCGGTTTTTTTTAGGTACAACAGGTAAGCGTGCTTAGATAATGGTTCGAACTAATGCCAGTACGTCTTACCGTCTGATCGTCAGTTTCCAATCTAGCTTAATTGCGGTCCAATAGAGAGACAGAGGATTCAATTATTGATATATTTATACAGGTTGATTTTTTAATGACCAGCCAAATTTTCACAGGGTGTTCTACCCATGAATATGAACAACTTTCACTATGGGACCAACTCTGAAATCACGAAAAAAAAATCAGCTGTTTCATACATATTGGTCGAGTAGGTATTGAACTTCTGTATGAAACAGCTGTTTTTTTTTCGTGATTTCAGAGTTGGTCCCATAGTGAAAGTTGTTCATATTCATGGGTAGAACACCCTGTGAAAATTTGGCTGGTCATCAAAAAATCAACCTGTATATATGTCGCAGGTTTATGACAAAATCAGGTTTTTGATCAAAAACTTAGGTTTTTGATCAAAAACTTAGGCTTTTGATAAAAAACCGGAAAGAGACGGTCGACGTCAGGGGCACCCCGAGGTTCGGTTAGGTTAGGTTCCTTTAAACCCTGCAGACAGAAATAGGGGTCCCGCGCAGCGGGGCTCCGTCGACCGGTTCTTTGACCTGAAAACCTGATTTTGTCATAAACCTGCGACATATATACCGATACTAATAAATTGTAAGAGGGTGTGCTTCAGACCACCATTTCAGATATTAATTTGCATGGTCCTCATATGGCTTGATCAAGATTATGTCTGGACTTCTAAGCTAAAAACGCTGCAGTTCATGTTCAAATGTTCCGTTTTCGAATTCGTATTTCGTATATACTTAGAATACGAAAACATTTTGAAACTTTTGAACATTATAATAGGTCGGGGAAAAAGTTGCTTTTGTATTTTGTAACTAGAAACATAAAGTTGTACTTAGTAAAATATCGTTGGTTGTAGGTACTGTCCAAGTATCTGACTGGTTTTGATACATTTTAAAAAGAAAAATATAAAGTAAAAACTTTTTTCCGTCATTTTTCAATTGTTTTTCTGTCCGTCAAAATGAGTACCTAAATCTAACGAAGAAAAAAAAAAAAAAAAAAAATGAAAAAGTGTTTATTCACAGAAACAATTTTTACACATTATATTTACCTCCGCCAAACTGCAAAACAGTTTGTTGGCAGACGTAGCTCCTTTTTTTTTACTATTAACATATTTAATTTTTTTATTGACACTTTTTCACATACATGTAATTAAAACTATTCCTTCATTTCTTAAATTTAAAAAACAGACATTTTTATTTTATTTTTTAGTTATTCTCTATAGTGAGGCTTTGACAAAAAACATTAAAGAGGTACTTATGTATTTTATTTTTAAAGGCGGTTTTTGTGATACAACTGTTTATATCGTCTGGAAGGTTATTAAAAATAGTAGGGACTAAAAAGTTTCTACACCTTCGACCATAATAATTATTAGAAGAAGTGGGCACTACAAATCTTCTCATATTATTGTTCCTTTGAGATCTTGTGCGTATAATATTGTTTTTAAATTCATTGCTACAATACTGTTCCAAAGCTACTGACATCACTACCCTCTCATGGACCGGCAGCATTTTACATTCCAAAAATAAGTCTTCATAATCACTACTCTTACAACGGTTTTTTGTGTTTTTATCTACTAATAGTTTCATGAATCTGATTTGCAGTTTTTTTATTTTATCCAAATAAGTTTTAAATGTGTTACCATAGCACGCCAGCCCATAAGAAAGCAGCGAGTCCACCAGCGCATAGTTGACCATGTACAATGTTGCCCTATCCAACACAAAACTAAGGTGGTGGAATTTTACAAGTACATACCTGAGTTTGTCACATAAGTGTGTGATGTGTGTTTTCCATGAGAAGCTGTTGTCTATGACTAAACCCAAGTACCTGTATTCCTCCACCACCTCAATGTTTGCACACTCACACAACGTCAGTCCACCACTGTGCAGACACTCATAGCTATGCCCCACTATGCGCGGCGGACGTTCGATTTTTCGAAAATCGAGGTATTCTACTTAGGTCACTGATTTGAATGGAACTTCCTCGAACGTCACCTAAACACTTCCACTAAGGGCACTGAAACAAAATTTAGTGAAGTGCCGTTCGGTGGAATATTACATTTTGAAGTTTTATTACAGAAAAGGAATAAATGCAACACACGAGCCACTAAAAGAAAAATAATTAAATTATCTTTAAATGGTGAAGGTTTCATATGAATACGCTTATAGTTTTTGCGTGATTGTCAATTTTTATCCGCGTTAGACATTTTTTTTTTTTTTGTGGATAGGAAATCATGAAATGACTTCTCCCGCTCTGGGTGGAGGGGAAGGGCGTGTCAGACTTTTACTGACTAAAACCCACCCGTGTTCCTTCAGTTGCCTGTGCCAGGGCCACGGTATCTACACAAATTAATTACTTACACTATGTAAGTTATAAAAACATAATATACAATATTCATATAATAATATGAATGCTCTAATTTAACATATATTTTTCCCAAATCATTAACACTACTAGTTTAGACATGATCGTCAGTTTAAAATCATTAAATTAAAAATTTAACATTAGCGTGTCAGTGACGTATAACGCATACCCATAAGATTTTACCCTGCCAAAAATCACTTAACTCGCCTAAATCATAAATGCAGAACCCCTAGTAACAGTAAAATATGAACAAGTAGGTACATACAGAAGAGTCCCTTTGAAACAATAACTTGACATGGAAACAACCTTGACGAAAAACTGACAATAATGTTAGGGGATCAGGGTTTCCAAGAAAGGAGGCTCGGAGCCAGCGTTGCCAGATGTACGAATACGATTTTTTACATTTATTTTGCATGTACGATCCAAGGGCAGAAATCGTACGTAAACATACGACTTTTTTAGATTTCATACAACCAAAGTACTAATACCAATATAGCACGTTACTAACTAAGTACCAACCCTTCACATCACTAGTTAATAGTTAGTTAGATTTGTCTATGGTTAGTGGATTTCCCTTACATCCCAATGATACACGTTACGATACTCGGAAGTCGGAAGTATTTCATTCGTTCAATATTTAGTTATTTAGCTGCTTCAGTTCAGTCAATCTTATAAAAACAAAGATCCGAAACAGGTTGAGCAATGAAATATTAAATAGCACACTTTTAGCCAAACAGCATATTAAGCGTTATGGGTGTTGTGTGGATTTTTCTCCAATACGAGAAATGTTAAATAACATGAATAGTAAAGCCCTTTACGGGGATAAATAAAGACTTAAAAGTCTGTGTTTAAATTGATTATTTGATATTAAGCGTTATGGGTGTTGTGTGGATTTTTCTCCAACACGAGAAATGTTAAATAACATGAATAGTAAAGCCCTTTACGGGGATAAATAAAGACTTAAAAGTCTGTGTTTAAATTGATTATTTGCTTTATTAATATAATAAAACAAAGGTTTTGAAAACGTACTATTTTTTTTTTGTAGCCTTCTTAGGGAATACGACTTTTTATTTACCCATCGTACGATCGCCCATTCAAAACGTCTGGCAACACTGCTCGGAGCTATTAAAATAACGTTGAGCCGACTTGAACACGGGAGTATCCTTATAAAAGGTTTAATGAGATTCGTCTATGGTAGGTACTTACTTTTAAGGAGGAGTTCGTGGCTAAGTAATAACACACAGCCGCACGGGTCGATCCATCAGGTTAAGCTACGCTTGCCGGGGTTGGTCCGTGGATGGGTGACCATTTTTACATACCGAGACTACTCCGTGCCTCGGAGAACGCGTTAAGCCGTTGGTAGCGGCTCATTCGTGGATCTTTGACAGTCGTTACGGGTCGTCAGAACCCCGAAAGTATGACAACCAGTATTACCAAGGGGTATCGTATTACCCAGTTACTGAGTTGTGGAGGTCAGATAGGCAGTCTCTCCATACTGGTATTCAGCTGCATCCGGTTAGACTTGAAGCCGACCACAACATAGTTGGGAAAAGGCTAGGCAGATTGATTGAGGTACTTACTTTAAAGTCCGAATTTTGATAATTATTGTATAAGATATTTATAAGTCTATGAGATAAGTACGTATGATTATGAATCCCATATATATACATACAGGGTGGCCGGAACATTGACGTCCAAAAATAAAATTTCGGTCCCTCGTATCGTGGGGTATTCGAATCACCCCCATGTATGTTCCGCGACTTTTCATAGTTTTCGAGTTATGAATTTTTTTCTGAATGTTTGAAAATTTTCGACCTGACCAACCTAAAAAAATTCTAAAAAAAAAAGTAGAGGGTTTTATCGAGGTTCTTTTTTTGCAACTGAATTTTCATAAGTAGTACTTTTATGCATAAAATAATCAGCTTCGTAACTGTGATGAAAGTTATGAAAATGTTGATCTAGAGTGAAAAATTTACGTTCGGTAAATTATGACTCAAATTTTCAACTTTAAATTAAAAATCTTAACAGGTGACTTCATAATTCCTAAGTAGGCGTCAAGAATGCGCCAGACTCTCAGCTTTCATAATCATAAAAAAAATGAAGTACTTAATAGGGGTACTTTGTTTAAAATCGGCCTTCAAAGACAGCGAGGTGGAAAAATTCTTAAAATTACCCATCTGAGTAATTATTTTTTTTTGGCTATTTTCTCGTTCCTAAGGTTAATTAATGATAAGAATACTGAAAACTAACCAACAAATAGTTTTCAAAATGGCGACACGCGTATAGCAGTAAACACAATGTGAGTACGACTGAGGTACTTGTTTTGCGTTGGCTTCGGTTGCGCGCCTTGCGTGAGAGAGATAGCAATAATTCGGTCTCTTTTCCTCTCGGTCCATTGTTATTGCAGGTAAAAGAGTTGCACCCTCGTTTACAACCCATAGTCCACGAGAACGGATCGCGCAAAATTCATTTAACTAACATTTAAAAAAATCTCCGCGTTTAAATCTTAGCTTTCCTGCAGTCATTTTTGGTTAGCAAACTAAATAACCTTAGGAGCGAGAAAATGGAAAAAAAAAATTATTAATCAGATAGCTAATTTTAAGAATTTTCCACCTCGCAGTCTTTGAAGGCCGATTAAGGCCAAAGTTAGCCCCATTAAGTCCTACGTTTTTTAATGATTATGAAAGCTGAGAGTCTGGCGCATTCTTGAAGCCTACTTGAGAACCATGAAGTCACCTGTTTAGATTTTTAATTTGAAGTTGAAAATTTAAGTCATAATTTACCGAACGTAAATTTTTCACTTTAGATCAACATTTTCATAACTTTCATCACAGTTACGAAGCTGATTATTTTATGCATAAAAGTACTACTTATGAAAATTCAGTTGCAAAAAAAGAAACTCGATAAAACCCTCTACTTTTTTTTTTTAGAATTTTTTTAGGTTGGTCAGGTCGAAAATTTTCAAACATTCAGAAAAAAATTCATAACTCGAAAACTATGAAAAGTCGCGGAACATACATGGGGGTGATTCGAATACCCCACGATACGAGGGACCGAAATTTTATTTTTGGACATCAATGTTCCGGCCACCCTGTATAATCAGTTCCGTCAATAGTAACGTCTCTGCCGATAGTTGTCTGATTTATGCAAATCTGTTGTCAAGATAAAAAATATTTTTACAAAAAAAAAATAAACAAACAACCGACTTTCGAAAAAACACTACAAAGTGAAAAATTACTTTAATTTAGGAAGTCGGTGTCTGTCGTTTTGTATTTTCGTTTTTTGCTACCGACTTCCGAAATTAAAGTTATTTTTCACTTTGTAGTGAGGGATCTCTGTATGTAAAGATTGTCAACCATCCACGGACCAACCGCGGCAAGCGTAGCTGAACCTGATCTTTCGGCCCTTGCGGCTGTTATTACTTAGCCACGAGCTCCTCTTCTAAACTACGCAATTAATTTTGATGCGGTTTTCACTATCATTTCGAGATTTTTTTGCGGAAGGTTTATATAACACATTAATACAAATACCTGTTTAACATAAACAGGGTGTAAATGTAAACAGTGGCAAGCTTTTAAGGGGTCATTGTACTCATCATTATGAACAACTTTTACTATGGGACCAAATCTGAAATCGCGAAAAAAAAATCAGCTGTTCATTACATTGATGTTCGCATAATTCGTCAAAATGTAGGGAACAGCTGATTTATTTTTTTCGCGATTTCAGGTTTGGTCCCATAGTAAAAGTTGTTCATAATGATGAGTACAATGACCCCTTAAAAGATTGCCACTGTTTACTTACACCCTGTATATAATATGAACCTTCTTGTTTTGGCAAGTCATAGAAACCGTGCGAAGCAGGGCCGGCTCGCTAGCTTACATTAAAAGCGGATTCACAATACCTACAAGCGGATTATGAAAGCGGAGTCAAATCTAACACCTGCACCAATTACATTGTATTTTGCAATTGATTCATTCCCGGTATTGTGTTTCATGGTACGAATTCCAACGTCCATATACCACGTAAAATGATACCAAACGCCAAAGGAAATAATATATCCAATAAATCGAGGAATGCATGTTGATGAATTGCATACTAAAACCGGTTGATATATTATGACAAATGTTTTTGAGAGGGTGCATTCCGTTGATTCTCCTAATACGGGTTATAAACCAAGAGCTAAGCTAAGGTAGTTTACTTTAGCTCGTATAGCTGATGCAATTTTCTAATACGGGTTATAAACCAAGAGCTAAGCTAAGGTAGTTTACTTTAGCTCGTATAGCTGATGCAATTTTCTAATACGGGTTATAAACCAAGAGCTAAGCTAAGGTAGTTTACTTTAGCTCGTATAGCTGATGCAATTTTCCACACTTTGATCATATTTTGCGGTCTGCACACAAGCATGAAAAACCGGCCAAGTGCGTGTCGGACTACGCACAATGAAGGGTTCCGTAGTTGGTATGAACTATCCCAAGAACAAATTTAACATAGTAGTTGAAAAACATGCTCTCCCATACATTCCAACAGTAAATGTAAGTTTGTACTCACAATATTGAGAGATTTAATATGTTATTTTAAGATCACAATCTTCTTATAGGTTTTCCTGTAATCTACAGGTATTTTCGGTATTTTTTTCAAAATTTTAGGCTCAGTAGTTTCGGAGATACGGGTGGGGGAATGGTAAATTTTCGTCTATTTTCTTAAATAACTCTAAAACTATTTATTTTAAAATTATAAAAAAATATATACTTGAGTCCTTCATAGTAAGTCCTTTAATATGATATGGTACAGTTTGCAAAACTTTTTTTTTTAATTTTCTTTTTTGCCCCCGAAAAGTGACCCCCATATTCAAAATTCATTTATTTACTTTAGCCGTACGTGTTTGGGTCAAAGTAATCCATATGTGTACCAAATTTCAACTTAATCGGTCCATTAGATTCGGAGCAAATTGGCTGTGACAGACGGACAGACAGACACACGAGTGATCCTATAAGGGTTCCGTTTTTTCCTTTTGAGGTACGGAACCCTAAAAAATACGTCAGCTATGCGTGCTAAGCTAAACTAACTTAGCTTAGCTCTTGGTCTGTAACCCGCTTAACTGTTACGTAAGTAGAGGCTTTTTGATACTGATTATCAATGTGAATGAACCTTGATTACAAAATGTCCCCTGAGTTTGTTTCGCCATTTCTTCTCAGGGGTTGCCAGATAGGAAATGTCGACTCCACTTATCAATACCTTAATTTGCAAACCAGCCAACTAACTCCACATATCGTCAAAAATATTTTGGTTCATAAAAAATAAATAAATAGTAGTGTTATAATGAAAAGGTATGAAGGATTATACGGTATCAAAAATAACAGCTTACGATGATATCTACCAACAGTATTTTAGATTTTTTCATGAGTAGATACAAAAAAATATATACAGGGTGTCCGGTAAAGAATGGATAACCTTGGAATAGCATATTACAGACATGATGGCCGTTCTTAAAAAAATACAAAAAAAAAAAAATTTTTTGGAGACCCAAAAATCATAATGTACCTACGCACGACAACAGATCAAGCTATACATTTTCAGTATAAGCTGATCTCGCATTGTATAGGATTTCCTTACAATGAGAGGTCAGTCTAAACTTAGCTTGATGTGTAGGTAGCCGTGTGTACCTACTAGTAGGGATATTTTTTTTTTGTATTTTTTTAAGAACGGCCATCATGTCCGTAATATGCTATTCCAAGGTTATCCATTTTTTACCGGACATCCTGTATATAATAACATTTTAAGTGTCTCCTGAAAAATTTGTCCATACGGAGTTAGGTATCGTTATACAGGGTGTCCCGTAAATAATGGATAATCTCTTAAGGGGTCATTGTACTCATCATTATGAACAACTTTTACTATGGGACCAAACCTGAAATCGCGAAAAAAAATCAGCTGACCAGTACATTTATCTACATCAAACTCGTCAAAATGTAGGGAGCAGCTGATTTTTTTTTCGCGATTCCAGGTTTGGTCCCATAGTAAAAGTTGTTCATAATGATGAGTACGATGACCCCTTAAGAGATTATCCATTATTTACGGGACACCCTGTATAGCTTATTTTTATTTTCTAACACGCAGGCCCAGTGCGGGTTGGTAGATAAATAATATAAATAACTAAATAAAGATTTATTGAACTAAATGGTTGAATAATCAAACACATACATATTATACAATAATAGCGTATTACAATATAACCACTAGTGTTATATAAGCAGTCTGTATGAACTCTGGTATCCAAAGAAAGATTTAACTTGTGTTATGGATACCTGCATTCTCACATAAATGCCATACATAGGTTACATTGGTTGCAACAGACGACGATGTCAAGAGTGGCGCAGTTTACAAGAGAAAATCACACTAATATTATAAAGGCGAGAGTTTGTGTGGGGGTGTGTATGTGTGTTTGGGAGTGTGTATTTGTGTGTGGGGGTGTGTATGTGTGTATTTGTATGTTTGTAACGGTGGGACCAATTTCGATAAAACCTGGTATGGAGGTAGCTGACACCCTGGATTAATACATGGCTACCTTTCATCCCGGTCTACGCGGGTGAAACCGCAGAGCGGAGCTAGTGTGAAAATAAAATTGTGTGTGAAGATGTCACATGTCTGCGAATTTTTCGTTCTAGTATGTAGTACGTGCCGGTTTCTTCCCGATGTTTTCCTTCACAGTGCTGAGAGCAGTGGTGATGAAATTATTTACACTGCCTGGGTTCGAACACACGACCTACAGCTTGATAAGTCGGGGCCGTTCCCACGGGGCCTCCAGTCCTCCACTGCTCACTGAACAAAATATAATTTATATGAATTGTTTTGAACCGAACTATACAAGAAAAAGTTAGCTCAACTGAGCGTCAATCAGTTTACCTACCTACGGGAATTTTGCAGACTAATTAGCCATCCTTCTGCTCTATCAAGTATAATGTATGATAAATTATTCTCCATAAATGAACACATTAGGTATCTATTTAATTACTGTCAGATGAATTAGGTACGCAAGTTTATCTGAGTTCTGATACATTTATAATGTGATGCGGATTTAATCCGTCCTTAGATTATCATGAGGTGTACCTATAGGTTTAAAAAACCGGTCAAGAGCGAGTCGGACTCGCGCACCGAGGGTTACGTACCATCATATTTTTTTTATAATAATAAAAATGTTTTTTTTTTTTATGCAACAGGGACTGAAAGGGGTCTTAAAAATTCGAAGTGGGGCTACTAGGGCATGTGGAGTATCATATGAAAAAGCGCTGTTTGCACATTCTCAAACATTTTTTTTATGCCACATAGTTTTCGATTTTTGATGAAAAATATTTAAAAAAATACCGTCCCCGCCCCTAACTCCGAAGTTTGTCTATAGAAAAATCTGTTATTAATCTATATGATAAAAGTCTATCTAAAGATTACAGAAAAAATAAAACAATGTCTATAAGTAGCACACTTTTTCAGACACCAGAACGGAACCCTCGGTGCGCGAGTCAGACTCGCTCTTGACCGGTTTTTTTTAAACCCAATTAGTTTTCCATTCTCATCACAGTTCCAAGCTAACCTATAATTGAATATAGGCCTCTATAACGTGAATGGCGCCGTTTAGTTAAAAGCTAGGCTAGTAACTGAAAAGGTAGTTGGCTGCGACATATCGTCGCTAATTTAACTAAGTGACGTATCATCAGATACGTCATTTAGTTAAAGTACGAAGCAAGTAGTCGAAGCACATTTAACAGGCCAAGCTATTTTTGTTTTTTTTTTTTCTGTAAACTGTAGGTAAGTACATCGGTCTCGATTTTTGCATTATCATGAGTACCGTAAGGCATAAGTACAGATACGCCTATTATACAGATCGATTCGACTTGGAAAATGTATCAAATTACAATTATTAATTAGTTAGGTCGGCTATCGGCTTAGTCCAAAATGTCAAATACGTCAGTTAGTTAGATTAGCCACGATATATACCACGAATCCTGTAAGACCGATTGGCGCATGTTCGACTAAAAATCAAAACTCATTTATTCAAATAGGCTGAGAATCAGCACCTTTGAATGTCAAAATGACATAGGACTGTCCTCCAAAAAAGCCCGGTCCTTCATCGTCGACCCGACTTTTAGATTCATATCTTTCCATGTAAGCCTTACCAAACAATCAAACACAAACTTCCACATTATCAAATTATTTGACGACACGGTTGGCGCAGTGGTTGAGCGATGGACTGCTGCGCAGCATGTCGCGGGTTCGATTCCCGCACGGAACAAATATTTGTACGACCTACAAGTATTTGTTCCGAGTCTGGGTGTTTTTCTATCTATAATATGTATGTATTTACAAAAAAAAAATGTATATAAGTAGTTTATCAGCCATCTCGTTACCATAACACAAGCATTAGGTTGCTTAGCTTGGGACTAAATGGCGTTGTGTGAAATGTCCAAGGATATTTATGTATATTTATTTATTTTATTTATTTATTAATGATATCTTACATTGTGCAGAGCAAACCTTCTGTAATTCTGAATGCCTGTCCAACTGACCGTTAAGGACCTATGATCCGCCGCTGGAGCCGCGTACTGTAAGCTCGCGAGTGGTTGCCACGCGCATTTCGTAGGTTTTAAATCATTTTATCTCGACAAACTCAGCGAACTGCGCCAAAACAATCTTACTACCTTTTCATTTATAATAAAAAATACCTAAGAAAAAAACGTCTGTTTTGTAACTTTGCGATTGATTAAACATTACGGAAAGGGGTAACTTTGAGATATTTTTCTATCCGGCAAAGTAAATCTAATCGTTTTATTAAAAACGATTAGCTATCCGCCAGAACCTTAAATAAGATATATATTTTTTTTAGAATTTTATAACACTGTTTTTTACGTTTCCCATGGATTCAAAAAACTACTAAGCGTGGTCTCTGTCGGGTCATCTAGCCTTCGTATCAATTTCACCGCTCTATATTTGGTTGTTTGTAGTGCCTCGGGGCAGCATCGTTTTGTTATGCACTGAACGACACGTAAGCTTACTCATACAACAATTTATGACTATACAGGGTGGAAGGGTCGGGTATCATATGAAAGAGCGGTGGTTGCACATTCTCAAACTATTTTTTATTTTTTTTTAGGCCGCATAGTTTTCGACTTTTGATGAAAAATGTAAAAAAAAAGACCGTTCCCCCCCTTATCTCCGAAGTTTGCAAAGAGAAAAATCCGAAATTATTCTATGTGATAGAAGTTTATGTAAAGATTACAGGAAAAATAAAACGATGTCTCTAAGTAGCACACTTTTTCAGAAATTGGAACGGAACCCTCGGTGCGCGAGTCCGACTCGCTCTTGATCGGTTTTTATATTTGCAGATAATTTGGATGATTTTGCTTCATCTTCACTGTACATCTATCTATATAAATATAAAAGAAAGTCGTGTTAGTTACACTATTTATAACTCAAGAACAAATGAACCGATTGGGCTGAAAATTGGTGGGGAGGTAGCTTAGAACCAGGAGACGGACATAGGATACTTTAAAAAAACATAAAACGTGGTACAACAACGGCTGGACCGATTTAGATGAAATTTTGTGTGTATATTTGAATGGTTTCCTGGATGGTTTCAAAACACAATTCATATTGTATATTATGTACAATCATCAATACAGAAGAATTTAGTTAGTTTTCTATAGTTTACTCAGAAAATCTGGCATGGTGGCGATATATCTAGAAATTGTTACTCTTGGCTAATAGCCTTGATTAACTTTAGTTATGGAACGTTCTAATATAAATTATTAATAGACAGACACACGACAGATTACACGTGCAATTGGATTGTAATAAGTAATATAAATTATAGATAGCTATATTAATTGACTTTGCGCCAATAACACAAACTACGAATAGGTACGTACGAGCATCTTAAAGCCAAGATAACAGTTCAATGATTCATATAAAATTTAAAAATGTTCGCTTGGTTCTGAACGCCGAATCCTCGATCTAAGATATATCGACGGTGAAGTACCAATATCTCTTAAGAGCGTTGGCTCGGTACGGCATTTCATACAAACTTTCAAGTCCTTTTTTATCGAAATGAATGAACCGATTTTAATGAAACTTCATACGTATAAGCAGGATACATAGGTCTAAAAAGTTAGTTAAGAACATTTTCGAAAAATAGTGTTGCAGCTAAATTAGACCGATTTTAAATATTCCATAGCAACAGAGATTTCCATTTATCTTTTTTTAAATAAGACATTTAGAAAATGTTCTTAACTAACTTTTTAGACCTATGTGTCCTACTTATGCGTATGAAGTTTCATTAAAATCGGTTCATTCATTTCGATAAAAAAGGACTTGAAAGTTTGTATGAAATGCCGTACCGAGTCAACGCTCTTAACTGACATTTTTCGAGAAATTCTCTCTTTTTCATTTTGAATTTAAAGGCGTCATTCGCTTGTTTTAGTGAAATCTCCTAGTGTATTTTCAGTTGCAACAGCAGCAGCATTAAGTTAAAATGTGGAAATAGGTACATACCTGCCAACTAAACCAACGGGTCTAGTGTAAATTTTTGACTTTGTCAGTTAGGTGGTAAGTAGTTAGGTGTTATTGGCACTTCGCCGTCGATATGCAAAATGATTACCAATATACGGGGTGGAAGGGACATCTACGCGCAAACGGTTACCACGTATTTCTATATAGGGGGCTCAGAATGATGTACTGGATACGTGGATGTCCCTTCCACCCTGTATAGTTATACTGAACCACGTAACTGGGGAAACCTCGACGTATGACAGGATCATACAAGATGTCCTAGGGGCCGAGAACTGCCAACGGGTCGTGGGTTGTTCGAAAGAGATCAAATTCAAATTCAAATCTTTATTGCTGAACACAGTACATATTATATTTCAGATGTTAGTGAATGCGCAGTTCATTGTGTCCTACCAATTTAGGCATGCAAAATTTTCTATCACAAATCAAAATTTACAATTAAATGAAATAAAAGATACAGTCACCATATCAAACAAAAACAAAATAAATTAAATTAAACAAATAAATTATGAATTATGAAAATCGGACTTAAAAAGTATCTACCATAAGACTATTTATTTTACACATATTTTTTAGGTACTCACTTACTTTGTAATACGTCTTACTTATCAGCAGATTATTTATCTGTCTTTTAAATATATTAAAATCCTTACAGTCTAATAAACATTTAGGCAGTTTGTTATATATCTGCGAAGCCATATCAATTTTTTTTTTACCAAATATGGCTTTTCTGTGTGGTCTACCGCTTATTTTATTTTTATATCGCGCACTGTTAAGTGTTCCAAACAAATGAAGATTTTTTCTGACAAATAGAACCACCTCATATATGTATAGGCAGTGTACCGTCAATATACGAAGATTAGCAAAAAACGGTTTACAGCCCAATATATTATCCCGTATCGTAACGTGGATGTGAGATACCTTGGCCTTGGCACAGGCACCTGAAGGAACACGGGTGGGTTTTAGTCAGTAAAAGTCTGACACGACCTTCCGCTCCACCCAGAGCGGGAGAAGTCATTTGATGATTTCCCATCCACAAAAAAAAAACCGGTCAAGGGCGAGTCGGACTCGCGCACCGAGGGTTCCGTTCCGATTTCTGAAAAAGTATGATATTTAGAGACATCGTTTTATTTTTCCTGTAATCTTTACATAAACTTCTATCACATAGAATAATTTCAGGTTTTTATCTTTGCAAACTTCGGAGATAAGGGGCGGGGAACGGTATTATTACTTTGAATTTTTAAGACCCCCTTTTAGTCCTTGTTACAAAAAAAAATATAAATATTTTTACTTCTTTCTTATTTGCAAAATAGTTGGGTAAATGTCATCTAAAACTGTTCTAAATTTCAAGTTGATAGCATTAGTAGTTCTTGAGATATCCAGCTGGGACAGACAGACAGACTGAGTCACACCATAAGGGTTCCTTTTTTACCATTTTGGTACGGAACCCTAAAAAGGGGTCGACGATGTAAAGTATACTGTACTGAAGTTTGGAAATAAATTACTATTAGTTATAAGTAGATACTAAACAGCCTGTAGTTATTACTATTAGTTATAAGTAGATACTAAACAGCCTGTAGTTATTACTATTAGTTATAAGTAGATACTAAACAGCCTGTAGTTATTACTATTAGTTATAAGTAGATACTAAACAGCCTGTAGTTATTACTATTAGTTATAAGTAGATACTAAACAGCCTGTAGTTATTACTATTAGTTATAAGTAGATACTAAACAGCCTGTAGTTATTACTATTAGTTATAAGTAGATACTAAACAGCCTGTAGTTATTACTATTAGTTATAAGTAGATACTAAACAGCCTGTAGTTATTCAATTCCTGAAGTCCTCATTGAATTTTTATAATATTTATTATTTCTTAATCAGTGTAACTGTACAACACAGGACGATATTTCAGAATTTCATTTAAATAGTTGTATTAATTAATTATTTTCGTTGATTTGATTAATTAATTAATATTTGACATTTATTTTCGACGTTGCCAACATTCAGAATGCATCCCTAGGAAGAATCATTATTTCCTACTTTGGGCGCAGGAAATGCCTTTTTTCCCGCAGTTTCCTTATTTTTTATAATCATTCAAAAATTCACAAAGTTTTGTAAACGTGCCAGTGTATAGCAGGAGAGAGAAAGGAAATTATCTTTATTTATTTTTTTCATTTGTCAGGGTATAGCACATCGCGCCACGAAACATTAAATTCGCGAAACCGCATGATGCTCCGCTACTCAAGTAATGAAAAATCTGCGGTTTCACTCTTTCGTGGTGGAGTTTTGCTACGGCCCAATATCTTCACTCTTTCGTGGTGGAGTTTTGCTACGGCCCAATATCTTCACTCTTTCGTGGTGGAGTTTTGCTACGGCCCAATATCAAGGCAACTCACATTGCATTTTGAGCAGAAGGAAAAGCGTCACATTCTTCCCATAATTATTTTCAAATTCGTCGTCGTCCACCATTCCTCGTTTGGCAGATAAACAGCAGCCTATGGGGGGCATACCATGTTATTTGTGCAAGTCGCTTTCCATCGCTACCTAATCTCCCAATGTGACATTTTTGAAGCTAAGATAAATTTAAAGATTGTAATCTGTTAGAAATATGTTGGACTGTGCAGTTGGCACCGTTTGCTTTGAACACGAAAACATCTTCGATTAAATGGTTTCATAAGTAATTAACGGTCTTATCGGAGTCATGCCATTTAGAAAATGCATTTTAATTTACTTCTCTAATTGTTTTTATAGCCTCGATACCTCATATGAATTAGAATTATTGATTACAGCATTCAGTGACAGTTTTCTTACCTATGTTTGTTTTTGTTGACTATCATTTCACATAAATAAGTACCTTGCTGGCCTGCTCACAGACTCCCAAACTATCTTTTGATAACTACTTGCTCAATTTAGTTCCTGGGTCTAAATTAAGCCAAGCTAGTCACTTCTAAACTGTTATAATTATGATAGTTAAGTTGCGTGTATGTTAGAGCTTTAACCAAGTACTTTGGCCGAGGTCTATAAACGTAACTTAGTACAGTCACCTATAGAATTAGCTATCGGCACCATTGACAGGAATAACGCTTAGCCCCAAAATACTCGCTAATTAACGTCTATAGATCTCGGCCTTACTATTACTTACTGCTAACTTACATAAGAGTGATCTAACTTTAAAATATTCCACCTTAACTTCGTGACAGAACATCCCTCGAGTTTCTTTAATACTAAAAGTCCACTTTCACAAGACCTTTGTGTTCTTTCCTAGCAACACAAACCTGATTTCTGTCGGGAAGAAGCACTTACTTAGGTAGCTCCTTACACAATCAAGTTTTTGATCTTGTCTGGTGCTAATAGTGTAAGAAAAAATGGAGCAAACTAGAAGGATTTTTTATCAGCATTTAATTTAATTACAAAATTTTGAATTTTCAAGAAGTCAATCAGTAACTATAACTCAAAGATGTTGATTACGCTAAGCATTATTAGTTGTTCTACTCAAACTCAAAAGCATTTATTTCAATTAAACCATTTATAGGCACTTTTTAACTGTGACGGCGGTCAGTCAGGAATATCAGCTGCCTATACCAAAGCGTAGTAACGAGCGGATTGGCAACTCTCCCGACAAAAGGACATTAGATTTTAAAAATCTCTCGTCTCTAGGAACGTAGCTTAAATCTCCCGGATGTGCAGTGGCAGGCGGGCCGCGGCCAAATTTGATAACTATAGTTAAAAAAAAAATAACATCTTGACAATGGACGAAGAAATTGAATGGAATGAATTAAAAGATCTGAGTGCTTCCCTGAATGTACCATTAAATGAGGATAAATTGTATGATGATTACTGTTTACTTCGAGAATTTCGTGAAGTTATGGCAAGTAAAACAAAGAGAAAGTTCACTTTTTTGAAATATGTAAGTATGGATACCAAAGGAATAAAAAAACTTGTTATATTCACTCTATTAATCCCTATCTCAAAAGTCGCCGCTGACCATGTTTTCAGCGTAGTAAACGAACTGTGGTCGAAATGTCGCAATCGGTTGAATGAAACGCATGTAAAATCTGCAACAGGTGTGCACTCAAATACACAAATGATAAATGATAAATGATAAATGATTTATTTTCTGTAAGTAGGTTTGTACAAACACTTTTACACGTCAAACATATTTTTTTTTAAACTAGATGAGTTCGACGTTTCCTATCTGACTACTCTGAGAAGAAACGCCGAAACAAACTCAGAGGTCACAGTCTCTTTTAAAGTCCAGACATAATCTTGGTCAGATCATGTGAAGACCATGTAGATTGCAGTCTGAAATGGTCTTTTGATGAAAGAACCACACAGATTGAGTGGACCTGTCCAGTCAGTGCACGCATTTGTCAGTAATCGTGCAGCTCAACTCAAAACTTAAGGAGCTTAACGATTCGACGAACAATACCAAAGTAAAGACATTTGGGTAGGCCGCATAAATTACTCAAACTGTCAGACTATAACTAAAACTGAGAAAAGGATAAAATAAATAAAAAACAATGATCCACGTAGTCTTCACATTCACAATAATTAAAAATAGTATAAGTAATACTTTACAAAGTAAATATTCATGTCATTGTATAGAATATGTAAAAAGGTATTTAAATCAACATTAATAGTGTAAATTTATTGGAGCAGCTCAATCCCAAGCCTTTTTGTCCTCAATATAGTCTTTGACAGTATAAAAGGCTTTCTGACAAAGTTTCCGCTTTATACAATTTTTGAATTTATTAAGGCTTAGTTCTTGAATGTGGCTAGGTAGTTTATTATAAAAACGTATACATTGGCAACTAAACGAACCACTTATTTTCTTAAGCCTGGTTGTAGGAACAACAAATTTGTGTTTGTTTCTAGTATTCACATTATGGACGTCACTGTATTTTTTAAACAAATTGATATTTTTATGAGCATACAAAAGATTTTCATAGATATACTGAGAAGGCACAGTCATTATATTAATTTCTTTAAATTTATCTCTGAGGGAGTGTCTGGGACTTAATTTGTAAATTGAACGAATAGCCCTTTTTTGTAAAACAAAAATTGTCTGAATATCGGCGGCATTTCCCCACAACAGAATACCGTACGACATCACACTATGAAAATAACTAAAGTAAACTAAACGGGCTGTCTCTAAACAAGTTAAATCACGAATTTTCCTAACGGCGTATGCTGCAGCGCTAAGCTTTTTCGACAATTTATCTATATGGGGGCCCCATTGAAGTTTGGCGTCCAAAGTTATGCCCAAGAACACTGTGGTATCTTCGGGAATCAACTCTTCACCCTTTATGAGAACACTAGTTTTTACTTGTCTAACATGAGGTATAGTGAACTTAATACACTTAGTTTTTTTCTCGTTAAGAAGTAGGTTATTAACATTAAACCAGTTAACTACTTTTGCGAGGGCGCTATTTACATTGTCAGTAACCAGCTGCTGACGTTTGAGTTTAAATAAAAGTGAAGTGTCATCTGCAAACAACACTATATCATGATTATCCTTTATGAGGTACGGCAAGTCATTAATATAAATAAGAAACAAAAACGGGCCAAGAATTGATCCTTGGGGGACCCCCATTGTTACTACGGATCCGGGTGATCTTTTCCCGTTAACATCAACTCTTTGAATCCTATCACTTAAGTAAGAAGTGAGAAGATCCAGAGAGGCGTTCCGGATTCCGTTGTGATGCAGTTTCCTGATTAATGTTTCATGAAGAACGCAGTCGAATGCCTTGGACAAATCACAAAAAATGCCCAAAACATCGCATTTATCCTCCCATGCATTATAAACATGACCTAAAAGTTCAACACCGGCATCAGTAGTCGAACGACCCCTTGTAAAACCAAACTGTTTGTTATGTAATAATTTATGTTTATTAAAAAATCTTTGCAGTTGATCTAAAATAACTTTTTCAAAAAATTTACTAAAGGTAGGTAGCACTGAAATAGGTCTATAATTAGTAGGGTCAGATGTACTACCCGATTTAAACAACGGTATTATTTTACTATATTTCATAAGATCAGGAAACTCACCACGGTCAATACAATTGTTAAAAATAACTGCTAAAGTAGGCGCTACAATGTTTATAATTGATTTAGCAACGTCCACAGAATTACCCCATAGATCAGCAGTCTTTTTAATATTTAATGTGTGAAAGGTTTTAATTATGTCTCTACAGGTAACATATTGGAAATTAAACTCAGAATCACAAACTGAAACGTTTTCTTTAAGTAAAGACTCTGCAGCAGTGGGTGATGACCTTAGAGATTTAGTAGTTGATACGGGAATCTCAGCGAAGAACTTTTCAAAGGCTGCGGCGACTTGGGAATCTGATTTAATTATGTTGTCATCAATAGCAAGGCTGTAGTCACTACTTCGGTTGCTTGACCTTCCTGTTTCGCTATTAATGATATTCCATGTCATTTTTATTACATTACTACTATTTTTTATTTTTGTACTCAAGTAACGTGACTTGGCCATACAACAAACTTTTTTAAATAATTTAGAATAGTTCTTAACATATAAATTAAATTCAGCAGTGTTAATACAAGTCCGTTCATCATACAACTCATAAAGTCGTTTTCTACTTTTATGTATACCAATGGTGGCCCAGTCACTGAAGCAAGTGTTATTATTAACCGAGAATGCCTTTGGAATGAAAGTGTTATCAAATTGTGTGCAATACATATTAAAAAAATCATTATATTGTTCATTAGGGTCATCATTAGTTGACAAAAGTGGTAATTTACTCAAAAGTTTAGTTTTAAATGATTCCAAACGATCAGCTGTTTTTGGATTAACAGTGATATCCTTTTTAGTATTTTTTTTTATTAGATTTGGAATGGTAATCAATTGTCCGCAATGATCTGAGTCTAATAAATTAATAATTTCTTTGTGGGTTGGTGTAATATTTGTATAAATGTTATCTAGGCATGTGGCACTAGTGGGAGTTATTCTAGTGGGCTCTAAAAATTGGTTAGCAAGATTGTATGACTGAAACAAACTTATAATTTTAGTACTTGACCCAGAATTTTCTAACAAATTAACATTAAAATCACCACAAGTGATGATAGACTTGTTAGAATTATAGATTTTGTGCAATACTTCATCCATAACCTTTTCAAAACAGTCATACAATCCTGATGGAGGCCTGTACACACTTAATATAATGAACTGCTCCAATTCTATACAGGCTAATTCAATTGTCCGCTCAACAGATAGGCTCACAATATCCTTACGATCTTTAAATTTAAGCTGTTTATTTACTAAAATTAATGAGCCACCGTGTATAGCATTTACTCTGCTGAACGAACTACCAACCTGGTGATTACTAAAATTGAACATGAACTGTTAACACATGTAGGGTTCTATGATTTTATTGATTCTAATTAAAAGGCAAGAAAAGCTGCTCGCAGTGTAAAAAAAAACCGGTCAAGAGCGAGCCGGACTCGCGCACCGAGGGTTCCGTTCCGATTTCTGAAAAAGTATGCAATTTAGAGACATCGTTTTATTTTTCCTGTAATCTTTACATAAACTTCTATCACATAGAATAATTTCAGATTTTTATTTTTGCAAACTTCGGAGATAAGGGGGGGAACGGTATTTTTTTTTACATTTTTCATCAAAAGTCGAACACTGTGCGGCCTAAAAAAAATTAAAATGTGTTTGAGAATGTGCAAACAGCGCTCTTTCATATGATACGCCACATGACCTAGTAGCCCCACTTTGAATTTTTAAGACCCCCTTTCAGCCCATGTTGCAAAAAAAATACATATATTTTTATTTCTTTCTTATTTGCAAAATAGTCGGGTAAATATTATCTAAAACTGTTCCAAATTTCAAGTTGATTGCATTAGTAGTTTTTGAGATATCCAGCTGTGACAGACAGACAGACAGACAGACAGACAGACTGAGTCACACCATAAGGGTTCCTTTTTTACCATATTGGCACGGAACCCTAAAAATACTAATAACTTTAAATTTAAAAAAATGATGTTAGTTTTTTTTTCACCTCCCGGATTTCTGATCAACTGAGTTGGCAACCCTTGTAGTAGGTATTAATGGAGAAGAAAGGGTAAGAGACTCTATGGACATTTGGACACTTTGAAATTATATTGTTACATGTTGAATTTATAATTAAATGTGAGAACGATGTAAAAAAGACGTACTTGCATGTTAAAAGCGGCCACAGTAGCAAACAGAAACAAATGAAAATAAGCCGTGGCAGCTAAGATATGACCAGTCCCAACTGAAGACGCAGCAGCACCCGTTCACGAACATGACGCATGGATCAGCATCATTCAGCTCAACCATTTTGAAGGGGACTATTTAAGGTTCATCAATATACTTACTGTTAGAACTGCAAAGGTCAGTAAGTCGATGAGTTTCCGTGTAAGACATCCCCTACGGCGAGCCAGCTTATATTATATTACATAAATGAACAAGAGTAGACAAGGATAAAATATAAATTCTTGAATTTGAATGAAAAAATATTTTATTTCCTACATTGTTTGCCGTTTCTCGGTAGGTAGAATCCATAGTTTCAACTTGCAACAAATAGTTTTACAAATTAAAAAGCTTTGACAAATATGTACAATCCTCTTTCGCTTTATAGGATTTTGTTTTTCGTTGTTAAAATGTAATATTTGAATGCGTTATTGGATTTTTTAATAAATCTAGTTCAGTCGGTTTTTCCTATTTCATGGAATTGTCTATTGTATCAATTAAAATGATTTGAGCAAATGGTAGGTATGTTGTTTTTTAACTAACAATATTTTTTTATACTCCTTTTCGTCTGAAAGAGGTAAAATTTGTATGTAAATTTGTAAGTTTGTATGTAGGGGGTAATCTCCGGAATTCATGATCCAATTCTAAAAATTTTTTCACTGGTAGAAAGCTACATTATT
Organism: Cosmia trapezina; assembly: GCA_905163495.3. NCBI lineage: Eukaryota > Metazoa > Arthropoda > Insecta > Lepidoptera > Noctuidae > Cosmia > Cosmia trapezina. Next base: position 3,734,781 of record LR991019.1, read on the forward strand.
CCTGAGTGCTATAGGCTATAAATTATATTTATATCATGCATATTAGCCGAGCTATCACAGGTTTTTTCTAACAAGTCGGAAAGAAATACCTCTTTAAACAGACTTTTTTGCACGCGCTGCCTAAACGGTTGTTTATAATTGAGAACAATATATGGCAGTCTGGTCCGTCTTATATAATTCTACAAAAAAGTCCGCGACACCATGTTTCTATCTTTTATATTTTATCTTTTATACATCTTTTATTGTTTTAAAAAAGTATTTTTTAGACATACTTACGTTTGGATGATTATTTAAACAACAAAACATTAATCCATAACAAAATAAGATATGTTATGATCACAAAGACATCATTGAGATAAGATTTGGCCTTTACAGTATGGCAATTGGTCATACAGTTTCGGAGATAATATGAAATTACTAAAACGCAAAATAACTTTAATTCATACCGGTTCCTCTTGAGCAAACATGTTTAGAGCGGACGTTTTATCAATTTACAATTTACCCATAGATGGCGTTGTGCAAAATGTCGGTGGAATACAGCGGAAGAGTTTGTTTTTTTGTTAGTTTGTTTGAACGCGCTATCTCTGGAACTAACCCAGTCGGATTTGAAAAAATCTTTTTGCATTTTATAACCCGGTTCTTGAGGAGGGCTATAGGCTATTTAACATGACGCTAGGGCCCTTAGGAGCCGAGCGCGAAGTAATAGCGCGGGCAGGCGATGCGGAAGGATATAGGCTATTTAACATCACGCTAGGCCCCTTAGGAGCCGAGCGCGAAGTAATAGCGCGGGCAGGCGATGCGAAAGGATATAGGCTATTTAACATCACACTAGGGCCCTTAGGAGCCGAGCGCGAAGTAATAGCGCGGGCAGGCGATGCGGAAGGATATAGGCTATTTAACATCACGCTAAGACCCTTAGGAGCAGAGCGCGAAGTAATAACGTGGGCAGGCGATGCGGAAGGATATAGGCTATTTAACATCACGCTAGGGCCCTTAGGAGCCGAGCGCGAAGTAATAGCGCGGGCAGGCGATGGGGAAGGATATAGGCTATTTCACATCACGCTAGGGCCCTTAGGAGCCTAGCGCGAAGTAATAGCGCGGGCAGGCGATGCGGAAGGATATAGGCTATTTAACATCACGCTAGGGCCCTTAGGAGCCGAGCGCGAAGTAATAGCGCGGGCAGGCGATGGGGAAAGATATAGTATATTTAACATCACGCTAGGGCCCTTAAGAGCCGAGCGCGAAGTAATGGCGCGGGCAGGCGATGGGGAAGGATATAGTATATTTAACATCACGCTAGGGCCCTTAGGAGCCGAGCGCGAAGTAATAGCGCAGGCAGGCGATGCGGAAGGATATAGTCTATTTAACATCACGCTAGGGCCCTTAGGAGCCGAGCGCGAAGTAATAGCACGGGCAGGCATTGCGATGCGATGCGATGTTGGTGTGTGGGGGGTACAAGAAATTTAACGCGGACGAAGTCGCGGACAGAAGCTAGTACCTAAATAAAAGTAGATGCATTGTGCGGAGTGTGTGTACGTATGAGTTTTTAGCTAATTAATTATTTTACCTACGTCTTGGCCGTTATGATTACTATTAGAAGCAAATCCTCTAAACTAAAAAGTCCGACCGTTTTGGCTTTTACAGATTCGTTTTTTTAAAGCTATCTCTCCGTGTAAGCATTACAAGTTAATGTACTTAATTGAATTGCACTTAATTAACATCTATCAATATTTGAAACTCTAAAATATCTAATTGATGCATCGTGCACACTGACCAATGATTGGCATTCACTACAAATTGACATCAGTAGGTAGTTATCTGATTAGCTTTGCTAATTATAACATTGTTTGTATGTAATGAAATGCGGTGGGTGTGGCCGCAGTTCGGAAAACAATGCGTTCACAATTTCTTAATTGCATAACTTAAAATCAGCATTCAATGAAATTGATGAAATCGTTGCTGTCTTGGCATTCGGTGTAAAACCACAATACTGTATCAACATAATTTGTTTTCATAATAATTTGCATATTCATCAATGCAAGGAATATCCGATCCTAAAAGCTGACAAATAACGCATGGTTATTTTACCATCCGTTAGCTTAGGCACCTGTCCCATCGAGCGAGCAACGAGCAGAGAATGCGCAACGGTGACGAGCGATTAGTCGTTGGTATGCGTATGTACCGAGCGTGAGTTGCCGGTGGCGGCGGTGAGAACAGTCAGCGATCGACTATTAATATTTAGGTATCTCTTTTCACACGAGACCTACATACTTTTTGTATGTCGTATCTTTCATGAGTAAGGCGTAGTAGGTGGGTAGGGTAGGGTTTAATTATTAGTGTGGTGTCCAATTGTCCATGGAGCGACAATGATCGTTCAGTCATGGTCGTGGTGACACATACTTGCCCAGGAACTGCCCATGTACTTTTAAGTTCAGAATATTAATTAAGTAGTACAGTACTGTTAGTAATTGACTCTGTAACAATCGATTGTGTGAAAGTTATAGAAGCTATTTCTCTCGTATACACGTATCCCAACTCTGCGCCCGCTGTAGCTAATCAGACACTATGTCCAATTACAATCCTATGTAGAGCATCCGACATGTACGTTTCTTGAGGCAGAAAATCGTTGATAGCTAGTCGCTTCCTCGTCGAACGGTGGGACAGGTGCCTAACTCATTCTTTGCATAGAGAAAATGTATATTTAATTTCGCTTTATATTTTGTCTTTCAAAGCAAAAACTTGGTTGTTTACTTTTTACTGTGAAAAAGTTTTGTTGCGCCTGAAAAGCCTTTGTGTTACAGGTCATCCATCTGAGTACTCCCACTCAGATGGTTGACCCGTGACTTAATTAGTGCTGAGTGGACGTAACGGTTGGGTTTTTGTCATACATCACCGATGTTTGATTAAAAATATTACAATTTATGTATTATTTAATGTGTAGAAAGAAATAAATAATAATGACTCTACAGAATAATTTATTATAGAAGTTATCTATATAGGAAAAGGCTAGGCAGATTGATTGAGTTATAGATCTAATGTCTAATGTTTTTTTTTTTATTATCTGACTGACGGACTAAATAGAATTTATTTTTTTTTACCCAGGCATCATCTCTATAACACAGTACTTACCTACAACATATGAGCTATGGTCATAACAATAGTTAGGATCAGCAGTGCGATTCTGTAACCATTTCACCGTGAAAACTTAGGTGAAGTGAGCGTGGAGTGAGCTGTCAATAGTGTCAATTCCTAACAAAAACAAACTCACTTCACCTAAGTTTTCACGGTGAGATTTTTACAGAATCGACCGGCAGTACGAGAGATGAAGAAGAATACACATAGCGGACCTACTCTTAATTTAGACTTAGGTACCTACTCATATTTTCTAGAAGAAAAAAAAAACTCACTCGGTATTATCACATAAATATATGAAAGCTCAACAACGGCACAACTGCGGGCCAAACGCCTCTCCCTCAAGACTTCTTTAGGTCATAAACGGTTAAGGGAAGCCTCTTAAACTGTCAAACCACAAAATTGAGTTAAATATAATAAAACGTAGTCTTTTATAGCTGGAAATGGTCCCTGGAGTACATTCGACGGAGGCCTCTTTATACATTGAACCATTGCTGCCTTGAACTTTGTTTCTAGCTCATACTAAAACTTACCTAAATCTTTAACCCTTCACGTGTCGCTTTGTACTAATTTATAAACCCAAAACACCAGGAGTGGGAGGGGGGGGGGTTGCGAACCCCATAGGTCCACAACTACTGATGATGATTGGTTTTCCATCGGATGATGTTTTTTTACGCTTATATATACTTACGTGATATAAGCTTATATACCTATTATGTAAAGGTTTCTCCTTATGCACCCCGTGTGTGCACTTGACATGTGAGGGGCTATCCAGTCAAGGGTCATCCGCACTAAGTCATACCTACCCTTGCATAAGTCGCAGTACCTACATGTATTGCGCCTTGTACCGGGCCATGTATTCGAAACAGATTTTTAGGTTCTGAAACTTCAGAACGTAAAAACGTAAACGTAACATGTATAAACGACTATAGGATATTCTCCTATAGTACGTCGAAGAGTAAACCAGACCCCAACTTGTAAGTGACCACGGATGGCTTTAAGAACACTCACAAGCGAAGAATGGGTACGATTACCAGTGGGCAACCAGTGGGTAAAAGAATGTGTGTGGGGTGTAGTATAAGTTTGTTAAGTATGAGCTGAAGAGTATCAGTATGACGACCGTAACAATTATGTATTCACATAATTATAATCATTAAAGTCATTACAACTTCTCCCTTAAGTGAAAAGCGACTTTTGCTAACCATGTAAACTGTGACTCATACAGGTAGTGTTTACGCTTTTCTAAAATCTCTCATATCTGCCTCTTATCACCAACAATAGAATGTAGGTCGTTGACCCGAGCCACTGGCACAGCGACGCTGTATACATAATCCTAATCCGATCTCTAGAAGTTGGCGTTTGTTTGCTCGAACTCAATCCGCGGTAATTCTCCCACTAATCTAGTTAAGATAGACGCCACTGGGTCACCATATACTCACATTACGGTACGGTTACACCAAAACCGATTTTGTCGGCCGATGGCGGACAGAACTACTCGGACGAGTAACTCGGACGTGCATGTGCACGGTACGGTTACACCAAAACCGATTTTGCCGATGGCGGACAGAACTACTCGGACGAGTAACTCGGACGTGCATGTGCACGGTACGGTTACACCAAAACCGATTTTGCCGATGGCGGACAGAACTACTCGGACGAGTAACTTGGACGTGCATATGCACGGTACGGTTACACCAAAACCGATTTTGCCGATGGCGGACAGAACTACTCGGACGAGTAACTTGGACGTGCATGTGCACGGTACGGTTACACCAAAACCGATTTTGCCGATGGCGGACAGAACTACTCGGACGAGTAACTTGGACGTGCATGTGCACGGTACGGTTACACCAAAACCGATTTTGCCGATGGCGGACAGAACTACTCGGACGAGTAACTTGGACGTGCATATGCACGGTACGGTTACACCAAAACCGATTTTGCCGATGGCGGACAGAACTACTCGGACGAGTAACTTGGACGTGCATGTGCACGGTACGGTTACACCAAAACCGATTTTGCCGATGGCGGACAGAACTACTCGGACGAGTAACTCGGACGTGCATGTGCACGGTACGGTTACACCAAAACCGATTTTGTCGGCCGACCCTGTTGTGCCGACATTGGACGTTGCCGGTCTTCTGTAGTTGACTGTGCAGCTTAACAGAGTGTAGACGCGTTTTTAAAATGGAGGAATTCGAAGAAATGTACCTTTTAGAAAATTCGTACCGCAATTTAATACCGTCCGTTTAGTACCGGAATTTTTCAATATCCATAGTCGTTTAAAAGGTAACAACACTGCACTGGCAGAAATACAACAGACTAAAGACAGAATGATTAACTTAAACTATAAATAAATATACTCAATTTGCGCTTTAAACGCTGCCGCGCCGGCAGACTGGCGAGAAATCCCAACAAGTTCGGATTGATCGGACGTTTTCGGGCGACATCGGACGACGGCGGTTGTAGTAGTGTACGCGCTTCCTTTCATTTACATACGTTTGATTTGATCGGCCGAGTTCGGTCGAATACGCCCGAGTAAAGATCGGCCGATAACGGTTTATGTGTACACGTACCGTTACGCGTTTGGGATGAAACGACTCACCGACGAACCTAATTCTATGCCACAAACGTAATCATAGTGCGTGTATTTTTAGTTTTCTCCATAAAAGTGACGTCATTCGTTTGTCTTCGTGCTTCTACGGACTAGTGGGTAGTGTTTGGTATTAAATGAGAATTTTATTATTGCACTAGCTTTTGCCCGCGGCTTCGCCCGCGCATGTATTATACATATTTATAAACCTTCCTCTTGAATCACTCAATCTATTTTAAAAAAAACCGCGTAGTTTTAAAGATCTAAGCATACATAGGGGCAGACAAACAGCGGGAAGCGACTTTATTTTATACTATGTAGTGATAGTGATTTAGGCGAAGATATTATACCAATTAACAAGCTAAATGAACCGACGACATTAAAAAGTTGGCTAGGACAGACTGGGTGCGGAAAGTGGACAAGAATGTGTTTTGGTGCGGCCTGGCTGGGAAAGGCAATAAACTTGCATTGGAGCTCGTGGCTAAAGCGCCGTTTACACGGGGCAAGTTTCTGGAACGTTCAAGAGCAATAATTGCATGCCATAAAGCACGTACAAGTTTTTTGACATTCAAGAACTGCATGAAGTGTTTACACGCGTGCGATTCCATAAAATGGCATGTGCAATAATTGAATGCAAGTTTTGTCATTCAATAAAATCGCATGCGTCTTACACCAGGCAATAAAATTGACAGGCGATTATTGCATACAAGTTTTGCCTAGACATGATATTTCATTAAATTTTAATGAATGCTTCTCAAGATATTTTTCAAGTTGTTCTTGATTTGATTTCTTGCCTCAAAATAGCAACAACGATTAAGTACCACACCCTCACTCACCGCACTCATATTTTAATGACAGCACGAATGTCAGATCATGCCAGAATTGAATGCGATTTTATTGTACGAGCAATTATTGTATGTACTGTGCGATTTTCTTGTACAAGCTTATACCAGTTTTCAAAGTTGCCCGTATCGTGCAACAATATTGTACGTGTTGTTTAGACGGTGCCAGATATTTGCCTTTAAATTTTACGGTATGCCACAGGCAATAAACTGGCGCCGTGTAAATGGAGCTTTAGTAATAACAGCCGCAAGGGTCGATCCAACAAATTAAGCTACGCTTGCCGGGGTTGGTCCGTAGATGAGTGACCATCTTTACATACCGAGACTCCTTCGTGCTTCGGAAAGCACGTTAAACCGTTGGTCTCGGCTGTCATTCGTGGATGTTTGACAGTCGTTACGGGTTGTCTGAAGCCCGAAAGTTTGACAAACAGTCTTACCAAGGGGTATCGTATTACCCGGTTACTGGGTTGTGGAGGTCAGATAAGCAGTCGCTCCATGTAAAATACTAGTATTCAGCTGCATCCGGTTAGACTGGAAGCCGACCCGAACATAGTTGGGAAAAGGCTGGGCAGATTGTTTGGAGTAGGCGACTTATGTTTACAGACGAGTGTTTTGTTATGTAAAATCTTCATATCCATTGTTGCCCATAACTGCATTAGGTCTGAAAAATAAAAGAGGAAAGGCGGGTGGCCAGTTAGGTATTTTAAGAAGGTATTGCTGTCGCTCTGCGAGCGCTCCGCCCTCGAATTCGTGCGATAAGGACAACTGCAGATCCGACTAAATAGCCTATGTAAAAAGTCACATTTCGAGGTTTGGCTCTCGCCTATTTCCTCCTCCAATATTGGACCAATTTAAAAGATATTTCATAAACTGAATAAGAAGGATATATACTATGCCCCTATGTTTTTCTTTTTTCGTTAATAGTAGTCAAATTGGTACACTAGGCGTCTGTTGACAGTGGTCTGAATAGGCAATTTTGAGCATTTTTGGAGGGTTCTAGTTCCTATAAAAATAATATATCATCAAAAAGGAAAACATAGGGGCATACAATTAACTGATATTTATATTTCTGTAAAAAATCATTGCTTTATGGTCATTAACCAGAAAGAAAACAGGCGAGAGCGTTTGTATCTTTTTGTATGGAGAAAAGAGCACCCACGTTTCCTCTTAACAAGTCACAAGGGACGTAGTTGGCACTCGTTGTTGATGACTGTGAGGTTTCCTCTTATTCCCAAGACGGCAATGAGGATCAACCATATATCAACGTACACAAGGCAGTATCGATAAAGTTACAAAACCTTCACGTTTTATTCGTCGTAATTTTTTATGTTATAATAGTAAGGACTTGGGAGATGCCTTTAACCCGAAGTGGAACAGTAAAGGCTTAAGAAAATTGTTTTACACCTAAGTCGACGTTTCCACGAGCGTAATAAAATCGCGACGGGATTTTATCGCGCACTGGATTTTCAACTCTCTGCTTAGCGGCGGGAGTTGAAAATACAACAGTGTGTTTTTCGTCGCGCTGGGATGCACTCCGTTTTTTGTTATGTTGGATTCTCAACGCTCGGCTCAACAGCGAGAGTTGAAAATCCAGTGCGCGATAAAATCCCGCCGCGATTTTATTACGCTCGTGGGAAAGACGACTAAATGTGCGTTGCTTTCTTGATTTTAATGACGAAAAATGCACAACAAATGTTGCAAAGACACTTGATGCAAAAGGAAACAATTAAAATCCTGCAGTATTTAATATTGTACAAAGCTTTCTTCGAGTTGGGAATGTTCTTATTATAAATTCTTTTTCAAATACAACTGGTATGTGGTGTGGATTCCATATTTTCCAGTGAACCGTGCAGAGGTCCACTAAGGGTTAGATTTAATTATCTCAACAATACATTCGAGATCTTATAGATGTAATAATAGAAGGAATGAGTTTCTGAGAATGTTCTGTGCCCGTTGCAATTTAGTCCGCGATGCGCCGTCTCTCGTGTATTATTATTTTTCTATTTCTCGTGTCTTGTTAGTGCGGCTTCGCCACCTAGCTGCACTAAATGCCATATTACTAACATGATATTGCTTTCTTATGTTTTTGCGACTATTGAACCGTAAAGGCTGGTTATCTGTATTCGAACACGAGAGGTCTCGACTATTCTCGAGCTTACACGTACGTATGGCGTGGCGTAAACAATTTTAATCCATGTTCACACTTGTGCCAATTGAATGCGTTTTAGAGTGCTATGACGCTAATCGCACTTCTATTTATGCCCTTAAGGATTATCAGCAGACAGAATTGGTGATTTATTACTAATAACTAGGCAGTCAGCTGACTGATCTTATACATTATACAGAGCAGGTACCTACGTGGTTGTCAATATCTTTACCACACCGATAAGGTTTTATTATTTAACCTGAGCTTTTAACGTATTAATTCATTCATTCATTTAACCCCGTGGGTTTAATTAAATAGATCACGTCATCTGAATCAAAGTGAATTATTAAGCTATCGTTATTCTTTGAACAGATATGAGGAGCTCGTGGCTAGTGTTGTAAGAAACTCGAGTCTTGGAGTCTTATTTAATAAAACTTGAGCTATTTTTGAAGACTCAAGTCTTTTAAATAAAACTTAGAGCTCATGTCCTTCAGAATTTGTAGTCTTTTGTAAAAAGAATTGAGTCCTGAAAAAAAGAACTCAAAGACTGAGTCTTCTTTTGATTAGGTTATTTGCGTTTAATGCTATTTAATTGTTACAATTTTTTATTGTGCGATTTATTTTCAATCAGTACCTACTGGGTGATTTTATATCGTCATTCATATTTATTTAATATGGATGACGATATAAATAAAAAATCATCCCTATATTACCTATTATAATACACCAACTCAAGTTCATGACTCAGTCTAGCTCCAAGAACTTAAAAGACTCGAAAGGACACAGAAGACTCAAAGGACTAGGACTCATGTTACTAACGAGTCCTAGTCTTGAAACTCTACTCAAGTCTCGAAATGAAGGCTAAAAGACTCGAGTTTCTTACAACATTACTCGTGGCTAAAGTAATAACAGCCGCACGGGTCGATACATCAGGCTAAGCTACGCTTGCCGGGGTTGGCCCGTGGATGGGTGACCATCTTTACATACCGAGACTCCTCCGTGCCTCGGAAAGCACGTTAAGCCGTTGGTTCCGGCTGGCATTCTTGGATCTTTGACAGTCGTTAGTGGTCGTCAGAAGCCCGAAAGTCTGACAACAAGTCTTACCAGTATTACCCAGTAATTGGATTGTGGAGGTCAGATAGGCAGTCGCTCCATATAAAATACTGGTATTCAGCTGCATCTGGTTAGACTGGAAGCCGACCCCAACATAGTTGGGAAAAGGCTAGGCAGATTGATTATTCTTTGAACAGATAAACAAACGTTTTCTTCACAGGTAACATGTTTTACTTTGTTCTCGTTACAATGAATATGATTTAAGAAGTAATTTTATCTACAGCAGACAATATGTTCTGATGTGAGTTAACAATTGTGTTAGTAAGACTATGAGCCAACATTGTTTGAGTTATGTCACGTACACTCATAATATTTATTACATTTATCGCGCAAAGAGGAAGACTATCAAAAGCGAATAATAAAAATAAAGTTGTTGTGTGTCATATCCCGCTGTAGCAAGTACAGTGGCTCCGCTGGCTCTGGCTACAACCTACATATTAGGGGGAAACCAGGAAGTGTGTATCTAAAAACGGTGAAAAGTTGCTGGATACAACTTTGTTACTGAGCATACGACCCGTGATTCGAGGACGCGGCAGTGGTCAGTACTACTCGTGATCTGGTTTATTGCCTTTGTTTACGGTCTATCTCGTATAAAGTCGGTGGTTGAACTAATTGGTCAAAGTGAGGACAATGGATTGGAATATTTCCAATTCCACATTACTTTATCCTGACAAGATGTAAAATATTTCCATTTCCACATTACTTTATCCTGACAAGATGTAAAATATTTCCATTTCCACATTACTTTATCCTGACAAGATGTAAAATTATTTTGAAAGTGCATAATTATCGTCTTAACAGCCGTTTTCCATACGTCCACAATTCATGAGAACATTTATTTTGGACACAAAATCTCATCGATCACTATTAATGCTAATTATGACCGGCCATCGCCGGACCTACCTACACACAACAACACATCACTTATACTGACATACTCGGAAAATGGATTCCAGTACCACATCATCAGTCAATTAACTACTCGAAACTATTTTCGGTACATAATACCAAAATTTTAGCTTTTAACTCGGGAAATTAATGAAGTTATTAGTTAAATAATGTGGCGAATCGATAACGCGGTTAATGTGGTTGGGAGCACTTCCGTGTAAATAGCCCTTCCCTAGGCGGAATGTGAACAATATACGAAAAAGCGGGCAGATAGAGTGATAATAGGTCAATCAATCTGCCTAGCTTTTTCCCAACTATGTTGGGGTCGGCTTCCAGTCTAACCGGATGCAGCTGAATACCAGTATTTTACATGGAGCGACTGCCTATCTGACCTCCACAACCCAGTAACTGGGTAATACGATACCCCTTGGTAAGACTGGTTGTCAGACTTTCGGGCTTCTGACGACCCGTAACGACTGTCAAAGATCCACGAATAACAGCCGGGACCAACGGCTTAACGTGCTTTCCGAGGCACGGAGGATATCTCGATATGTAAAGATGGTCACCCATCCACTGACCAACCCCTGCAAGCGTAGCTTAACCTGACGGATCGACCCGTGCGGCTGTTATTACTTAGCCACGAGCTCCTCCTCATAGAGTGATAATAGGTACATGGATGATAAACATTTGTGATACTGTATGAAAAAAGAGGTGGCGGCATTTTTTCCGATTTTGGCCACGTGCCAAAAGATCCTCGTTACGTGCCAGTCGTTCGAAGGTAGGCTGAAGAGTAACACTGCATCCACATTTCGCCAATTTTGTTTAAGTCTCAAGTACTAGCGGCCGCAGGTAGGCGCGACGCGACTAGTAGAACAATTTCTATGAAAACTTCATGGGAATTATCCTAAAAGTATCGCGGGAGCCTTAATAGAGAGCCTCTGCCAGGCTTGTGCGGTTGACTTCCGAAAGCTTTAACCATCATCCATCATCTACCTAGCGTTTTCCCAGCTATGTTGGAGTCGGCTTCCAGTCTAACCGGATAATACAGGTAACACGATACCCCTTGGTAAGAGACTGGTTGTTAGACTTTCGGGCTTCTGACGACCCGTAACGACTATCAAAGGTCCACGAATGACAGGCGGGACTAACGCTTAAAGTGCTTTCCGAGGCATGAAGGAGTCTTGGTATATAAAGAGGGTCACACATCCATGGACCAACCGCGGCAAGCGTAACTTAACATGATCGTTCGACCCGTGCGGCTGTTATTACTTAGCTACAAATATTTAACTGTACACTTAAACCTGTAACAATGTGAGGTTGACAAAAAAATCAAAGCTCAGAGCTCAGGTATAAAGTGATCATCGTCTTCGGAAAGTGATCGTACTTTGAATTTCCTCATCATTTTTTTTTTTGTCCCACTGCTGGAGATAGGCCTCCCCTTTTCCCTTCCAAACCTCCCTGTCTTGTGCGATCTGTGGCCAAGTGGCCATGTTGGCCCTGCAAACCTTATCAGATCGCCGTGGCCTGCCTCAACGGCGATGTCCTCCCTCAGGCGTCCAGTGAGTGACGATCTTTGCCCATCTCTCCGGGTGCATTCGTGCGACGTGTCCGGCCCACTCCCACTTCAGCCTGGCTGTTTTTACACCAACATCTGCTACTTGAGTTATGGAGCGCAGGGTGGTGTTTCTAACTCGGTCTGTACGCTTGACGCCTATTATGCTGCGACTCATTGCCCGTTGGCAAATCTTGAGTAAAAATAAAAAAATAAGTAAATGCTGTTCACGTCACGTCACTTGTGAACGGCTAGACCAAATACGAGTACTTAGTTTTATTTTCATTTATTTTCGTAATAGTCTGAATATGATTTTAACACCGTTTGTCCACCGCACAACGTCAACTACGTCAACGAGAAACGAGAATATTCGAAATGAACACGACGTCGCGGTGACGGTGTGCTGTGCACACGCGGCTATTAATAGTAAATGTATTTATCGCTATTTCGGTGCCGTCATCTCAAAAATACATTAAAAAAACACAAAGAAAAATTTCAAAAATTGTCCCGAAATTTGGAAAATTCGGGAAAAACTAAAACTATTTTTCTTATAGGATTTTTGTAAAAACTCAAAACCCACGGTATACACACACGCTCTATTGAAAGGACAGGATAACGTCTGTCGGGTCAGCTTGTGGAAAATATATCCAATCCTTGCAAACACTAGAATGTTGAGGCAGTCATCATTGGATTCGGAATACGGAATCATCGAGTGTACCCAGTAATAATATGCACACACAAATCAAATTTTGCTCATGATCAATATACATAGCCTACGCGGTCCCAGTGCCAAAGCCCCACTTGAAGCATATTGGCATATATACGTAACCTATAAGTTTGCCTGCATTATAGTTGTTGATAGAATGCCAATGCATCGTCCATATTTAGGGAGGGAAAGGGATCATTTTGTGATACGATCTCTAACTGGTTGGTTTGAGTCGCGAAATTTTTCGTACGATAAGATCGTTAATTATTATATCTCACGAAAAACTTGACTAAGAAACGCGGCGGTGGTGTGCAGATTGCCCAAAAGTGTTGCAAAATATTTTGTTGGTTAAGGCGCGGACTGACTACGATTTTAAACGGCACACCACCGCGTATTATATTGTCACCTGGCTGGCTGGCTTGAAATAAGGTTGAAAATTGAAAATAATACCTAATTGTGTTGCCGAGATGTGACTAAGCTGCGAATGTGCATTTATTTTCCGGGTTTTCTTTAGATTATTAAGAATTTACACTTTTAAGTTTATTTATGTGGAGCGACTTCCAAATTTTTTTTGGGAATATCAAAGTATATTTTACTATTCTATTCGGTTAAAGTTTTTCTTTAAACCCTTCTCTGTACACTGTATTTTTTGCGTCGGATAGTTTCATTGCGTTACGTCATACTCGACAATCCAAGAAACCATTTTTTGTGAATATTGAGCTAATACCGCGCCTTAAGCGATTATAACATAACAGGTTTAGGCAGAGGTGTACCTATAGGAGATACACAACATTTCGCCAGTTATGTAAAAACCATTTCAGACATGGATCTACATGGTCCTCACATGATCTGACAAAGATTATGTCTGGATTTTAAAAGAGACTTTGTCCCCTCAGTTTGTTTCGCCATTTCTTCTCAGGGGTAGTCATCAGATAGAAAAATGTCGACTCCATCTAGCTTAATTTTTTTTTTTTAACATGACGTGTAAAAGTGATTTGATATCCTATTTACAGAATAAACAATTTCATTTCATCTATATAAATAAATACAGGTCAAACACATAACCCTCCTTTTGGGCTTCGCCGCAGTCGGGTAAAAAGAGAAGTCCTGACTTACTGACTGACTGACTCATCAACGCCCAGCCCAAACCCTTGAACCTAGAAAGCTGAAATTTTGCACAGAGGTTCCCTTTACAATGTAGACAAGGAATAAGGAAGGATTTCCCGGTAGGTCGTTCCCGTGGGATATTTTCCGACATTCATGCGGGCGAAGCCGCGGGCAAAAGCTAGTTTCATATGTTTAAGTCCCGTGTAATAGAGGTCGAGCTTATTGTTATGAACCGGGCACATAACCACCGGGGTCGCGGGATACCGTGGCCCTGGCACAGGCAACTGAAGGAACACGGGTGGGTTTTAGTCAGTAAAAGTCTGACACGCCCTTCCGCTCCAACCAGAGCGGGTGAAGTCATTTGATGATTTCCCATCCACAAAAAAAAAAAAAAGGTTGAAGTGTTAAATTTCAGATGGAAAAACTTAATAACACTGCCCGACCTGGGAATGGAACCCAGGGCCCAGGACTCAGCTGTTACGCGATTATGATTATATAATTTTCCTCTGATTAATACCTTTCATCTCCATTCCCTATTAATAGACCGAGAGGTCACAGGATTTTTCATAACGATCATGGATACGGTTAGATTTACTTCGATGGGTTGTAGAGTAGTCCCCTAATGTGAATGACGTCGGTCTGCCTACTCTGAGTGGTTGCAACTTCGAGTTAGAGCGCTTACAAGAGGCGTCATTGTTGCGAAAAAAAACGATCAGAGAAATGGTCAGTTTTGGTACACATTCAAAGTGTGGCGTCTCCGCAGATGAAACAAGTTGGTCTGCCGGCTCTGAGTGGTTGCATTTCAGAGCTACGATGCGCGCAACATTGTTGCGAAAATAAAACTATAAGACAAATGGTCACTTTTAGTACCTATTCGAAGGATGGTGTCTCCACAGGTGAAACGAGTTGGTCTGCCTGCTCTCAGTGGTTGTATTTCAGAGCAATCGTTGTGTATACAAACACGCTTATTTGTGGAGAAAGCCTAAAAATACATCGAAAAACGGGACAATAGGCGAATTATTCAAGTGCACGCCGGCCGGTGTCGTACCCCCACCTTACGCCGAGCACCACCCGCTGCGCGACCGGTCCCCCCGTAAAGGAATAGGGAAAAAGCTAGAGGTGTCAAGAGGTGTCAATAAGAGAAATGGTCAGTTTTAGTTCCTATTCAAGGTCGGGTCGGGGGTTCAAAGTGTGGCGTCTCCACAGGTGAAACGAGTTGGTCTGCCGGCTCTTAGTCGTTGTATTTCAGAGTATTGTTATACGCAAGGCGCTTAGTTATAGAAAAATTCAACTTAACGGTAATCAATAAAATAAAGAATGAAATCGAATAAATCAAATTTCTAATAATTCAACTTATTACTTTGGGTAAATCACAGATTAATAATTTTGTAGAATATAGCTAAGACTTGAGTTAAATATTTACTTACTTCTAACATTCTATATTTTTTGAGTTGTATCATTACCATTAGCGTATAACAGAGCTCTGAAATACAACCACTAAGAGCCGGCAGACCAACTATTTCACCTGTGGAGACACCATACTTCGAATAGGTACTAAAACTGACCATTTCTCTTATTGACACCTCTTGACACCTCTAGCTTTTTCCCTATTCCTTTAGAGGCGGGACGGTTGCGCAGAGGGTGGTGCTCGGCGCAGGTGTATGGTGGGGGTACGACACCAGCCGGCGTGCACTTGAAAAATTCGGCTACTGTCCCGTTTTTCGATGTATTTTTAGGCTTTCTCCAGAAATAAGCGTGTTTGTATACACAACGATTGCTCTGAAATACAACCACTGAGAGCCGGCAGACCAACTCGTTTCACCTGTGGAGACACCATCCTTCGAATAGGTACTAAAAGTGACCATTTGTCTTATCGTTTTATTTTCGCAACAATGTTGCGCGCATCATAGCTCTGAAATGCAACCACTCAGAGCCGGCAGACCAACTTGTTTCATCTGCGGAGACGCCATATTTTGAATGTGTACCAAAACTGACCATTTCTCTGATCGTTTTTTTTTCGCAACAATGACGCCTCTTGTAAGCGCTATAACTCGAAGTTGCAACCACTCAGAGCAGGCAGACCGACGTCATTCACATTAGGGGACTACTCTACAACCCATCGAAGTAAATCTAACCGTATCCATGATCGTTATGAAAAATCCTGTCACCTCTTAGTCTATAAGAGAGTCGCCTATCTGTTTAATACAGGGTGAATTTTTCAACTGGGCGTGGATGGCCAAATCCGAAACTTATGAGGAATAGCGAAAAGTACTGAAAGGAGTCTCGGGCTCGATTTTGATGAAAACTAAAACTGCATCATTGGATTTTTGAAAAATCAAAACACCATTCGATACTAATAAGGATTGAACTCTGGGAAGTAATGACAAACCCCAACTATGTTGGGGTCGGCTTCCAGTCTAACCGGATGCAGCTGAATACCAGTATTTTACGTGGAGCGCCTGCCTATCTGACCTCCACAACCCAGTTACTGGGTAATACGGTACCCCTTGGTAAGACTGGTTGTCAGACTTTCGGGCTTCTGACGACCCGTAACGACTGTCAAAGATCCACGAATGACAGCCGGGACCAACGGCTTAACGTGCTTTCCGAGGCACGGAGGAATCTCGGTATGTAAAGATTGTCACCCATCCACTGACCAACCCCGGCAAGCGTAGCTTAACCTGACGGATCGACCTGTGCGGCTGTTATTACTTTGCCACGAGCGAAATGACATACGGCAAACTAAAGGAAAGTACTTACTTTTTCATTTTTCTTATGTTATTTACCTAACCTGAACTAAACTGACTAATAGTTCAAAATGATGACCATTCTTTTCAATACATAGCTGGATTCGACGTCTCAAACTGCATTCAGCGTTTCAATATTCCTCATAGTTTCGAATTTGGCCATCCACACCCACTTGAAAAATTCATCCTGTATAATTGTGCACACACCGTTACGCCTTATGTTCAAAAAGTTACTTCTCACTCAAGTAAGTTTCCAAGGGACGTGTAACAAGAAATAACATACTAGGTACTTACCTATTAACAACAAAAACTATCAGTTTCACTAAAGACTTATTACCAACACAGCTATTGAATAATTCAATTTTCTTATAAGTAATACTAAACTGTTGCTTGCAACTGAAGTGTCTTCACATCGGGAAAGTTTGGTTTTGAGAAGTTTCCGGGCCCTCATCAATAACAATGGATCTCTTGACGGATCCAGTAATTTAACCCTTCCGTGTTAACGCTATATGTTAATTGCAAATTGATGGATTTTTGTACTGACATTAACTTTTATTAGTTGGTGGAATTATTTTTTTCTGTGTAATAATAATGCTACTTAATATCGCCTCTTTGATAGAAAAACGTGACATAGCGGAAAAGGTGTTTTTTGTTATTATTCGACAATTATTTAATATTCGATTGCAGAATCGTTTGAGTATTTTTTTAAAGTTTGTTAGACTAGTTTTTGCCCGCGGCCTCGCCGCGTGGGGAAATAGCCCACGGGAACGTACTACCGGGAAATCCTTCCTTATTCCTTGTCCCCATTGTAAAGGGAACCTCTGTGCAAAATGTCAGCTTTCTAATGTTGATGAGTCAGTCAATCAGGACTTCTCTTATCAGGTAACTCATTTAACGTAAAAACACATTTTACTTGCCATCATTTTTTTAAAGTTTACATGAGTAGGTACTGTAAAAATGCATTTCTCGAGATAGCACGTTGTTCTCGCAAAGATGCGATGTTATATTACAACAGGCGTTTTTTTGCCAAAGCTGAGCTCGTGGCTAATTAAGTCCGTGGATAGGATCTCCCTCCGTGCCTTGGAAAGCACGTTTAAGGCGTTGGTCCCGGCTGTCATTCGTAGATCTTTGGCAGTCGTTACGGGTCGTCAGAATCCTGAAAGTATGAGAACCAGTCTTACCAAAGGTGTCGTGCACGCGCAATGGTCCAAATGAAGGACTAAGGCCCGTATTGCTGAACGTCACTCAATTTAAAACTAGATTCTAGCCATTTGATTGGTTAAAATTAGTTTTAAGCAATGCTTGAGTATTTAGTGACGGTATATAATACTGGACTGCGCGCGGAAACCAAATCCTTAACATAGAACATAGGGGTATCGTGCTACCCAGTAACTGGGTTGTGGAGGTGAGATAGGCAGTCACATAACATACATAATCAGCCTATAATGTTCCCACTGCTGGGACACAGGCCTCCTCCCGGTAAGAGGGTGCGGGCCGTAATCCACCACGCGGGCCCAGTGCGGGTTGGTAGATGTCACATGTCTTCGAATTTTTGGTTCTAGGACATATTGGTTGGACATGTAAAATATAAAAACAATACTATGTTACGTATGTCACTGTCACACAGTGTACCTATTTGGTTAAAGATTTCGCCTATTCGTTCTACTGTTCATAGTCGTCACGATTTTGCATTATTTCAGGCCAATTCTCATCATCTTAAATCATCATCTGCCTAGCCTTTCCCCAACAATGTTGGTGTTGGCTTCCAGTGTAACCGGACGCAGCTGAATACCAGTATTTTACATGGAACGACTGCCTATCTGACCTCCACAACCTAGTTACTGGGTAATACGATACTTGGTAAGACTGTTTGACAGACTTTCGTGCTTCTGATGACCCCATCTGAACCAGTCTGTTAACGACTGTCAAACATCCATGAATAACAGCCGGGACCAACAACTTAAGTTGCTTTCCGAGGCACGGAGGAGTCTCAGTATGTAAAGATGGTCACCCATCCACGGACCAACCGCGGCTTTTATTACTTAGCCACAAACCCCCACCAACTTTAAATTATTTAAAATTCTTCTCTATTGTAACAAACGACCCTCGTAAATACTCAACTAACAAACTAGAACATAGAACATCAACTAAAATAACTTTCAAAACTTTGTTTGAGTTTCAGTACAATCGCAATATGCAAACTGAAACATTTTCAGGACGATTGAGTTCCCTAGTAGAAAATTTCCAGGGTTGCTCTCATCGATAGACTTAAGTTCTACCAAGGGGTTTATAAATATCCAAGTGACTACAAGGGTAGTCACTTGGTTTCTTACGTTTTTTGCAATTGAAAATTCTATATAATTGTTGACAAGCTAAAAAGATTATTTTTACATTTCATTAAAATATTTCTGTTCTATTGAAGATGAGGAAGCTGAAAATAAATATCCATCCAAGAATAATTAATGAGTCTCTCTTGAGCTTGATTATTTATCTATACTTCTATAATATAATACTAAAAAAAGGTAAAATTTTGGAGTTTGTATGTAGTAGAATTAGTATAATAAATATCATAATTTTTATTAAACAATATACAAATTAACACTATACTAGTATTAAAGTAAATGACTAACTAAATATACAAATAAATACAAAAACAAAAGGACACTTAGGCGTCGAAGTACTCGTCCGCATCGATGTCATCCGGAAACGTGCCCAGAAGACGGGCAGCATTGCCACGTTGAATGGCAATGCTAATGTAGTAGTGTATCTTCGATCTCTCTCGTATCGTTTTCCAGAACTTTGAGCGTTGATATTACAAGTAGGGATCTTTTACTAATAAGCTCGGACTTTTAACTAGCTGCAGTAAAATGACATTTCTTATCTGTCATTTCGTTAAAAAATGTTCCCATTTGATAGCGAAATTACAGTAAAAATGTTCCCATTTGATAGCGAAATTACAGTAAAAATGTTCCCATTTGATAGCGAAATTACAGTAAAAATGACATTAGAAGTGTCATTTTATTGCAGCTAAAAGTCCGACCATAGTAGTCCTCCGTGCCTCGGGAAGCACGTTAAGCTGTTGGTCCCGGCTGTCAGTCGTTACGGGTCGTCAGGTCGGGAAGCCCGAAAGTCTGACAACCAATCTTACCAGTCAGTCAGTATTTGGTTGTATCTTGATTAAACAAATATGTATTTACAGAATTATATTCATTAGATTCAGTAATACTATTACTTAACTTAATAATCCTCAAATGTCAAGATTTCATGAAATAGTCATTCTATAGGATTATCTGGTCTTAAAGAGTTGAATTGATGACTTTAATGTTTATAATTGCCTAGGAAAGCACGGTAAGCCTTAGGTCTTATTGGTCATCAGAAGCCCGAAAGTCTGGCAACCAGTCTTACCAAGGGGTATCGTATTACCCAGTTACTAGGTTGTGGCGGTCAGATAGGCAGTCGCTCCATGTAGAATACTGGTATTCAGCTGCATCTGGTTAGACTGGAAGCCAACCCCAACATAGTTGGGAAAATGCTAGGCAGATTGGTATTTTACTACTATTACTACTTTTTTATTACTACTAGTGGTTCTGCGAACGGTAGACCTCGCGAGCACAAACTTTTTTGCAACAATAAATATACCACTAAAGTAATTAAAGTTATATTTACCATGTTCTTTTTCATCAGATTTCCACCAAATTTTTATGAGACCAACTTAAAGTTACTACCTAACAAATAAAAAAAGAACCAGCGAAATCGAATCTCATAAGACGGAGATATCCAGTAGCCCCCTTTTTGGAGGAAGAGGCACGCCTCCAATCAAAAATCCCCGACGACAAAAAAAGTCTTTAGAGTAGTAAAACCTGTACACCAAGTTTCGTCCAGATCGGTTGTAAGATACGACATTTAGAGGAGCAGCAACAAACTGACAGATGAAAGCTAATTTTGCCAGATTTTAAGCTGAGACGCTTCGCTCGCTCGGGCAATAAAACTGCACGCCCTCCACTAAAATTGCTGTACAAACATATTTGAAAAGCGTACGCAAGTGGCAGTGGAGGAGCGTGCCGTTTTAAGCTAAAAGATCTCTACGTGAGTACTTGTAACGTCCGGCTCCAATTCAAAAGGAGTGATTCTTTTTAGGGTGCCGTACCAAAATGGTAAAAAAGGAATCCTTATGGTATGACTCAGTCTGTCTGTCTGTCTGTCTATCACAGCTGGATATCTCAAGAACTACTAATGCTATCAACTTGAAATATTTGGAACAGTTTTAGATGACGTTTACCCAACTATTTTGCAAATAATAAAGATAAAAATATGTATTTATATTTTTTTTTTGCAACAGCTGCTGAAAGGGGGTCAAAATCCAAAGTGGGGCTACTAGGGTATGTGGGGTATCATATGAAAGAACGCTATTTGCACATTCTCAATTTTTTTTATATTTTTTTAGGCCGCATAGTTTTCTACTTTTGATGAAAAATGTAAAAAAAAACCGTTCCGAACGTCAAAAAAGTTCATAATATTTATTTGTTTATTATGTCACTATTACAACAACTGACTGATTTGATTGTGACAACTATAAGCATCATTCAATTGTGGATTAATTAATATGCGACTGCTTTTTCTCAGTAAGAAGAGTAATTCCATTCACATGAGTACATATTTTTAATCTATAGGTTCTATAGAATTTATTGAGCTTGCCAACGCTCACAAAATCCAACCCGCCGTGACCGTGCCAATATATTAATGAACTCGACTGTACCACAACTAAAAAGTGAAAAATAAAAACTTGGAAGAAGTCTGTTGTATTTTTTTGTAAAAAAGGTTCTATCACCACTCATATCAGATCATATTTCTATCTATTTCTCGAACGTACGTTCATTATTTTGCATTCAATTTTGTAGTGGGGCTTAAATATTCTCATGTCTGACTTAACCATGCTTTTCAAGTACGAGTAGCTTGTTATGTAGGAAATATATTTTAAAGTGGATATAAACGTAAACTGCTATTATTTCTGACGGAAGACAATGTCTTCTTATTACCTTTTTCCATTTAACATTGTAGCACAGATTGTAGTATGTTATGGCATAAATTTATTTAAAAAATCAGCCAAGTGCGTGTCAGACTTCGCACATTTAGGGTTCCGTACCAACTCTGATGTATCAATATATTGGTATTGGTTAGTAAAATATACGAAACAATAAAAACATTATCACCAAATATTAAGTTCATAGGTCAATGGGAAGTTAAAAAATTCTTCGGAACAAAATTTTGTTAAAAAATAAGCTTACTGGTGGCTTTTGGTGGCTAAAAACTACTGTATTTATCTACTCAACGAGCTCTAAACAACGATACCCCACTCGTTGGGGTAGGTAAAAAAAGTATTTTCACGCCCTCCCCCTCCTCTCCTTAACTGTATAGGAGCCCCCCTTAAAAACATTTTAAAATATTTTTTGCCGATTTGCATGGCTTTGGGGCAACAAGGTGCTCGACTGTGAAAATTTGAAGACTGGAGCTCGAACCCTTTTGGCTGTAAAACCCGTGTGACAGACGACGGATAGACGGACACGTGAGTGGCAGCAATAGGGCTCTGTTTGGACCCTTCGGGTACGGAACCCTAAAAACACACACAACAGCAGTTTCATTTTCCTTAACATTTGAGGTCATGGTTCCTGTGACCATATCCCTATGGGGGAGCACCCCATTGTTTCGAAATTAGCCTGATGAGCAATATCAACATTCCTGTTCATTTACGCGACTGACATTTATTCCCCTTTCATGCAGCTGTCTATTTTTTAACCCCCGACGCAAAAAGAGGGGTGTTATAAGTTTGACCGCTATGTGTGTGTGTGTGTGTGTGTGTGTGTGTGTGTATGTGTGTGTGTGTGTCTGTGTGTCTGTCTGTGGCACCGTAGCGCTTAAACGGGTGGACTGATTTGGATGCGGTTTTTTTTATTTGAAAGCAGGTTTTCCAGCGATGGTTCTTAGACATGTTTTATCAAAATCGGTTCAGCCGTTTCAAAGTTATCCGCTCTTTTGTTAGCTGCGGTAGGGATCTTAGACGCGTAATGGGTATTTACTCTACTTTCAAACCTTAGTGTGACCTAAAATTTGAAACATCCATGTATACTATCTATCTATGCAAGATTATGGAATTCTTGGTCTGATTCTGCAGCCAGGATATCCAGCACTAGTGTGCTGGATACACTCTTGAAAAAATAATAGCAGAAATGTCGTGTTTGGATTCATTTACATCAGTATTTGATTCTATATACAATGCAATGGTGGCAACAGGATGAGCTGATGCTGCAGCCAGTATGTCCAGCACACTAGAACACTCTTGAAAAAGTAATAGCAGATATGTCGTGTTTGGATTCATTTACATCAGTATTTGATTCTACATACATTGCAATGGTGGCAACAGGATGAGCTGATGCTGCAGCCAGTATGTCCAGCACACTAGAACACTCTTGAAAAAGTAATAGCAGATATGTCGTGTTTGGATTCATTTACATCAGTATTTGATTCTACATACATTGCAATGGTGGCAACAGGATGAGCTGATGCTGCAGCCAGTATGTCCAGCACACTAGAACACTCTTGAAAAAGTAATAGCAGATATGTCGTGTTTGGATTCATTTACATCAGTATTTGATTCTACATACAATGCAATGGTGGCAACAGGATGAGCTGATGCTGCAGCCAGGATGTCCAGCACACTAGAATACTCTTGGTAAAATAATATAGCAGATATGTCGTGTTTGAATTAGTTTTGATCAGTATTTGATTCTACATACAATGCAATGGTGGCTACACGATGAGCTGATGTTTCAGTCAGGATATCCAGCACACTAGTACACTCTTGAAAAAAAATAAGAGATAAGTAGTAGTGTTTGTATTCGTTTTTTATCAGTATTTAATTCTATTTGCAGTAAGATGGTGGCATCATTACAAGTTAATGTTATGTGCAGAGAAACTTAACATTCTGCAGTAATAAAAATGCATTTCTATATTGTTAAATTGTTTAAAAAGTTTAAAAATGTTAAAATAAAAATTAAATTTAAAATTTAAAAAACCCCCAACGCAAAAAAGAAAAGGGAACATTTAAAAAGTCAAAAATAATACCTATCGTTGAGCCATCAAATTCGATTGAGTAATACCTACATATATTTTAATTACAGAAATTGATGGATGGCACGATAAGGTTTGCTCATTGAAATGGTGCTATAATGTCACGGCGGGGTACCGCATAAGTAAGTCAGACCCTTCACTTGATTGACTATCTACATATGCGGTACCCCGCCGCGACATTATAGGACCATTTCAATAAGCAAACCTTATCGTGCCATCCATCAATTTCTGTAATTAAAATATATGTAGGTATTACTCAATCGAATTTGATGGCTCAACGATAGGTATTATTTTTGACTTTTTAAATGTTCCCTTTTCTTTTTTGCGTTGGGGGTTTATTAAATGTTTAATTGGATGAAGATAATCCAAAAGAAACGACCGCTAAGGTTTTGGCGCGGTATGATATTACATAATTTGTAAGTTTTACAGCTTTGACATGCTGTAAACTCTGGATTCCCCTTGCGTACGGCGACTGACTCTCGCTTTAATGAATAATGAATAGAAAAAAGAAAGAAAAACCGGTCAAGTGCGAGTCGGACTCGCGCACGAAGGGTTCCGTACCATATTATATGTTTAACAATCGCAAAGAAAACTTTTTACTTATTGTGTAATGATACTGTGAATTACAAGGTTATTTTTTGCAGTTGCAGTAAATCACCCATGTTTAAACAAAATACCTTATGAATCGCCGTTTTCAGTATTGTTGATTAAATACAGTATTCATGGTACCTACATGGTATAAAGAAGTTTCAAATTCCTAATTTGTTGAATTGTTGCGCTAGAGCTCGTACAAAAATGGTCTAAAATTTACAACTTTTGCGGCCCCCTATTTCTTAATTTTAAAAGATAAAAAAAAAATATGTTTGTACTCTACTCAATGAGTTCTAGACGATGACACCCCACAACATGCTAGATTAATTTTTTTTTTTTTTTTCAAAATGAAAAGTTTATTGTATGGGGACCGACCCCTTATATTTTGCTTTATTTTTATTATTTGTTGTTATAGCCATAATAGACAGCGGAGGCTTAGTAAGTTTGTACTGGACTGTACGGGTTGTCTGTTTCATGGATTTTAATTTTCTTGCGCGGAACCCTAATTATTTTTCTAAAATAAAAATAGCCTAAGTTACTCCTTAAAACATCAGCTATATGCCGTCAAAATCGGTGAAAATTCGTTTGGCAAGTTTCCTAACTTGACTCAAAGTGCCATTTTTTTAATCGGACTGCGCTTTAAAATTCTTCTTACAAACTTTAACATCCCTAAACCTCATTTGAGGCGTAGTTTTGAAAAACTAATAATGACAAACATTATTACTTACTTATGCAAGTATTTGTGCTAAGTTTCAAGTTCATTAACCAAATTAATAAGATTTTTCATATAAACTGTATCTCTGTTTTCACGAACACAGATAAAGAATTTCAAAAATCGTCTGGTATGTTTCCATAACTTGACTAAAACATTATTTACACCAATTTTAGAGTTAATCAAGCCCCCCCTAAAATCCTCCGCTATAAAATTAACTTTTCACCCTTAGGGGTAGATTTTTGGAAAACCCTGATACACGTTAGTCTTCATTTTTGGTCTCAAGTATAAAAACTGAGTTTTGAGTTAATCGGACCGCGTGTTAAAGTTCCTCCATACAAACTTTGACACCCTCAATCCCTCCTTAGGGGGTAGTTTAGGAAAACTAAAAATGACAATTTTTATAATTTACTTAGATGAATATTCGTGCTATGTTTCAAGTATATTCACAAGTATACTCAAGGGATAGGATTTTTCATACAAACTTTCATCCCCTATTTTACCCCCTTAGGGATGGAATTTCCAAAAATCCTTCCTTAGTGGATGTTTACACTATATAAGGTATCTATGTGCAAAATTTCAAATCTCTAGGTCCATTGGTTTGGGCTGTGCGTTGATATATTAGTCAGTGACTCAGTCAGGACTTTGATTTTTTTATATATATAGATTTACCATGTTATTTTAAGACCACAGACTTCTTATAGGTTTTCCTGTAATCTACAGGTATAGAAGTATTTTCTATATTTTTTTCAAAATTTTAGGCTCAGTAGTTTCGGAGATAAGGGGGGGGAATGGTCAATTTTCGTCTATTTTCTTAAATAACTTTAAAACAATATATTTTAAAATTATAAAAAAAATATATTTGAGACCCTCATAGTAAGCCCTTTCATTTGATATGTCACACGGTACAGTTTACAAAACTTTTTTTTTAAATTTTCTTATTTTCCCCCTAAAAGTGACTCTCATATTCAAAATTCATATATTTACTTTAGCTGTACGTGTTTGGGTCACAGAAATTCATATGTGTACCAAATTTGAACTTAATCGGTCCATAAGATTCGGAGCAAATTGGCTGTGACAGACGGACAGACAGACAGACAGACACACGAGTGATCCTATAAGGGTTCCGTTTTTTCCTTTTGAGGTACGGAACCCTAAAAATGGTTTATTCTGCATTATTTTTTATTTTATTGTTTTTTATTCTGCTGTTTATTAGATTTTTTTATTTTTTTATTTTCTTCTGTAATTTAAATTCTTCTGTAATTTTTTTTTTCGGTTTCTGTCTATTAAAATCAATATAATATTTGCATAAAATGTGTTCGATGTTCACAAATGCTTTAATGAATAATGAATAGAAAAAAGAAAGAAAAATGGTTTATTCTGCATTATTTTTTATTTTATTGTTTTTTATTCTGCTGTTTATTAGATTTTTTTATTTTTTTATTTTCTTCTGTAATTTAAATTCTTCTGTAATTTTTTTTTTCGGTTTCTCTCTATTAAAATCAATATAATATTTGCATAAAATGTGTTCGATGTTCACAAATGTAAAGCATTATAGTAACTACTGAGCTTGATTGTATTTAGTTGTACTTTTCAATGTTTATGAGGAACTTTGGCTCCTGAGATACAAGTATCTTTTTACTTAGTTCAGGAGCCAGCTGTTCAACCTGTCTGACTGCCACTTGTACTATCATGTTTAGTGTATGTGTTCTATGTGTTTCTCTTTGTACAATAAACTTATTATTTATTATTTATTTATTTATTATTTATTTGCCGTGGTTTGGTCTGGTTTCCGAAATCAGACGAAACGACGGCAAATGTTAATGTAAAAATGTAAACACATATTTGATAGTGTTGCGAATAATATATTTTGATCAAGATACAACCTCATTAACCTGTAAAATGCAAAAAACGCAAGAAAATTTGAATTTCGCGGGCTACCATTGCGGATTCACCTTAAAGTATTTTACAGAATTCTAACCAGGCACACTTAAACTGCAAGTATAAACAACTCGAGGGATTCCATACGTTGGCAATAAACCAGACTAACGCGCGCTATATAGCCCATATATCACGGTGACCTGAACTGGAACTGCCTAGGGCACGTCAAGTAGATAAGTTTTGAACAGACCTAAGTACATCGGCGCGGAGAAAAAAAAAAATAAAAGTGTGAAAGTTATGTAAAGTGAAAAGGTCTAAACGTTAACGATACTCTACAGGCATTCTTTTAAGCTTCACTGTTCCCTACATTTATCTCGTCAAAATGTTGGGAACAGCTGATTTTTTTCGCGATTTCAGGTTTGGTCCCTTAGTAAAAGTTGTTCATAATTTTTGTAAAAAATAAATTTTGTTTTTACAAAGAGTCGGTTGTATTTTTTTTGTAAAAAAGTTTTTTATTTACTTAATGAAAAGGACAGGCAATAATTAACTACCTTCATAAGAACTGTTTAATTTGTAACAATTCTTCATAGAATGAAAGGCTTAAAATGCAACTCAAACGCACTTATACCGAAGAGCTTCAAACAAGTATTAAGTACTAGCTTTTGCCCCCGGCTTCGGCCGCATTTATTGTATACCATATAAACTTTCCTCTTGAATCACTTTATCTATTAAAAAAAAACGCATCAAAATCCGTTGCGTAGTTTTAAAGATCTAAGCATACATAGGGACAGACAGACAGTGGAAAGCGACTTTGTTTTATACTATGTAGGGATAAAAAGAAAAGAAAGGAAGAAAACACATTTATTTAGCACAGACTAAATTAAAGAGCCACACAAAATAATAATAGCAGATTAAAATAGGAACAATAAAAAAAATAATAAATAAAAAAAATCAACATTTGCGATAACAACACCAAAAAATGTCAATGCAGGAATGTGTGCCTCACGGCTGTGACAAAAACTATACAACTACAAAAACTATGTAGTGATGATTTATAAAAATATAGTTTCTTTTAAGAGAGCGCGACCCCGAAACAGTTGCTTGCACTCTGTGAACGTGTTACTCCGAGATATTCGGCACATCAATGAGTCAAATGCTCTTTTAACGCATTTCCACGTGCTTCCGAGCCAGTCTTTTTCTATTCTATTTTAACAAGCTTTTATTTTACTTGAAACATTTGTATGTTAGTCTTCCGTTTCATTTGTAATTTTTTGGTTACTTCCACGCATAGACTTATAAAAAAAGGATGACTCCACGCCACGCACGCATATCGAAAGTGAAGCACAGTAAGTTTACGGACCGTTTGTACAAACACTCCTCACGCACACATTTACATCATAGTATGCCGACCGACGTGACACGAGCGACGGCGTCTTTGCAAGTACTCAAATCACGCACACATAGATAGGTACGGTCCTTCACTTTCGATATGCGTGGCGTGGAGTCTTCCTTTTTTATACGTCTATGCTTCCACGTTTACGTTTGAGCTGACATTTCAGAGATGGCCTCGTGGTAGTCGTGGGGCTATCCTCCTCTGTTCTTTCCAGATAAATAGATAAATAGGAGGACAGTTGAGTTAGTGCTTATACAGGGTGTATCAGAAAGATAAGGTGTAATTTAAGGGTGTGGTACAGACCATCAAACTGAAGAACTTTCTCCATGGGACCAACATTATCAGCTGTCCCGTACAAGACTTCAATGCCTACTCGCCCCAAATGTATGGAATAGCTGATTATTTTTTCTTGCTTACGATATTAGTTCCATGGAGAAAGTTGTTCAGTTTGATGGCCTGTACCCACGCCCACCTTACTGGTACACCTTTTGTCTGTATGTCATCGGTTGAATAACTCTGGCAAATAACTATTTCCAAATAGATGAGCCGGTGAACTTCGTACCACAAAATTTCGATATTTTTTGTTTCGGCTGCTCCTTTGGGTTTTTCCTCATTTTCTTTTCTCCTAAAGCACCCAAGTATTCAGGTGAACAAAACATATTTTTTTTTAATTCAAATCGGTCAAGCCGTTTTTGAGTTTTAGCGAGACTGACGAACAGCAATAGATTTTTATGTAACGTGTAACGTTAAATGCGCAAAACCTCTTAAGGGGTCATTGTACTCATCATTATGAACAACTTTTACTATGAGACCAAACCTGAAATCGCGAAAAAAAAATCAGCTGTTCAGTACATTTTGACGAATTATGCGAACATAAATGTACTGAACAGCTGATTTTTTTTCGCGATTTTGCGGTTTGGACCCCTTAAGAGGTTTTGCGCATTTAACGTTACACGTTGATGAAAGACTAGATGACCCGGTGAACTTCGTACCACGTGATACAGTAATTAGTTTTTGCGAGACTAGCTGCACGGCAATTGATTTTTATAAAATACTTGGGGTCGGCGCAACACGTGTTCTTCTTCCACTCTCCCCTGTCAACCGTCACGCTATCATTCACTCCCTTCTCTTTCATATCATTCCTCACACAATCCATCCATCTTTTCTTTGGCCTTCCTCTGCCTCTCCATCCATCAACATGTATATTCATCACTCTTTTAGTCACATGCGTTTCGTCCCTCCTCATCACATGCCCATACCAACCCAAACGATTTCCTTTCAACTTTTCTGTCACTGGCGCCACTTTCAAACTTCCTCTTATATACTCATTTCTTACTTTATCCATTCTCGTCACTCCACACCTCAACATTCTCATCTCCGCTGCAAGCAATCTTTTTCATCCGTCTTCTTCACAGCCCAGCATTCCGATCCATAAATTAAGGCAGGCCTTATGATTTATTTTTATTACACGGCTTAAGAAACCAATTACATAAATCAAAGTAATAATAAGTACAAGTATAATAAGTAAACTAATAACAACAATTAAATACATTCTTCTCACAAAAATGTAGGCACATGACCATTAAATAGGGATGATGACTAAAAATTTATTTTTTGTCCATCATAGAGATTATTAAAAAATATGGACACGTATTTTTTCTTTTTTTTACGTAATCAAAAAATTACGGCGATACATTGAGTTAAAATATGGCATGACGTCACGCGTAGCTAGGTTTTATACGTACAAGTGACGTAGCGACCCACCACTCCCCAACTTTAATGAGTGATAGCTAAGTAATTTTTTATTAATATGATAAAGCAAAAAATACGTGTCTAATATTTTTTTATTATCTGACTGACGGACTAAATAGAATTTCTTTTTTTTACCCAGGCATCATCCCTATTGGCGAATTTATTAGCGAACAGATCGCAGTCCAGTATCTGCTGCGAAGATAATATCGACTGCTAAGCGTTCACGGACTTCTTTAACTTGAGGAGCATCCCTGGGTCGCAAGTTGTTCCTGTAGATCACAGGTCGCCATTTCATCAATCCTGATAAGTACAAATTGAAAAGAATTGAGATCGGGAAGTGACTTGAAATCATTTTGTTTATTGAATTGCTATGATGAGTATTTAAAATAATAATTTCTTGTGTATCGTTCGATAACTGAAATGATTAGTTTACGTTTAAACCGTTCATAATGAAAGG
Source organism: Cosmia trapezina (assembly GCA_905163495.3). Taxonomy (NCBI): domain Eukaryota; kingdom Metazoa; phylum Arthropoda; class Insecta; order Lepidoptera; family Noctuidae; genus Cosmia; species Cosmia trapezina. Next base: position 3,765,518 of record LR991019.1, read on the forward strand.
GCTACCAAGGGATTAAAATTTAAGCGCTTATATGTGCATTATCCACGTGAACCCACTCCTCACACTCCTGATAAGCCTATTAAGCTCACACACGGATTAATTAGTTGGACTGCTAATTAAGATATGCATACATTGGTGGTATACCTATCTAATTAATAAAGTGCACAAGTAATCTCAATACTCAATACTTTATTTGCATTCCACAATGTGTATTATATGGTAACTTAAAAATATGTGATCATTATGGGCCCTGTCGGGCACAGCAAAAATAGCAGGAGAGAGGAAGCTTTGAAAACTTAAATCTATTATTAATGCTTGTTTTTTTTTTACTGTACTTATTAGATAAATAATTATAATAATATATTTATTTAATCAGGCACCAAGTCATAATAAATAATAATCAAAATTACATAACATTCATTAAATTCATTCATCATAAAAATTTAAAATCTGTGGAAACGTTATGGATAGTAGGTACCTACATTTAGCCATATGTTTTACCATATTTTAATATACATAACATACATTTGGGAAAAACAACCAATTGTGGTAGCGATTTTGTTTTTTAAGATACTTTTCAACCTTTTTACCTTAGTAATTATGGTTGAAAAGTGGTTGACCGCAAAATGTCCGCCACAGAGGCAGCTGCATGCGTTGACGACGGTCGGTCGGCGACGCAGTCCGGTGCGTCGTCGCAACGCTTGCTCGTTCTAAAATACATGAGAATTTAATGTACTTTAGAACCGAGCAAGCGTCATTGACGACGCAACGCAACGCAATAATGAGGCCTCAGCCTAACGCGTGTCGCTCGTGTGTAAGCAGTTAAGGCTTGTCCTCCCAAAATACGGCGGAACTAAGTAACTTTGTGTCCATTTTTTACAGTAACTATAGCATATTTTTGAATGAAAAATACACAGTAATCTACTATACATAAGAAGTGATTTCATTTGTTCTGAAATGTATTTTAGTTTGTAGAACTAAGGAAAAAAAATACTAAATCCAGGTTTATTTCTGTCTATTTATATACAGTTTTCATTAAAAGTGTTCATATTTATACAGTTCTTCACAAAATAATAAGGAATGATTTCATGTGATTACTTTTTTAGTTCAATCAATAGATTTTTTTGTAAATCGGTAATTACTTCATATTTTGCAAGCGTTGAGTCATCGCACTTCTCTTTCTTTTCTATAAAGTCCGACAGTGACCGCGCTTTTTACGGCGGACAAGCAATAAAGAACACTCGGTGAACCAGTCGCGATGAAATAGAAATTAAAAACTCTTTTATCTTCGAATTTGACTCGTCTACTTACTGATGGCTTTTCACAATTATTTATTAACTGATGTTGTATCAGTGACCTGTATTTTCGTTGTCATAAGGTTTATGTAAGAGGTCAGAATAACTGAAAGGCCTGTAAGTTTCAGTCAAAGCTCGCCCCTTTTGGGTACAGAAACAATACAATCATCGATCACAGCAAATACGTGATTTGGACGAGCATCCTACAGTTAGTATTAAAGCATTTGCCATCTTGTTCTACCCATCTATAACTGCACCTCTTGGACACCACTTTCGTCGATTTACCATCGGTACCTAACCACAATTTACCATTTAATCTGAAAGGAAAATTCTACAAAGCTCTAAAAGCGACCGAAATACCAAATCCAAAATACCTCTTTGGACACGTACACGGCTACATATCAATCAAGCTTATATTTCCAGTATGAGCTGACCTCTCAGTGTACGGCAATCGTATTACTTTTCGAGATCAGCTTATATTGGAAATGTATAGCTAGATATGCAGTCGTGTGTACAACGCGTAGGTTTTCATTTTGTAACATGCACTTTCGAAATTGTGTGGACCATGCTCGCATAGCTATTGAAATCACTCCATTTTTACCACGTTTTTATTTTAATGTTGCTGTTGTCTATTGGTGCTTGAGTTTATTGGCAATCGGATAGAAGCCTGGAATACCTATTTGTAGGCTTACAAATATTTGATCTGTTTGAAAAGTATCGTGTGCAAATGAATTCGGAACGGATTTTTTAAACTTCAAACCTATCCTCTTCATTATTCATCAGGATAAAAAATCTACTTCTTTGTCCTAACGATATGATATATAAACATTGAGAGCCTAAATAAAATATTCGTATTAGATGTTTTACGAATATTTTATTTGGGTGACATGTCTACCGAACTAATATTAGCACTATAGTTGGAAGGGCCTGGATGTCGTATCCAGGCCCTTCCTTGTCATCAATAACTGAAACAACAGATGCGGGCCATTTTTAGGGTTCCGTACCAAAATTGTAAAAAAGGAACCCTTATGGTGTGACTCAGTCTGTCTGTCTGTCTATCTGTCTGTCTGTCACAGCTGGATATCTCAAGAACTACTTATGCTATCAACTTGAAATTTGGAATAGTTTTAGATGACATTTACCCAACAATTTTGCAAATAAGAAAGAAGTAAAAATAATTATATTTTTTTTGTAAAAGGGACTGAAAGGGGGTCTTCAAAATTCAAAGTGGGGCTACTAGGGCATGTGGGGTATCATATGAAAGAGCGCGGTTTGCACATTCTTAAACATCTATTAATTTTTTTTTAGGCCGCATAGTTTTCGACTTTTGATGAAAAATGTAAAAAAAATACCGTTCCCCCCCCCCCCTTATCTCCGAAGTTTGCAAAGATAAAAATCTGAAATTATTCTATGTGATAGAAGTTTATGTAAAGATTACAGGAAAAATAAAACGATGTCTCTAAATAACACACTTTTTCAGAAATCGGAACGGAACCCTCAGTGCGCGAGTCCGACTTGCTCTTGACCGGTTTTTTTCTTTTGTCCTTCGACTACCAAATCGTCTTACTTGGCAACAAACATCACTCGAAATGTACCTACAATTCGTTTTACCTTCATCTCAACCTTTCAAAATCATTTGTTATGTTTGAATCGATGGAGAGGCCTGCATTATTACTGGGCTGTCTTCGACGGACTCTATAAATGGAACGGCCCCGACTTAAGGCTCTTACAGACAGAGGCGATATCGCGTCGCGACGCGATATTTTTCTACGGATATAATATCGAAATATCGCGTCGCGACCGCGTTATCGCCTCTGTCTGTAAGAGCCTTTACTAGTTGTATAGGTCGTGGGTTCGAACCCAGACAGGCGCTTTACTTCATCACTACTGCTCTCAAAGTCAAAACGGTGTCAGAGAACATCGTGAGAAAACCAGCCATGTCCTAGAACCAAAAATTCGAAGACATGCGACATCTACCAACCTGCACTGGGCCCGCGTGGTGGATCACTGCCCGCGCATGTATTATACATATAAACCTTCCTCTTGAATCACTTTATCTATTAAAAAAAACCGCATCAAAATCCGTTGCGTAGTTTTAAATATCTAAGCATACATAGGAATAGACAGACAGCGGGAAGCGCCTTTTGTTTTATACTATGTAGTGATATTACGTATATATTATTTCGCTGATAGTGATTCTCCTTCGAAATGGTTGCAATTCAAATGAATATTTTAATACGTTACGCGCGGTTACGCTTTCATAGTTAATGCTACTCATATTTCACGTAGAGCTGCTGTATTTGGTATTACGTTTCTACGAATTATTATGATCATTTAAATTTGCTGGGGCTTACTATAAACTCTTATAGCAGGGCAGAAGTTGAACGTTTCCACTGAGAGAGAGAGAGAGAGACAAAGCTATATATGACCTAAAGCACCGTCACTCTCTCTCACTGGAAACGTTCAACTTCAGCCCTGCTATAAGAGATCATAGTAAGCCCCGTTTAAACCACGAGCTAAGGCACCTGTCCCACCACCGACGAATAATATCGCTACGGGATTTTATCGCGCACTGCATTTTCAACTCTCGGTGTTGAGCCGAGATTCGAGAATACAATAGAGTGCAACTCAGCGCGTCGAAAAAACACACTGTTCGATTTTCAACTCTAGGCGCTAAAAAGAGCGTTGAAAATCCAGTACGCGAATAGAGTAAGTAGTACACACTACACACAAACACTTGACACCTACACATAACTTGCATATTCGCGTAATCCATTTTGTAATACGATTAATAGGGATTAATATCGTTATCCTTAGATTGACAGACGTAATTAGCATGAAATCGAGATTACTGTTGAGGTGGTTTCATTTTACCAATTAGGCAAACCAGTGCAATATCAACATACAAGTAATACCTATCACAACTCGGATTTCAGCTCTGATTGCAATAAGGGATGGTATTATGTATGTATCTTCTTTTATCGATTGGGGAATGATCGGCCCTTGCGTTAGAAAACATTATGCAATGGGTAGGGATCCGATGCAAGTATGAGATGATAGTCAATCTGCCTAGCCTCTTCCCAACTAAGTTGGGGTCGGCTTCCAGTCTAACCGGATGCAGCTGAATATCAGTATTTTACATGGAGCGACTGCCTCTCTGACATTCACAACCCAGTAACTGGGTAATTGGTACGATAACCCTTGGTAAGACATGGTTGTCAGACTTTCGGGCTTCGACGATCCGTAACGACTGTCACAGTTAAGATTTACTTTTGCAACAACAAAAGTCGATTCGAACACTTGTGTTTTCTAAACACAAGTGTTAATTTTCTGTACCTTACACAATTTCATAATTCTCTAAGTTTGCGTTTTAAAATAACTACTTACTAGACTTTCTAATAAAAACAGGGGAAGCGAAATTCAATCTGATTCTAATGAATATAATTCTGTAAAGACATATTTGTTACGGTTGCAAATCATGTTTTGATCAACATACAACCTAGTACTGCCTTGCAAATTGCAAAAAAAGATAGAAGAATTTCGCGGGCTACCTTGACGCATTCGCCAGTACAAGTACTTACTTAATTCTTTAAAAGTTTGTCCGTCTCAAAGATAAAAGTTTGTCAATGTTTTTTTTTTTCTTTAATAAATTAAGTAGGTTAAGTCAATAACCACTGATTGGTTCTCTGAAGAGTTATTATAATAACTCGCTGACAGTTCTAACTGATAGCTAGTGAAGGTATGGGAATTCTAAAACAGTTTGAAGTGCTTTAAAATTCTCATGTTCATCAAAATAACTCACGTGTGAAAATGGTTAGCTGGTCAGCTGTGTTTACGGCTATCCAGGGTGTATCGTACAAACCAATAATTAACCAACACACCTCGACGACGCTCTGTAATAACACCTATGTTTTAAATATCACCTAGGCTGTCAAATCCAGGGTATTTCGTACAAACAGACAATTAAGTCCCCACACCTCGAGGGCCGCCTCAGTAATTAAAGAGCTTTGTTTAACTGCACCTATGATTTAAATATTCGTTTTTTTAGGCCAGGTCAGTCTGGAGTGCATCGAACCGCTTGAATGAGGCTGTCCGGCACTTGAATGAGTAATGCCTACCTATTAATTACACGTTATAGTGAGTACAGTGGCGAGACAGTGCTTTCGGCCGAGTAAACGGTGGGTCTGTATTTTTGTATTTTGTAAACACATCACCGAGTGCTCGGCCGAGCGCTCATCCGCAGTTTTGGTCACGTCCGGCGACCCAGCCTCAGCCGCTACGGCTCGCACGGGTGCCTATGCTTTGCTACGACAGGCGGTGTTGCTCTCCCTCCGCGTCTCCGGTTACACTCTAGGGGGAGCACCCAAAAGCCTACGTAAAGTCGGGGTGCCCCGATTCGGTTTTATTTATTTATTTATTTTCATTCATTAACACATACATTTGTTTTAACAGGTAATACCCAAGTTAACAAAAGTAGTCATAAAATTATTGCTAATTGTCCCAAGTAACGGGTCTGGGTAGAAGCACAAGTTCGTGCAACATTTGCTGATGGAGTGCGTTAAGAACAAAAATGAAAGAGATTCATTGATTAGGGAGTTTGATTTAAATATTTTAGATCTTGGGCTTATTTTCACTATTTTAGCGAAACCTAAATCAAATGTTGCAAAAAAACTGTGTGGTCTAGTACAACAGCTTGATCAATGAATGTTAAATAATAAGGATAATAAGAATAGTGTTATTATATGTTAACTTTAGTGGTGTAAGAGTAGTGATAAGGTACAATAGGGTTGGCGTATCCATGTGGATAAAAACCCTTTTCACACCACCTGCTCGAAAATGTCAAATTATATGTCAAGCAACCTTAACCTAAAGTGAGTCATTAGTGGCCGGGGGCACAGCCGGTCAATAATGTTGTACTGGATTTCATTATGACCCGCTGGTCAATAATGTGATTTGAATTTGGAATCTCACATGCTCAGCTAAATTGGCAGTATAGTACTAACAAACACCTTTTGGTGCCAGAGAGAGGAAAGCTATTCTCGAAACCCTTACTACGCGTGGATGATATTCTCGATTTCCTACAAAATCATAACGACTGCTTCTTCATATCGTTGCCATGTTTTCGAAGACATAATATTGTAAGAATAATTAGATAACTACGAACCATTTTTCATTTTTTTTTAATTTTTTTTTTTTAATTTTGGAACGAAGTTCCTTATCGCGCGTTGTAAAAGGGGGCTAGACGGAAAAAAGTCTCACGAAAAGTTGTCACGACACTTTTTGCTATAGGTAGCTATTGTAAGCCGTGCGGCGTGCGCATGTTTCTCTGTCTGTCTCTCTCTCTCTCTCTCTTATAGAAAGCAAGCCAGATATTTTCATTTCTATTTCGCATTGAACAGTGTGGTGTCGCGATGATGATGATGATGATGATGATGATGATGATGATGATGATGATGGTGATGATGATGATGATGATGATGATGATGATGGTGATGACGATGATGATGATAATGATGATGATGATGGTGATGATGATGATGATGGTGATGATGATGGTGATGATGATGGTGATGATGATGATGATGATGATGATGATGATGATGATGATGATGATTATGATGATGATGATGATGATGATGATGATGATGATGATGATGATGATAAGTATAAAAATAAAATTTTGTTACAATTCCTTCACCAATTAATCGAAAGGAACATGGTGATGATGGTGATGATGATGATGATGATGATGATGATGATGATGATGATGATGATGATGATGATGATGATGATGATGATGATGATGATGATGATGATGATAAGTATAAAAATAAAATTTTGTTACAATTCCTTCACTAATTAATCGAAAGGAACTTCGTTCCATCCGGGTGTCCCTTGACACCTCTCAAGTTTTTTTTTTTTTTAAATTACACATCAACATCTATAAACGTAACAAATAAAAACTTAACTTTATCTTTGCACAACTGGACTAATGTCTCAAATGTTACCATTAACTTCAATTAATATGTAAGTGCATATAACTAACTAGTTCTAAATATGTTATTCTTACTGTTTGTTTATTTAATAAATACTTTGTTTTTCGTACTATGGCTATTATTTTCTCACAGTAGGTGTAAAAAGTAGAGTATCCTCCTCTGGGCTAAAGGTGTCTTTGCCTTGGGCTAGCTTGAATCCCTCGCTGCATTCAGGATTCTTGTATTAACTCCCTCGCTTCGCTCGTGAGTTAAACTCTTAACTACCTCGCTGCGCTCGGGAGTTAAATCCCGAATCCTTCATTGCGCTCGAGATTCAATATGACGCCCGTGACATAAGACACAACTTTAGCCCCTCGGTGCATAATCTACTATTATTATTTTTTAAGAAATAAAAAAAAAAAAAAAAAAAAAGAAGCACAAGTTACGCAGTGGACAACATACTAAGTGTCACCCTCTGGAATTCCGCCAAAGAGCAAGAAAATATGTCCAAACGCCGAGAGACACTATTGAGTATTCTTACTGCACGAATCGCCGGTGCACACTTTAATAAGTTTGTACGGGTAGCTGGAACTTTAAAAAGTTCCTCCCTCGGACCCAATCGTAACCTCCTGTCTGGAACGAGTAATACCAACGATTCCAATATTTGTGGAATCTTTGTGGTTTTTGGAATCTATCCGACCTATTTTACCCATGAAGTGGTGGACAGCGGGAATTATTTTTAAAACTTGTTTCGCTGTCCCCCATTGGTGGCTAAACAGGTGGTGGACATCTTTAATATACCGACGACGTCGGCCTAGAGCGCAACGCGTCCATTGCTTGGTTTAAACCGGTGCATACTGCTTTTTGGCAATCAGCCTGAAGCGCGGTGCGTCCCTCGCGCGACGCAACTCCGCCGCGCACCTTCCTCACCTCTTGTACAGCACTCACTCACCCAAATGCAAAGCTCAGCTTAGGCCTCGTGGACGGTACCTATTTACGTCTGTGAAAACAAGAAAATGCAAAAAGATTTCCATTTTTAGGGTTCCGTACCAAAATGGTAAAAAAGGAACCCTTATGGTGTCACTCAGTCTGTCTGTCTGTCACAGCTGGATATCTCAAGAACTATTAATGCTATCAACTTGAAATTTAGAATAGTTTTAGATGACGTTGTCCCAACTATTTTGCAAATAAGAAATAAATTAAAATATTTCTATTTTTTTGCAACAGGGACTGAAAAGGGTCTTAAAAAATTAAAGTGGGGCTACTAGGGCATGGGGGTATCATATAAAAGAGCACTGTTTGCACATTTTCAAACATTTTTTTTTCTTTTTTTTAGGCCGTATAGTTTTCGACTTCTGATGAAAAATTTTAAAAAAATACCGTTCCCTCCCCCTTATCTCCGAAGTTTGCAAAGAGAAAAATCTGAAATTATTCAATGTGATAGAAGTTTATGTAAAGATTACAGGAAAAATAAAACGATGTCTCTAAATAGCACACTTTTACAGAAATCGTAACGGAACCCTCGGTGCGCGAGTCCGACTCTCGCTCTTGACCGGTTTTTTTATAAATACAGAGTATTGTTCCTTTTATTTTTCTTTAGCTTTTTTCAGGTAGCTGCAGAATATGGCTTTCTTAGTGAAGATAATCTTTTCAGCTTGGGAAAATTTTAAAAAGAAAAACTGCTCCAGCTCAGACCTCTGAAGTGTTAAACTCGACCTAGGGTTGAACTTAAAGTGATGTCTGAACTTGAATTATGAGTCTATCTTCTTGAAGAACGAAGAGCATCACTTCTCATTTAGTTTCTTCATTATTCTAGTTCGTACTACTTAATTAATTATTCGTAGTTTTAAGTATTAATTCGTAATTTCGTCAAAAGGTACATTGTGCCCTGCTTTCAACAGAGATGATGCCTGGGTAAAAATAAAGAAATTCTATTTAGTGCGTCAGTCAGATAATCGTACTAGAAAGGCGAAAGTTTGTGAGTGTGTGTGTCTTTGTATGTTTGTTACTGCTTCACGGGCAAACGGCTGGACCAATTTTGATAAAATTTGGTATGGAGGTAGCCGAGACCCTGGATTAATACATAGGCTACTTTTTATCCCGATCTACTAGGGTGATACCGCGGGGCGCAGCTAGTAATAGTATAAATGTGAAAGTTTGCATATTTGGATGTTTGTTACTCATTCACGCAAAAACAGCTGGACAGATTTGGATGAAATTTGGCAACAGATAGACCATGATCTAGCTTAGGACATAGAATACTTTTTATCCAGTTATTACATTCCCGTGCGACCTCCACGCGGGCGAAAGCTAGTTGCAGTTATGGGTATTTTTAAGTCACTAGATTTGTTAAACGATGGATGGACTGTGTGAAAGATGACATGGCTACAAAGGGAGTGACTACCGAGATGACGACTAATAGAGAAGTATGGAAAAAAGGACATGTTGCGCCGACCCCAAATAGATTGGGATAAGGGCAGGAGAATGATGATGATGATAGATTTGTTATACATGAAATTATTTAATGAAACTGCGGCGTTTAACGCTACTTGTTTTGCTGCTCCTCATAAACTCAAACTCAAGCTCAACCCATTTATTTCAAATAAACTAATTACAGGCACTTTTTAATTGTCAAGGGCATACTGTAAGTACATAAGTTTAAGGCGCAGATTTCCTGAAAACGTTCATAAAGGTGGTTTTTTAAAGCTGTGTATCTCATAAAACGTAAATAATTTTGACTTGTAAAAAAAATATGATATTTTCAAGTCCTTTTCGCATACAGTGATGGAAGCCAAAACATAATTAAACATACTTTAATGCACCAAAAAAATCTTTAAACATACCTCCTAATAATCTTTAAAAGCTGTTTATCCCTTCATTAGCAATTATAATTATAATTATACCATGAAATGTCAAATTCCAAACTGCATCCAGTGATGGATTACTTTTTATTAAATACATAGTTCATTTCTAATTTTATACGATTTTATTTGCACTTTTACGATATAATTCCGGTACGCGTGAGAATCTTCTATCTCGTGCGTCAAACTAGACAGCCATAAAGCCATTTCACTTACACAACGAGTTAAAACACGCTTGGAACCAGGGCCTTAACTTAATGCTGTTTAGTTGTTTTTGAGCTGTCTGAACTAATAGAATACGAAAAGTTATGAGCAATATTAGCCAATCTTTTTAAAATGACACGGTGTCGGTGACTTCGGTTTTTCACGTTAACATTGTTTTAGGCTTTGGTTTATCTAATATCACTTTTCTTTATAACTTGATCAAACCGGCAAATATTGTGTTTTAAGATAATTACTTTAATTGACTCTGTTGCTTTTATTTGTTTTCAGGTATCTAGTTATGTGACGTAATTTTATCAACATGGAGTATATAAAATTTAAATTTTAACAATGTTGACCTACATCATAAAGGGATTACCCTTTTACTATGTAGGTCAATACAGTAAAACTATCCCTGCTGTATGGAGGGAAAAACATTTTAGAATCCCGTAGCCAATATAAAATTGTACTAGCTATTTCCATACTGCCTAAGGGATTCTGCACTATTTAATAGTTACCGTGCCCTATTTCCGCACGGTAACTAGAGTTACCGTGCGGAAATAGGGCACGGTAACTATTCCATCACAGGTAACTCAATCTGAGGTCATCATCATCATCTGCCTAGCATGCACCTGAATATTTTACATGGAGCGAATGCCAATCTGACCTCCACAACCCAGTTACTGGGTAATACGATACCCCTGGGTAAACTGGGTTGTCAGACTTTCGGACTTCTGACGACCCGTATTAACGACTGTCAAAGGTCCACGAATGACAGCCGGAGGCACGGAGGAGTCTCGATATGTAAATATGGTCACATCCACGGACCAACCCCGGCTAGCGTAGCTTAACCTGATGGATCGACCCGTGCGGCTGTTATTACTTAGCCACGAGCTCCTCAATCTGAGGTTTCGACCGAAATACTGAAAATATGTAACTATTACTGGCTTTAGCCCGCGGCTTGGCCCGCATGGAAGTCAGAAATTATCTTACAGGAACTTACTACCGGGATAAAAAGCTTCCAATGTCCTAACCCAGGTCATGGTGTACCTATGTGTTTCGAAATCCGTTCAGCCGTTAAGGCGTGAAAAGTTAACAGACATACACTTATGATACTTATGAGAAATCTACCAGGTGGGCCAAAAGAATTCACCCTATTGCTCTATGCTCTTATTTTTGCAAATGGCGGCCAATGTCAAATCTGTTTTGACATTTGTGGACTAGACAGATGTAGAATACAAGTGAACAAGCCATGGAGCGATACACTAACCAAGAACGCGGAATAATCGTGTCTATTGCAGAAGTGTAAAGAAATGAAGTGAAGTGATTTGCACTGAAGTGTGGCAAGATCGCCCGATTTAACCGTTCCAGACTTTTTTTTGTGGGGTTTTTTGAAATCCCGGGTATACGTGAACAAGCCCGATACCCTGAAAGCCCTCAAGGACAACATTCGACACGAGTGCGAGTATCTGTCGCCCGAAGTTCTCGCCGAAGTGATGAAAAATGCCATAAAACGAGACCGTATGGCAATCAATTGTGACGGCGCCCATTTGACCGATATCATCTTCTTGACTTGAGCAATAAAATTCTAAAGGTTCAAATAAACATAATCAAAAAACAGAATCGAAGTTTTTCATTTAGAAAAAAAATGAGAGCCAAACAACATCGGATGACTTCTTTTGGCCCACCTTGTATTTTACAGAAATATTATTCAATTTACCGTGGCCGGCGAATTTCATTTGTTTTACCTTCAGCGGGTTTTTTGATAGGAATCTTTTTATACGGATACACTGATAACAATATGCCCTGATTAGGTACTGATTTATGTATACATCTATCATGAATACGTATGTAAAAAATTTACATAGGGTGACACAATAGGAAGTCTTATCACTAAAAGCGATCTTTTAAAGATTTTTATTTTTCATTTTATTTCGACTTGTTTTGGTAATAGATAATCTACCTATTGCCTATACTGGGTAAATAATCAACTCAGATGAGAATTTCTGAGAATACTCTGCATTCGTATGCTATGTTACAACCGAATCTTCTCAGTAACCTTTCACACTAGTTCACACAAGTCATACAACGTGCTGATCTATTTTTCTTTAAAACAATCCTTGAATAAACAAAGAATTTTCTCACGAACTAAACTTAAGACGCACTATAGCGCAACTTACATCTTCAAGTCATAATTAGGTCGAACTTAACTTGCATCCTCTAAAAGTTGCATGTAAAGCCGATACTTATTGGTAACTAGCTTTTGCCCGCGGCCTCGCCCGCGTGGATGACGGAAAATATCCCACAGGAACGTACTACCGGGAAATACTTCCTTGTTCCTTGTCTAAATTATAAAGGGAACGTCTGTGCAAAATTTCAGCACTAGGTCCAAGGGTCGAATAAAGCATTAGCCGACTATCCGGGTTATCCTGACTGTGCAACCTTGATGCTTAATCATGAAGCCTTCATGGATTATATGCTAGAATGGTTAGGCAGATAAGGGTAGTCCTTTACCCAGTAACTGGGTTGTAGAGTTCAGATAGGCAGTCGCTCCATGTAAAATACTGGTATTCAGCTACATCCTGTTAGACTGGAAGACGAACCCAACATAGTTGGGAAAAGGCTAGGCAGATATTTTGACTTTCTTCTAATAAGCGTCTTCTGACATGATATGACACAAATTGTTGTTTAGTGTGATGTATTTACTGTTTGCATGTGTAGTAACTTCGGTATTAATACATTTTACCCCTGTATTTACTGTTTGCGTGTGTAGTAACTTCGGTATTAATACATTTTACCCCTGTATTTACTGTTTGCATGTGTAGTAACTTCGGTATTAATACATTTTACCCCTGTCTGTGCTACTGGCAGCAAACTAATCATGCTCCCTTTGATGCCATTGCAATAAGTATTGCATTCGGGAGCCGGATTCCCGCTTTCCCTATGAAATAATATTATGTAGGTACCTATAGACTTATGGTTGTGCTCGTGAACGGCTTCTGTTGTGAAGCATTGTGTGCTTTGGACTGTTATTTCGTTCGTATGCAGTCCAGTCATTAATTGTTATTAAAAATAATTGTACCTACTTATGATTTCGTGATGCTTAGACTATAAAATTGTTAACAGTAAGTAGTAACGAAAATGCAGTGATAGATAACGGATAAATAGAAATAAAAGCTTGTTATAAATAAGCTTTCAGCCATGACGCGAATAGTTCTCATCATTATTAAAGTATTCGTATCAAGTAACTTATTATTCGATGATGTCATCTCAATTCCGTGTCAGTCTGTCAATCCTCCTTCTTCGTTTAGTATTTATGCAATACACCACAGTGCATCAAAATGAAATTTGAATTTAGAATAAACTCATGTTTCGATAATCAATTTATTTATCGAAATGGCACAACTCGATCATAGTATCGATGAGTTAAACAGCGTAGTACAGTTGCGTGCAAATATAATTGTATCAATTATTCAGAGCTTATCTATCAGGATAGCACTTTGTATAAATCTTTTTACAACTCTGCTTACAGTTGATTATATTATTGACTAGCACTTCCCGCGCGGCTCCGTCCGCGTGGATGTCGGAAAATATACCACGGGAACGTGCTACCGGGAAATCCTTCCTAATTCCTTGTCTACTTTATAAAGGGAACTTCTGACCAAAATTTCAGCTTTCTAGGTTCAAGGGTTTGGGCTGGGCGTTGATGAGTCAGTCAGTCAGGACTGCTCTTTTTATTTATATAGATAGATGATTTGATACAAAATTGATATTTGTAACTTGGGTTAGGAAGGACTTTTACACCAATAGGTACATGTCGAACCTTCACAAAGTTTCAATATCAAATGGATATTTTTGTTAGTTTCGGCAAATAACTTTCTTATACTTTGACATGGCGGCTTGTTTTCCTAGAAACCCTTTTAAAACATTGGTCTGCACGCAACAGATAAGATAAGCATAAACATTTTAACATTTAAATCATGGCTTCCGGAAATTGCTAGTTGGCATGGCAACAAGAAAATCGGTAATCGATTCCCCGAACTCCTGGTTCCGCTGAGAAGACCTACAAAATCGCACAAATTGGTAGCTACCGCTTTCGGTATGGCAGGAGGATATTGCATAGAACACATAGACGCGGGCTACACTGACTGCTTTTGTTCTGTCGATATAATATTTCCAATGCGAAACGGAACACAATCAGACATACAAAATGCTGCTTGTAGCGGATATAGATACCGAAGTAAATCTTGCCCTTTCAGAAGATCTAAGAGGCAATTCCCGTATTTTAAAGGTAGTTCGCAATTGACTGCCTGGTCGGGTTAGTGATCGTAAGCGCATTTATTTAGTTTATTTTCGTAAGATCATGGGTACGATTCCCAGGCAAGGTGACCTTGGTGGCCGTACCAAAATGGTAAAAAGAAACCCTTATGGTGCGACTCAGTCTGTCTGTCTGTCACAGCTGGATATATCAAGAACTACTAATGCTATCAACTTGAAATTTGGAACAGTTATAGATAACGTATGCCCAACTATTTTGCCAATATATATGTTTTTTTTTTTTGCAACAGGGCTAAAAGGGTGTCTTAAAAATTCGATGTGGGGTTCTAGGGCATGTATCTTAAAAAAGAGTGCTGTTTATCAAACATTTTTTTCTTTTTTTAGGCCGCATAGTTTTAGACTTTTCATGAAAAATGTAAAAAAAAACCGCCCCCCCCCCCCCACCTTAACTCCGAAGGCATAGAGAAAAATCTGAAATGATTGTATGTAAAGATTACAGGAAAGATAAAACGATGTCTCTAAATAAAACACTTTTACAGAAATCGGAACGGAACCCTCGGTGCGCGAGTCCGACTCGCTCTTAGCAGCCTGGAGTCTGGATTAGTGCCCGGTTGGTGGCAATAGGCTCGCCCCCTATTACATGGGTCCTAAATATAACTGGCGACATGTGGGCGTGCTATAGCTCACCTCTGCCCAACCCTTCAGAGAAATAAGGCGTGATCTGTTGTTTGTTATGTGTATTCGCATTTTAATATCGGTTTGAATCTGTCACAAATACATTTCCCCACATTTTTGATGAAATTTTGATGATATTGATTGTCCTATAAATGAAATTGCGACTAGCTTTTGAACTTTTACGTACCTATAATTACGGGAATTAACCTTTCTTGGTATTGGTCTACAACTGCTATCAATACTTTTTTTTTTTTGTGGATGGGAAATCATTAAATGACTTCTCCCGCTCTGGGTGGAGCGGAAGGGCGTGTCAGACTTTTACTGACTAAAACGCCCCCGTGTTCCTTCAGTTGCCTATGTCAGGGCCACGGTATCTCTTTCGAACAACGCGCGACCCCGGCGTCAACTGCTATCAATACTTTTTTTTTTTTGTGGATGGGAAATCATCAAATGACTTCTCCCGCTCTGGGTGGAGCGGAAGGGCGTGTCAGACTTTTACTGACTAAAACGCCCCCGTGTTCCTTCAGTTGCCTATGTCAGGGCCACGGTATCTCTTTCGAACAACGCGCGACCCCGGCGTCAACTGCTATCAATACTGGGACTGGATCCATCATCTTAAAACATTTCTCACCAACTTCTTCTACTCAAACTCATCATAAAAATTAACAATCAAGGCTCCTATTTGTATCGCTAAGCAATTATGATTTAATTAATAAACCGAGTGTGTACGCTATATCGGACGCGCGGCATACGGGCCCGTACGTCATACTCACGTACTCCGGCGGGACGGCTCGTAGTAAAATATATTTAAATGCGTTACGCAACGTACTAAAATAAATATTCGCTAGGCCCAGTACCTATGCACGATGTTATTGGTGAGAGATATGATTGTTTAGGCTGTCTAATAATGTTGACATAATCCCGTATCTTAGTCAAGAATAAGTTATTTGCAGAAAATGCAGGTTTAACCAGATTTGACCAGATCTAGAAGCTGGTGGTGGTACAGTTAGTCTAGGAAATTTAGGTAAAAATGGCAATTTTGGTCAAGAGTGAAAAAGGGTGGACGTTTTGAAGTCAGCTTTCTTCGTCTGCTCTCTACATTTCTTTTCTTTTTCAACGTTTTCCCATTCTCTGCCGAAGAAAATGACAGGCTTATACTGTCTATACCCGGGACGTGGATTTCCTCTCCATAAATGTACTGCAAAAATATTGACGCAAAAATTCTTCAGGAACTGTACAGTGAAACACTGAAGATTTTTTTCTTGGTACATCCGTTTACTGTTACCAAGATAAATTGTAAAATGAAGTTTAACTCACGACTAAAAGGTTTAACCCGGTAAGCTAAAGTAATAGCTTTCTCACTGAAAATATATATTTCGTTTAGAAGTAAATTAGGCTTGCTTTTACTACGACTACTCAGTAAAAAAAATAACTTTTTTTGTTATGATGTCTTGAGTGTTTAGCATTATGCAGCTTATAATGTTCCCACTGCT
Organism: Cosmia trapezina; assembly: GCA_905163495.3. NCBI lineage: Eukaryota > Metazoa > Arthropoda > Insecta > Lepidoptera > Noctuidae > Cosmia > Cosmia trapezina. Next base: position 3,782,296 of record LR991019.1, read on the forward strand.
GGGACACAGGCCTCTGGGCTGTAATCCACCACGCGGTTCCCGTGCGGGTACTAGGACATGCCGGTTTCCTCAAAATGTTTTCCTTCACTGTTTTGAGGTGATAAATTAATTTACACAAAGTAAATTGCCTGCCGGGGTTCGAACCTGCGACCTACAACTCGTAAGTCGCAGCCGTTATCACAGGGCCACCACTGCTCACTGAATTCTTAATTTACTAAAAACCGGTCAAAAGCGAGTCGGACTCGCGCACCGAGGGTTCCGTTCTGATTTCTGAAAAAGTGTGCTACTTAGAGACATCGTTTTATTTTTCTATAATCTTTACATAAATTTCTATGACATAGAATAATTTCTGATTTTTCGCTTTGCAAACTTCGGAGATAAGGGGGGGAACGGTATATTTTTACATTTTACATCAAAAGTCGAAAACTATGCGACCTAAAAAAAAAAAAAAATAGTTTGAGAATGTGCAAACAGCGCTCTTTCATATGATACCCCACATGCCATAGTAGCCACACTTTAAATTTTTAAGACCCCCTTTCAGTCCCAGTTGCAAAAAAAAAAAAAAATATTTCATTCTTATTTGCAAAATAGTTGGGTCAACGTCATCTAAAACTATTCTAAATTTCAAGTTGATAGCATTAGTAGTTCTTGAGATATCCAGCTGTGACAGACAGACAGACAGACAGACAGACTGAGTCACACCATAAGGGTTCCTTTTTTACCATTTTGGTACGGAACCCTAAAAAGAAAACTTAAGGCACAACAACGTTCAATTTAATTCAAAACATCATTGCGTACTTATACTCGACAATCTTTTCGAGCTGACAGTGACAGAGTGATGTTTTAAATAGTTTTAGCGTGTAGTGTATTTAGCAAAGATATTAAATATTACTTACAATAGACGGGACATAGCGAACAAAATCGTAATCCGAGACTTATGACCAGTGGACAAAAGTCTACGCCTATATAATTGTCATGTTTGAGGTCATCTCGCATGCGTGATGACAATGCGTGTCCACCAAAACTCACTGACACATGGGATCACAGTGTTTCTATGACATTTCTTCTGATAGCCTCTCTATATTATCTTAAGGCGAAAGCGCCAGGGTATCCAAAATTTCTTACGTTTTTTGCAATTTGTAGGTCAGTGTGAGCTTGTATGTTGATTAAAATATGATTCGCGGCCGTAGCTAATATGGCTTTACAGAATTATAATCATTAGAATCAGCAATACAACTCCATTAGTTAGCCTACCTCAAACCTCATGATTTCATGAAATTGCTAGATTTGAGGTAAATGCTAACTTATGGAGTTGTATTGCTGATTCTAATGATTATAATTCTGTAAAGCCATATTAGCTACGGCCGCGAATGATATTTTAATCAACATACAAGTTCACACTGACCTACAAATTGCAAAAAACATAAGAAATTTTGAATTTCGCGGGCTACCCTGGCGCATCAACCTTAAATCTCTTTGGTATTTAGTGACCGGTGGTGCAAGTGCGCCTAGATTCTAAAGTACCCGAGCCGAGGCATTAGATCTCTCTCCGCACAGTGGGTCGGGACGTGAGAGTTTCATTTACAAGTTGTTAAATAAAGATAACAACAATTTTGCAAGCGTTTCGCAACGCATGCCTGCGGCGGCGCCGTCGCGGACGCCTTGAACATATTGATAAGGGTCTCATGTTGCTGTTATCATACTGATGGCTTAGAAACATATCATATGTCTCGGTAATTTGGTTGCCTACACCATGCTGTGGTTAATGACTTTTTATGATTTAGTTGGGCTAGAACTTATGACAGCATGCATTCAATCACTTAGATTGGCATTTTGCATACCTACCTAACGTGACCATCGTCCCGTTTTGAACGGGAACGTCCCGTTTTTCGGTTCTTCGTCCCGGTGTCCCCGAAAAACCGGGGGTCGCAAAATTGTCTCGTTTTAATAAAGTCGTTGGATGGAAGTGTTCAAACACTTTCAAACCAACATCCTTAACCATGAAAACTTTTGTATTTTAATTGAATATAATTATTTTATGTCTGCCCGGCACAAATACCTAAACCAATAGAAAGAGTATTTTCTTTAATTATTACACTGTGGACGTCTGACAAACGTATGGTGATGTTGATAACTAAGGTGAATATTAAAAAAACCTGCCAAGAATTTTATTCTTACATAAAATCATCACCAGTTGTTGTATTAAAACTTGTTCTGCTGACAAATATTAATATTACTTAAAGTTTATTTGCCTAACTTCTCGTAATACATAATTTTCATAAATGAAAAAAAAACATTTAAAAAATGTGGTTTTTTTCATTGAGAACCTAGAATGTATTCTCAAAATTAAGTTTACTTTATGAATCGACCATACTACCTAATTGAGATAAATAAACTAATGTCCCGTTTTGAGTCAAAAAACAAATGGTCACGTTATGCATACCATACATATTATCTACGACTAAAGCACTTAAAGACAACTAAATAAACAGAACACTCAAAAATAATTATCTATAAATATAAAGACATCATCAGTTAGTTTCTAAATCCGACGTGCTATCTCATTCAGATCACACTCATTAACTGCATTTATAATTAGTTCATCGACAGCCCTGTGCCTAATTCAACCGGCCAGATGCGTCGGCGGCGCTCTAAACATGTCACATTGAAATCATACTAGCGAACTGAAGTCGTTCCAGCTTTACCATGGACACCTGTTGCCAGTATTATATTAGAAACCCTAATTTTTGTCAAGTGTGTTTGTTTACTGACCTCGTAAAGATCATTAGTTATGGTCATAACAGCCTTATGAACATCATAACGGCTTCCAGATGTTTGCAGTCCACTAAATATTATGTACTTACGAGTACTGTTGGTACTGACATAGTTATGTAAGCGATAGGTATAAACACGCAATAACACTATGACGCCATTTGTGGTTGGGTGCCAATACACATTAGTTAGTATGACAAAGTGTGGGGTTCCATACTAATGCGCCGTAACAGGAATAGAACCGTGGCCCATGTGCGACGGAAATTGTTTGACCTCAGCGGCTATGTGCAACTATGTTGTGACAAAAGACGTTGCCCTTGGGGACCTCGCATGTGCAGTATTTCTTAACATTGAGATGCTATCATAAAAAGAGATCAAAACGTGTCTGCTCAACGCTTTCAGACAAACTAGGTAATAAACCTAGGGATATTTTAACTTGTGATTCAAAATTTAAAAAAAAATGGTAATACCTATTATTGAAATTAGTGCTTACATGTTTTGCTAAAGATACATAGCATGCAAACTTACCAGTAGGTATGCGTTCTATTCTATCACATAATATTAAGCTACTGTTAGCGCATATTTAGTCTCTATGAATTGTTTAATACAATACAATTTTTGTGTATTTAGCCATTTATATAATTTGTGCCTAAATGCTCTAAAAGTCAACGTGTTTAAATTGCTTAGTATATTATAAATACGTACACACATTGCTAAACAGTTCTTATTGTACGAGTATTTTGTTAATCTAGGAGTGTCATTTAATACGAGTCTGAATGGATCTCTACGATTTCTTAGATACACATCATTCGGAGTTCTAAATAAATCTTTGTTGTTGATGATGTTGATGGACCAATTAACAGAAAACCTATCGTAATGTTCGTATAATTAAAAAGTTTTTTAAGTATATGAATGTGGATGGCCATAAGAGAAGATAACCAAAAAAAATGATGGATGGATTGTGCGGAAGATGTTAAGGCCAGAAAAGCGATGATTATTAAGATGACGACTAATAGAGAAGTATGGAAGAAGAAGACATGTTGCGCCGACCACAAATAAATTGGCATATCGCCAGGAGAATGATAATTCGCATCATAAATGAATGAGGAGTGATTTTTCAAAGGGGCTTATTTCCATGTTAAACAATTTTCCAGCAATGGAGAAAAAGCATGACTTCAAATTATACTGGAAATGTGTCCTGTACGAAAATGAGATTTTTGTCTGTAAGTTTCCTTAGGAAATATGAACTTTTTGTATTGGTTTTTGGACTTAAGGGTTAGTTTTAACATGACAGTAGCAATGGCATTTATTGTTTTTTTCTAGCAAAAGTGGAAATAAGCCCTTTTGAAAATTCACTTATTAACAGAACATTTCTCAAGGATCACTTTAATAATATCCCTTTCCAAGTAAACTGAAAATAAACGTTATGCACATATTTCAGCACAATAATGCTACTCAAACATGTTTATAGTTGCCGTTGCGGTCGTAATTAAAGAGTCTCATTTGTACGTCGTAAATAATGTAACTGCATGTTTACGATTTCACGATTTTCATGTGTAAACTCAAAGTCAAACTCAAAGCATTTATTTCAAATAAACCAATTACAGGCACTTTTGGATTGTCAAGGGGTCGGTGTTGGGTCGGTCAGTCAGAAAGATGAAGCTAATTGCCCATTCCAAAGCGTAGATCTCTATGGAGAAGAACGGGCAAGAAACTCCACGGACACTCTTTTAAATCAAATATTTTACAAAATATTGGTTATCTACATCGTTCATATTGAAAATATACAAGCGTCTGTAATAAAAAAAAAGATAAAAACTAAAAACAACTAAATCACTACATAGTATAAAACAAAGTCACCCGCTGTCTGTCTGTCCCTATGTATGCTTAGATCTTTAAAACTACGCAACGGTTTTTGATGCGGTTTTTTTTAATAGATAGAGTGACTCAAGAGGAAGGTTTATATGTACAATACATGCGCGGGCGAAGCCGCAGGCAAAAGCTAGTTAAAAAATAAAAATAAGCCGCGGCAGCTAAGATATAGATGTATCTATACCAATATTATAAAGAGGAAAGATTTTTTTTGTTTGTACCGAATAGGCTCCGCAACTGCTGGACCGATTTTGACCATTTTTTCACCAATAGAAAGCTAAATTATCAGGAAGTAACATAGTCTATAATTTATTTTTTTTTAAATTAGAGATCCTGAAGAAAATTGCAATAATGTAACCCAAAGTAGCAAAATTTTGCCTATAAAATTCATGATTTGGCGTGCGCTGAGAAAACTATTGATGATACATAAAAAGTATGTAGTACATGATTAAAGTACTCATTATTACCTTTAAAAAAGTCAGTTTGGTGAGGGGAGGAGGGTGAGAGGGAGGGGACGGGGTGGTGAGAGAGAGGGGGAAGTGGAAGTGGTGAAGCGGGTGTGAGAGTGGGTAGGAGGGGCAGGGATAGGTTAGCGGGAAGGGGATACGGTGCGTGAACGTGCTAATCTCTGGAACTAACAGACTTTGAAATTTTTTTTTGCATGTTATAGCCCAAATCTTAGGACCTTTACGTGCCGAGCTAAAAGAAAAAAACCGGTCAAGAGCGAGTGGGACTCATGCACCGAGGCTTCCGTTCCGATTTCTGAAAAAGTGTGCTATTTAGAGACATCGTTTTATTTTTCCTGTAATCTTTACATAAACTTCTATCACATAGAATAATTTCAGATTTTTCTCTTTGCAAACTTCGGAGATAAGGGGAACGGTATTTTTTTACATTTTTCATCAGAAGTCGAAAATTAGGCGGCCTAAAAAAAAGAAAAAAAAATGTTTGAGAATGTGCAAACAGCGCTCTTTTATATGATACCCCACATGCCCTAGTAGCCCCACTTTGATTTTTTAAGACCCCCTTTCAGTCCCTGTTGCAAAAAAAATATAAATATTTTAATTTCTTTCTTATTTGCAAAATAGTTGGGTCAACGTCATCTAAAAAAATAAAAATAAAATAAAATAAAATTTATTTCAGTAACTTTACAACTTCTACTATATTTAATCATACATAGGGGTCTCCTTTTAAGTAAGAGAAATACCTGTGCTAGGAGGCCCCGCTCTTCTAAAACTAGTACAATAATAAGTAGGAGTGTGCTTACATGAGCTTTTACTAACTTAATGGTAAGCAAACAAAAAAAAAAATAATTAACTTAACACATATGCGTGTATGGGTGTGTGTGAGGGTGGGTGGGTGTGTGTGTGTGTGTGTTGTGTAAGTGAGTGTGTGTGTGTATATGTAAAAAAGTATGTCAGTGTATACTTATGGAGGTATGTTTGTGTATACATCACTTTTCGCCAGATAGATTATAAAAGACTTTCGATATCGTCATAGCTTTTGCTTTTTAACCAATCTACCAGAGATTTTTTACAATCCCGATAAGTCATGGGGAAAATATTCAAAAGTTTATTTAATTTGTTATAGATAGAAGCGGATTGCCTGGTAAACTGTCTTTTTGCATATATCGTTTTAACTGAGACTTCCGGTGCAACAAGATACTTTCTTCTCTTTTTGCCGAGTTTGGGATCATAAGGGAGATTTTTATGCAGTTTTAAAACAGCATGGAGGACATATAATTTTCTGACCGTGAGAAGACCGCTTAGCGAATAAAGGTTTTCAGTAGGGAATCTATACGATTTGAAATACATGACTTTCAAGAGAGATCTTTGTGCTCGCTCCAATTCTAGAAATTTAATTTTTGTAGCCCCACCCCAAACAGGTATACAGTACACTAAGACTGACTGGGCCAGTGAAACATAGATTTGGTTTAAGAGAGTCTTGGAGGTAACATGTCTTAAAGTCTTGAAGATCCAAATGAGTTTTCGGGTTCGAGCCATGACCATTTCTGTGTGTAGATGCCAAGATAATCTTTGGTCAACTATAATACCAAGATACTTGATATGAGTCACTTTTGTGATTTTATTACAAGAGCACTTTGTATTTAGTAGAAAATTATCACAAGTATGGATTTTAAGGTTATAGTCAGGTCCAGGTTGAGTGATATTGTATTTTGTAAACGCGATATACTTAGTTTTAGAGGTGTTCAATGTTAGCAAATAAGAGTTTAACCATGTAGCAACCTTCGTAAGCCCCTTTTCAGCATTTCCATAAACAGATACCCAAGTATCTCCAGTGAAAGCAAGGGCTGTGTCATCTGCATAGGAGAAAACACGCCCATTCTCAAGCTTCATCTCGCAAAGACTATTAATGTAAATAAGGAAAAGCGTTGGACCCAAAACACTGCCCTGCGGGACACCAAAACTCACCCCTAACTCATTACTGACGCAATTTCCTACTTTTACACATTGCTTTCTATCCTGGAGATAATCTGTTAACAAAGCCAACGGGACTCCTCTAATACCTATGTTATCAAGAATGCGCACAAGGATGGGAACAGAGACGGTGTCGAAAGCTTTTTTTAGATCCAGGAAAACAGTTAGACACTTTTTTCCTGTATCCACTTGTTCCACAATATGAGAAGTTAAAGCTGCGACTGCATCTTCTGTCGATAATCCTTGTCTGAAACCGTATTGAGCACGAGATATTATGTTATATTTGTAAAACTATTCTAAATTTCAAGTTGATAGCATTAGTAGTTCTTGAGATATCCAGCTGTGACAGACAGACAGACTGAGTGACACCATAAGGGTTCCTTTTTTACTATTTTGCCAGGGAACCCTAAAAAGCTCTAGGTTTTTAATTCGTTACGGGTCGTCAGAAGCCCGAAAGTCTGACAACCAGTCTTACCAAGATGTATCGTATTAGCCAGTTACTGGTTTGTTTAAAGTGTTCAAGAAGAACTTTTCATTACGGTGTCTAAAGTTCATACACGTAACGACATCTATTGATACCAATTCATACTAACGAAATATTATAAACACGTCCTGTGTCTGTGTTATTTCAATAAAAATCGCTTTTTGGTGGTTAACCTGATGGGTCGATCCAGCAGATTAAGCTATGCTTGCCGGGGTTCTCCTCGTGCCTCGGAAAGCACAGAAGCCGTTGCGACAGAATAACTGCCACTTGTGTTCGAATCAACTTCGACGACTTACTTACTACATAAACCCCATTAAATGTTTCAAAATTCATGAAGACTTAAATTATAATACACAAGTTTTACCGTCACTTAATTTTTTCATTTCTTTTTGTTAACAGCATCATCTCGACATGGACACCCTGGATATGACCAAGAGTGAGCATCGTCACTTGGTGCTGCAAATTGCTCTGAAATGCGCTGACATTTCGAACCCCTGCCGGCCATGGGAGATCAGTAGGAAGTGGAGCCTCAAAGTGTGCGAGGAATTCTTCAGGCAGGGCGACTACGAGCGGCGACTCAACCTGCCAGTCACGGCCCTCTGCGACCGACATACCACCTCAATACCTAAGATTCAGACAGGTAAACTGAATGCTCCTAATGTTACAAAAATGTACATTTTGCAATCTACAATGATGTTTTATAATTACAGGTTTCTTCAAATTTGTGGTGACACCGCTGATTAGTCAATGGCATAGGTTCCTACACAATGACCTGTCCACTCAGATGCTCTATAATCTTATGTACAACCAGAACAGATGGGAAACGTTAATGAATGAGGAGGCAAATGAGGAAACCAAGACTGAGATATCCGATGCGGATATGGTTGACGACGACTTGGAGATGGACAACGAAAGCAATAAGTCGGAGAGCGCCAGGCTACTCCTGCCGCCGCGTAGGGCCTCGCTCAATCCAGTCAAGAAGAGCCCTTTCAAGGATCAGATCCGACGTTTCTCCGTGCCTCTAAACGTATTCCAGGATGTTAGATTCCGGCTCCGCGAGAGGACTCGCGCGGCGTCACTAGCGGACGAGCGCGCGCGCCGCTTCGCCAGTGCCACCAGCAGCCAGCCCTCCCTGCACTCGCAGCTCAGCGTACGCGGGCACTGCTCACAGTCACAGGAACCCGATAGGGTTCTCAACTCAGAAAATCTTCGACCTGATTCTACCATAGCCTCTATCACGACTCCCGCGCAGGCCGTACGCCTCAACACTGTGCTTAGGGAAGGCGGCACCCTGAACAAATTGGTCAGACAAAAAACTTTCCCGCCTTTGGAGTCAACTTCTCGTGATTCCTCTGAGGATTCTGACTTCTTACCACGGTTCAGACCAGACGTTCTTAGTCCTGTCCCGGGAACAAGCAAGAAAGAACCTAGATATAGCTATTTAGTCGTGAGAGATATTAAAAAGACTGATTCTGAAGACACTTCTGATACTAGTGTAGAAGAAACACCGCGTAAGTTAGAGAAGGAGAACTCCGGACAGAGGAGAAGGGAGTCGAGCACAGTGGGCAGTCAATTGCGCGACAATTTAACATGGATGCCGTTAGAACTGGAATCAGATCCGCTGCTGCGGCGGCGGAGGAAATCGATGCCCGCTGAAGGTTTACCATTCAGTGAGTTATTTTGTAAAACGAATATTTCTACTTACTAATCCCAAAATAGAATTTCATTAAATTACTTAAACACAATAATAAATGTTACAGCTCCCAGAGAGAAGAAGATTCGCGAGGTGCCCACAGCCCTCCCGCAGTTCCTGCTTCGCACGTTCTCCGGCAAGGAGTCGTGGACGAAACGGCGCGGCTCGGCACCTTCGCCGGTGGTCCCCTCCGACTCTGAGCTGCGGGGCCTGGCCTCTCTTGGGTCCCTGCGACACAGTGTGAACGGCGGCCGCAGGAAGCCAAGCCTCACCGTCACATGCCAACAATGGCTGGCCAAAGCTACCCACGGGGTTCAAGAGCGAGCCATGCAGCAATTCCCACGCAGAAGCTCACTCCCCGCTGAGGTGATGACAGGTGCTCAATAGCTTAGCGGCTTTTTTATATTTTTCTTTTGCATGTCTTTACTACATTATTTTAGCACAGGAGGTTTTATTTTATAATGCCCTTTGAATTTTTACTAAGTTTTATTAATGACTGACTCACGATTTGGTTTGCTATCACAATTTTGAATCTCAAATCAATGGAATTACTGTCGCGCTTTTTGATGTTGTTCATCATGATTGAAGCACGTATTCAGTGCTGCGTGAGGAAAGGGTATCAGAACTATACTAAGAATAGGTAGTAAAACACCTGATTGTTTTTTTTTTGGGTGTTGCAACCTGACACCGATGTCTCTTAGTGCCTGCACAGTTTGAACAAACATACATTCACAAGTACACTTTAAAAATAATTATTTGTGTATGAGTCTAATTAACATTATAAATGTTATATTTTCCAGGTATCTCATCCCACTAACTCTGGCGACGGTACATAATATTTGCTTGAGCCCGGAGAGGCTCGACATTATGATTCTCTGGACGATGAAGATTCCGACCAGTCTTATAACAATTACGATGCGGACGAAGAAGATTTGGACGACGAAAGCTCATATGACGATGAATACACAAGTCAGTTCCACGAAAATTTAGTCCTCGACGACCGTTCGGACGATGATAATGAACATTTAGATGATGACGACGATCCAAACTTGCTTATTAATCTACCATTCATTAACCGACATCGTGCGTCGTCTATGTAAACGATCTCTTGAATCCTGTTCCTCTCCCAAGTAATTTTACTGTAAATATATCTATCACTAATCCTATCTATGATAAATGACCGCAGAAGTGTGTTTACATCTGATGGTGTTCGTATAAGTGACATGTGTAATGTGTGACGGTCATGAAGTTCCACTCCGTGTCCATCCCCTCTCCCACTCTTGAACCCGATCGTATGTCCAATACTGGATGTTTTATGTAAATAACTGTATTTGTCTCGAACATAACATTAATTTATGATTATCATAAATTAGTGAAGAAATTTGAC